>JAJJMC010013841.1:7657542-7754008 GCA_023531435.1 Papaver californicum
CTCAATGCAGAAAAAACCCTAACTAAAATAGGGTTCACTGTTGTTTCACATAAGGGAGCTTCAGCCATGCAAGTTTGTGCAACTTTTCTACTACAAATCTAATATGTAATTATGTTTTATTTTTGTTATTTTTTACTCTTTATTCGTTGTTATTAGCCTCTAATTAGGTGTGAAATTGATGTTTTTTTTTGGTGAAAATGGGTTGCTTTTACTTTAGTTTAGTGTTAATTTTGTGATTTTCCCTCTATTCGGAAAGATTTGATTTTGGTATAAAGATCTAGTTTTTTAGTAAGTTCTGTAATGTTTGATTGATTGTCCATTAATGCAGAAATGGGTTTTGTTTGATTGGTTAATGTCACTTTTCGATTCTATAGTTCGATCTAGTACTGCTAGTTTATAAGTGTTGGGATACTAGGGCACCTATTTAGATGTTTAGTTTAGCAAATGGGACATGCAAGAATCGGGTTCATGAGTTTTTGAGGTTTAGTGATTTTATGTATCTGAGAAAAAGGTCATGTCTTTTATGTTCTCTTACTTACTTATTTTGATTGGCATGCATATGCTTTGCTGCCGAAAAACTCGAACCCTAATGAAGATTTATACAACCGACAACGTGGGATCTGACGAGTCTTTACTTAAGTGGTTACATTTTGTATCGAAGATATTGAGCGAGCATGCCTTACTTCAATAAGGTATTTGAGGTTTTAGAGATGGTGAAAATAGCTAACTGTATCTCATATTTCTGACTCTTATATGGTTGTGCATGTTTGATTGTTTGGTACTTTGATTAATTGTTATTTGAAGAAAATAGATGATTAATGTTTTTTTTCCTTCTTACAGATTTAAGAGGATTGTGTTTTACCTGGGAATGGCGTCGAAGGTTTGCATGAACGGCTTTTGTCAGGCCACATCCTCTGTCAAGTGGAGGAAAGGGTGGGATCTCCGATTTGGTGGTGTAGCAACTCTTTGTGATAAGTGCGGGTATATTTCATTCATTATTATTGCTTCCCTTTATTTAGTTCCATTTTATCCGCTGATGTGCAAACATATATGAGATTGGAAAGTCTGGGCTTTCAGGCCTTTCACTTGCATGCGTGTTCGGAATCTCATGGTTCAATTTTACATGCTTTGAATAATTTTTCCTTTTTTCTTATCGTCATGTTCATGGTCTGTTGTTATTATGATTATAACAGGTTTGCTTATGAACAATTGGTATTTTGTGATACCTTCCATGTAAAAGAATCTGGTTGGAGAGACTGCAGTTCTTGTGGCAAGGTTAGCTTGTACTCTGAATGCGCTCATATTACATAAAAAATTCGCTATACATGCCTGCTTATCTAAATGATTCTTTGATTGCAGCGTCTTCACTGTGGTTGCACTGCTTCAAAGTCTTTGTTTGAGCTACTTGATAATGGCGGGGTAGAGTGTCTTGGCTGCATGAAGAGATTGCAGTCCTCTGTAAGTTCAATTCCCACCGATAGTTATGTGCTTATATACCTACATGCATATTGAAATACCTTTTGTTGATTGAGGTGTGAATTTAGATGCATATTTTTTAATTTTATTGTAAAATCATTACTTTATACACATTAGCGGAATATGGTAATCTCAAAATACAAGAAACAATTCGCTTGGGGTGTGGGCGTAAGTGTGGGTATGCACATGGAGATTAGAGTCAGCATTTTGTGATCAAGGCGTAAAAATGTTGCTACAGTTTTCTGAAACTGTTTAGTACGAGGTTTATATGTTAGGGAACTGTTGGCTGTGTGATTTTTTTCACATATCAGATTTTCTTTGTAATGGGAAATCTAGCTCCATGGTGCCCGAGTTTCTTAGCTTTTTGAAATTTGCGCAGATGCCAAGTGATGAAAAGCCAAATGGTTTTGGTAAAGTGGAAGAACATAGCAATGGGATGGGAAATATATTGCAAACGGGCAAGAATATGGAGGGTCATGAGCATATTAATTTGCTTCAATATCTGAAAAATGATACAAATGGGTCCCTGTGCCAAATAAAAATAGAACAACGCATGCATACTGTTAAGGAAGTCGACTGCAAAAAGCCACCTGTTGCGAGACCAGAGGCTGCAAACAATATGCTTTCACAACTACGTGTTGGAAAACCACCTGAAGGACGGGGTAGAAGCCAAATGCTTCCGCGTTATTGGCCAAAGATTACAGAACAAGAATTGCAGCAAATATCTGAAAAGTATCCTTGTTGTTGATATTTAAAAATTGAAATTAGTTGTTCTTATAATTTTCTATATGTCTCAATCTTTTGAAAGTTATGATTCCCTTAACTGCAGTTACTTAAAGTTCAAACTCCAAAATTGTGCCTTTGTTTGAGAAGGTTTTGACTGCAAGTGATGCCAGTCGAATTGGTCGTCTAGTTCTCCCAAAAGCATGTGCCGAGGTGTGTTGTATCCAAGAGTTTCTTCATCTCCAGCTTTTCTCTCTCTCCCATTACTTTCCCCTTTCATTTGTAATATTACTTAGTTATAAATATGTTGACTCAACTATATCCAGGCATATTTTCCTCGGCTTTTGCAACCAGAAGGCCGACCTTTGAAGATTCAAGATGCAAAGGGGAACCACTGGGGGTTTCAGTTCAGATTTTGGCCGAACAATAACAGTAGAATGTATGTCTTAGAGGGTGTAGCACCTTGCATGCAGTCAATGCAATTAAAAGCTGGCGATACAAGTAATTTCCTTCGTCTTTGTTATGTTTGTCTCAGGATGTCATTGTCAGTGTACGTATCTTAAATATTTTTTTTTTGTTACTGTTTCTTCTCTTATTCAAATCTTTGTTCCAGTAACATTTAGCAGGATAGACCCTGAAGGAAAACTCATGGTTGGGTCCCGAAAGGCATCAAGCTCTGGTCCTCAGCACATAATTCAACCCGATAGCTACACCACGGTTAGAAGCCAAGATTGTGGAAATTCTTGTAATGAGGTTTCAGAGGATTTAACTCCAAAGAAACTGGAAAATCTTCTCAGTCTTAATATGGGTATGATTTATCCTTCATGCTTCCATCTTTCTCTTGCAAAAGTGCATGTCATCTACTTTTTTAAATCTGTTGTATTGCTAATTATTTCGATAAAAAATAGCGCCTATGGTTCAGATAGGAATGATCCAAGGGTGAAGGGGCAAATACTGGTTTCTTTTTCGGTGGGGCGGATGTTGTCCTTGAAATTGTAGATGATCTATAGAAAATACCCGAAAAACTTTTAAATCCATAAGTACTCTGGTTATAATATCAATTTTTTCCGCATTAAAAAGAACAAAAATTAAAGTATTTGATGGGTGAAAATCTAAAGAACGTTTACTCATAAAAACCAGGAGATAATTCCTACTGAATAATATGAATAATATGACGTTGGATCTTCTTCCATGTGCCCCATTAAAGCTGTTTTGTATTTCTTCTACTCTTTTTGCTCTAGAAGTGTCATTTTGGATTAATGAATGGACGAGTGTTTCTAGCAATTTATTTTCTCATGCCTTCTGACATGGACAATCTTGATATCATCATCAATGATCTTTGAGGTGTCTGAATATTGCTAATTACTTATGCTTCTCATCTTTTCTTTCTCGCTGTTGTATTAGATTTCAAGAAGCGCAGGACTGCAGGAGGTGAAAAGGCAAACAAAAAACATGATCCCTTTTTCAGCCAAGACAATACCAAGAAGCGGAGAATTGTAGAAAGTGAAAAGACAGACGAAGAATATGAACCCTTCTCCGGCCTAGAGACACTAGCTGCTACTGCAGTTCTTGAAGAGAACTTGGGTGAATTGGATACAGCGTTTCTTACAACCGCCACCAAGCATCCGCAACATCATCCTGGATGCAGGTGCACTGTTTGCGTCAAGTCCCCAAGCAGGAGAGGCCCTAAGCACAAACCTGCTGATATTGTGTAAATAACATTTTTCTTCTTCTTCGAGGCATTACCTGTAAATAACTTCAATTTTGTTGCGCTTATAGGATTTTCATACAAACAGTAGCCTAGGACCTTCGTGGAGCTTGTCTGTAACATGTACCCTACTTTATGGTTAGGTCATAGTTTATTATTTCCGCATAGTGCTTAGCAGCAAACCTGAATAATTTGGATATTGTAGGAATTGGAGGGCCTGGATTCAATTCAAAAATTCAAAAATTATAAAAAAAAATTAGTCCTCTGTGGGATTTGCAGTCATGACTTGGGTACTTTAGTGCAATTTCCCTTTACATATGTTTGTTTGTCATCAGCTAGAAATGAGAACATGTTTGCAGCAGGTATATTATGCATGTTTTTTTTTTGTTTTTTTGATCAATAAAGATTATGCCTGTTTTTTTTTTTTTTTTTGATTGATTGATAAAGAATACCAATGACTTCACAACAATACTACAGTTACATCAGCTAATTATGCATGTTTTTTAAGAAACAATATACTAAAGTTTTTCCGACTTAGAGAATTTTATTAGCATTCTGCAGGAAGCCAGAAACCATGTCTTGTTTTCAGATACCACGTAAGAGGTCGCTTTTAAGACTTGTTATTTCTCAAAAGGGAAAAACCAAAAGTTAGTATCAAAACCCAGTGACTCCCGAATCCTGATGAGAAGCACTGCTTCTGGTTGCAACATTTTGGTCTTTGATTCTTCCTGGAGGCCTACCTAGGAGCAAGGTTTCTTTTTAGTAGAAGCTCTCCTCAATATACATAAAATATACACACGATAAAGTGATTCACAAACATCACTAGATCGCCGAAGTTTTAAGCTATGAAAATCGATATCTTAGGGTGGATCAGAGCCATCTTTTTTGATAACAAAAATTAAAGTGGAAACACGTGAGCACATCATCCTAAAAGGGTGTTCAGTAGAAACATACAACTGTTTAAGTAATCATTAACATGCTTCAAAATCTAAGAGAAACGATAATTGAACCGTTAAAACATAACTTGCACATGAGGAATTCCCTTAGATATCTCAGTTTATAATTGAACAGTCGAAATATAACATACACATCAAGAATTCTCCCAGATACCTCGGTTTAAAATATTCCACATATCGAGATATTTCTAATATTGTATATCTCGTGCTACTCAAACAATACAATATAAAGTAATAAGTAATAATATTTACACTTTTTTGTGTGAATAAGTCATATATTAAAGACCAGTTCGATGACTGGAACTAGCTCATTAGAAGTTACCCTAGTCAGGATGTTCCACCAATGAAAGCCCCAAAACACCAACTTCGAAAGTAATACAAAAGATATAAACAAAAAAATTTGGAAAGAAATTAAACATATAGAAGTTGTCTCGTTAAAACCTTGGCAAGGAAAACCCATTGTGGTAAAACCTTGATCAAGAAAAAAGAGTACCACCCAATATGTCCAGAAAACTAAAACAAAGTAAACATTTCCTAAAGAGATAAAATTACATTCATAATTCTTCAAGTTCATAGAAATTCTTCGATCTCCATCGGTACCCAAAGAGTTGTCTTCTAATGTTGGCAGTATGTATGTCACCACAAGCAAGTTGCGGAAGTTGAGCATCTTCACTCGTGATAAAACTATCAATGTACGGTTCTGTGCCCTTCTATTAATATCAAGACTAATATGAGTGTCACTACGTCGTATACATGATGAGAAATTCGTCCTCTTGGTGATTGAGAATGACGATTTAGTCTTATCTGCAATCAAAAACTTATAATATAAAAAAATGTATCTCCGAAGAAATGCAGGTACAGTCGCGATTTGTAAAATCAGACCAAGAAAATACATAGCCAAGATTGATTTCAACATCATGTTGTTTCACAAAAGATTTCATATTTTCATAAAAATTAGAACTACTCATGTAGAATAAACTAAAAACTAACATTGTCACAATAACAATTTTAGGAATAAAAAGAACTATTATTTGAAAAAAGAAACAAAAATCAACGCAAATTAGAAAAAACAAAAAGTAAGAAGACCATTGTACAAAGAAACAAATTTAGGTTTCTAGATTCCTAAATACAAAATAGGAGTTTGATCTCCACTGGTTACAATATTAAAACCTTAAGCTTAGCTACTATTCTAAAAAAAATCTCCTCGATAAGTCACTAGCGTTGAACACAAAGACGAAATTTACCACAAAAACAAGTTACCGGCTATATATTTAGAACCCTAGCCGCAACCCTCGAAAAGGCTATAATAAAAACAATTACAAGGAGTCTTCCAAAGATCAACTAGTTCTTAAAATATTTCAGCTTCTTTGCTAAAAACCACAGATTATTTTAGAAATTAGTAGGATACCCTAATATTTAGATGAAATTAAAAAGAAAAGTAGAAAATACTAGTGATCAGATTCCTCAAAATCAACCATACTAGTGAACTTGATATGTAGACATCATAGATACAAAGTAAAGAGGCTAAAGATAAAATAAGTCGAGGAAAGTGACAAGATGCCCCATGTATAGCCCAACCACTCAATATGTCGAGTCCTGGATTCTCCTTTACTTTGAGATTTAAGACGCTAGCGAAATTTACTCAGCAAACACAAATAGAAAAAAAAAACAAGAGAAAAATGTAAAAAAAACAAAGGTTTATACTTGCTGGGTTAGTAAAGTCAGCAGAACGAGGTCTAGATTTAAGATTTTATGGCCAAAATATGATGATAAGAGTCTAAAAAAATTATCAGCAATGAGCTAACTTCTAATTAAGACACCTAACTAACATACAAGATCAAAGGGTAAACTCATTAACAAGGATGATTTAACATTTACACTTCCCATACCTGTTTATGATATTGTACTTCTCGCGCTATTCAACTTAGCTAGGAGCTATTGAAAGACCACAAACTCTCATTGTGGGGAAATCACACAAATATACATTAAATTATTTTCCCAGTAATCAACAAGCATCAAAATGGATAACAAGAAATTTAGGAAGTAAAATGTTATCCAACCTCAGTCTACTCCATGAAAAAGGTGACACTAGAATAACTCTAACCATAATAATAATGCCATTCACATGAAGTGCCCATAAAAACCATGATTCTGGAAACTACAATCAAGATCAGACATTTGGACATTTAAAATAGAAGCTAACTTTAATATATTAAATCAAGAAATAGTTTTAACATCTAAAATGCGATAACATACTTGACATACCAAGGTATATAGGTTTGATCGTACATTTGCTCTAACACAATCACTAGAAAGGATACGAGAATTGTCAAAATTTATTGTCTACTAAAACTGCTATTATCAATATTAGAGAATATAAACCAAAGATAGAGCAATATTTATGTATACAAATGCCTTATCAGCTGAAACTTAGGCCATGCTACTAGCCTCCAGAACTGCAACATATAGAAGGTGGCCACAAGTCATTTTTGAGATGAACTTAGAAAACCTCGTGAGATTTCTAGCAACCTCCACGAAACCGTCTTGGTATATTTTCAGGTATAATCACATAGATAAAGATAAGAATACGCCAAACACCTCACTGCACCAGCATAATTATAGGGAGGGTAACCAAGCTGCTGATGGACTTGCTAACTACGCCGTTAATGCCAGCCAGATAGAGAATTTATCAACAAAAATTTGGGACCAAACAATCCCATTTTTTCTTAACCAAATTTTACTAAATGACTCTATAGTATCACTTATCTCCGTATAATTTCTCTTCAAAATTAATAAAATTTTATGCTTGTGCTTCAAAAAAATAAAATAAAAAATCATAATCAACATAAAAAATACTCTTTCCGTTTCAGGAAAAGAGTTACTTTCTCTTTAAATTTTTGTTCCAACAAAAGAGTTACTTTCATTTTTCAACATAACAAACCTTCAAAGCCACCCTTGTTATTTTAAGAAATGTTATTATTCTCATTATAAAGATATATGTAGTATTAAACTTTTTGTTAGGGTAAATCTGGAAATAAATTATAAAAGTTATTATCTCTCATCTTGCCTTAACAATTGTGCAAATAGGAAATGTAACTCTTTTCCTGAAACGGAGGGAGTATGAAACTGTAGTCACCAAATAGAAGACGAAAAACAACCAAGTTACCTGAAAATTAGAACGTAAAGCTCATATCGATCTTGTTAGATCTCATAACAACAAAGAGATTTATACATCAATGATAGAATCATTTCTGATTAAACTTATTGATTATTGCATTACAAATTTGATTCTCAAAATTGGGATCTTACTTAAAGAAAAAAATACGAAATATTTGGAGCTTCTTTTTGTTGAATCTCATTTGCTTTCCCACTTAGAAAAATAATACTCCATCATCCGAGTAAAAAATTATTATCACTTTTTCACTAGGTTGTATGGACATGTTTCAAAAGATATCGTAATCGTGTTAAACACGACACACATATGACATTTTCCAACATGAGAAGGACACGCCACATCATATGTCCCATAGAAGTTGATATTGGACACTTTATGGATACTAATTTGATATTTTCGAACACAACATAAATGGTTCATATTGGTTTGAAAAATCAAAATAACCTAAATTAGGTACTAACTTATTTACTTTTTAAGCATTATTTTTAAAAGACTTCACTATTTTTTATTTTTAATTTTATTAAATCAGTAGTCAAATATTTAAAACTAAAAATAATTATTTTACTAAATAGAGTTTTGTGAAGTCTCAATTTTAATAATTATATAATATATATATATATATATATTATGTCTCTGTAATATGTTTTTTTTAAGATTTGACGTGTTTTCTTAACCGTATCATGTTATAATTGTGTTATGTATCCATACCCTTGTAACATAGCTTTTTTATTTTGGCTAAAATGAAAAGCCTATCTAAAATTCAAGTTACCAAAATAACAGTTCTACACAGACGGAAAAAAGCAAACATCATGTAAACTAACTCTCACAAATTTCATTGCTGGTTTCGCCCCGTTTTCTAAGGCTAATAGGGGCCACTTTAATCTGAGAATCGATTTTAACTTTGTTTACTTTATTTAGTTTATAAATTATTTTGTTATTAAAAATAAATTAATTTTTAGAAATAAAATAAATATAGAACACTATATTGTACTTCCCTCACTCCTTTTCCCATTAGGTGCTATATTTTTAAGTTTTAATGAAACTAGTAGAAGGGTAGAGGGACCATTTGTGTGATATTGGACCTCTATTTGTTTGCAACCTAACGGGAGAAGATACTGGGGGTTAGAAGTGGGGGAATACTAGCATTTTTGAATGTAGAAACATGTGCAAGTGGGTCCATACTGCAGAATATCATGAGACCCATAAAAACAGATAGCAGTTTTGGCTGCAGTAAAAAATTCTCTTTATTTAATGGTACATTGTAACTAAAAGTAGATGACAACTACCTAACTGAACCTCATCAATACCATACAAAATCACTGTCATCATTATCATCATCTCTGCTGGAGTTTCTTTGAAGTAATCACACTTCTCAAAATTTAATTGTTGGTTTCCTTGGTCATTGATCCTTTTAAAATTTACTGAGAGCAGAGGGAGATCTGTTGAGGAAAAAGAATGGCTAGAAAAAAGATTAGAGAGTATGATTCTAAAAGACTTCTTAAAGAACATTTGAAAAGACTTGCTGGAATTCAATTGGATATTTCTTCTGTTCAGGTATGGAATTCATTTCTTATGTAAAGTTTTGATTTTTATGGAATTTAGAATCGAGGGGTTCTTCTGAATTGGGTTCTTATTGATCAGATTTTGTTTTTAGGCTATTAGGTTTTATATATGATTTTTATATATGTGTATGCTTTCTTTTCCTGGTAATTAGGTAAGTGAAAAAACAGAATTTACTGAGTTAACAAACACAGAACCATGGCTTTCTTCTACAAAACTAGTAGTGAAGCCGGATATGTTGTTCGGAAAGCGTGGGAAGAGTGGTTTGGTAGCTCTAAACTTGGATTTGGCTCAGGTTGCACAGTTTGTGAAAGAGCGTCTTGGTGTAGAGGTGATCTTCTTGCATTGACAAAATTCTACTAGGTTGCTTGACTTTGTAAAATTCTGCTAATAGTCTTGTTCAACTTTAGGTGGAGATGGGAGGATGTAAGGCACCGATCACAACATTTGTTGTCGAACCTTTTGTTCCACATGACGACGAATATTACCTTTCTATTGTTTCTGAGAGGCTTGGTAGCACCATTAGCTTTTCAGAATGTGGGGGTATTGACATCGAAGAGAACTGGGATAAGGTATGTGATGAGATAAATATTGTGATTTGTAATTTGTTTTTATAAATTGCATAACTTTCTTGGTTTATTAAACCGATTGATGTTAATGTCATTTGATATGTACAGGTAAAGACCATCTTCTTACCTACAGAGAAGCCAATGACATCTGAGGCATGCGCTCCACTGATTGCTACCATTCCCTTGGAAGTAAGTTCCATTTTTTTTTAAAATTAATTTAGTATGGGCTTTTTGTTGATCTGATGTTCTAGTTCAAAGTTTCTAGACTATGTCTATTGAAGGTCATGACCGTTACATTGTCATGGATAGCATTGTCTTGTTGTCTGACTGGTTTGTGCTACTTGGATAACATTGTCAGGTTCGTGCAAAAATAGGAGATTTCATAAAGGGTGTATTTTCTGTATTTCAAGGTAAGAAAGCTGATCTAATTCTTCAGCATCCATAATTTTGAGAGGAGTTGTTTTTAAAATTGTTGTGTTTCTACACCACATGTTCATATATCTCTAGAAAGTGCTATAAAAAATTTAGGAAGCACTCCTGCTCTTGTTTCTCTTTTCATGGATATGTTGGTAAGATACTTTCAGTAAGGGCAATTTAATTCAAATTGATTTATCATGTCCTTCACAGATCTGGACTTCAGTTTCGTAGAGATGAACCCATTTACTTTGGTGAATGGGAAACCATACCCTTTGGATATGAGAGGAGAATTGGATGACACTGCAGCCTTCAAGAATTTTAAGAAGTAAATATCTTATTCGGTTAAAGGCTTTGCTATTCCTATTTTAGCTTTCTAGTAATAGTAAAATTGTTGACGTTATTTCTAAGGAAGTTTTAATACTTTTGCAGGTGGGGTAATTTAGAGTTTCCATTGCCTTTTGGTAGAGTTATGAGTCCTACAGAGAGTTACATTCATACACTTGATGAGAAGGTAGCGTGTGCCTGTAATTAACAAGCTCGAGTACAGAAACTGTTCTCATTTCATCAGTGGGACAAAGTTTTGACCTTGTTTGAGCGTAATGTCACTGTTGTATTGCAGACAAGTGCATCCTTGAAGTTTACGGTTTTGAATCCTAAAGGAAGAATTTGGACGATGGTGGCTGGAGGTGGTGCAAGTGTGATATATGCTGATACCGTATGTCGTTCAGTTTTCTTTCACCAACTTCACTTAACTTGATATTTTTTCTTATACATTTTTTTTGGCTGAGAAGGATCTGTGGTCAAACAGTTTGGATTATCTGTTCTGAATCTGTGTATTTGGGGTTTTTCTCTTGTTCATGTAGGTTGGAGATTTGGGTTATGCATCAGAACTCGGGAACTATGCAGAATATAGTGGAGCCCCAAATGAGGAGGAAGTGCTGCAGTACGCGAGAGTTGTTATTGACGTAAGAAATCATTAGTTTAACATTTCATACTATCAGTCAAACCACGACTCTCTCTTTCTCCCTCTCTCTCACTGGCTCACTATCATATGCCAGTGTGCGACTGCGGAACCTGATGGTCGCAAGAGAGCTCTACTAATTGGGGGAGGCATAGCTAACTTCACTGATGTAGCTGCTACATTTAATGGGATTATTCGAGCACTTCGTGAAAAGGTCTGTTCAATGAATAAAAGTTCAAACTATTAAAATCTTGATTGCTTCAGATCCCTTTTCTTAATTATAATATCTACACTGGTAGGAGTCCAAGCTAAAAGCCTCAAGAATGCACATCTACGTTCGAAGAGGAGGACCAAATTATCAGACTGGTCTAGCCAAAATGCGATCTCTAGGAGAAGAACTCGGTGTTCCTCTTGAGGTATGTCTTTTATATCCATCACTTAATCTTTTGAAATTGATGTTTGTTAAATGATAGTTCATTGGTTATTCTGAATTCCTAACTTATTTAAGTTCTCTTTTCAGTCTCCAACTCAAACTCCAATCTGAAAAGTTTTTTATAGTCTAATGACTTATCTATGGCATTTCTTTTTCTGCAGGTTTTTGGCCCTGAGGCAACAATGACTGGAATTTGCAAGCAAGCAATTGATTGCATCATGTCTGCCTCATAAGCTCTTGGATTACTATCTCTGTCCTGTATGTTTTGCGTTAGTTTATGAGTTATCTCCAGCTTATGGTCGAAAGCGATTGAGAGTTCAAGTATATTGATTTCTACATGACTTATTGTGAAACCCAAAACTACCACATAAACAGATATGTGATGGACTCGGATAAATAATTTTTAATTCATCATTCAATTGCAATGACTCAAGGTTGAAATTATCGATCACAAATTCCCCCACTACTGCTTTTCTGCTCACTGCTTATAAAAAGCAAACACATTACCAGAGGAGGAGAAAGCATCCTACAGGGGTATTAAATAATGCATCTTTCACAAATTAAATTGAAACTCAATTTCTACAATTTATAAGAGGGGGTATTTGCCGCATGCACAGACTTGAAACGGTTTTACTAAGCAAGCAACTGCCAATTTATCCAGGTACCTTATGGAGAGAATCTTGATGCCATGACTAAAACGGTTAGTAGTAGTTGTGAGAGCAGAGTTAACAGTATTATTGCTAGTGAAAAACAACAAGCAAACCACATAACAAATAAGGAAATCCTAATGAAAGATCACCTAAACTCAAACAAACAAATTATCAAAACCCTAAACTCATGAAGAAGTTATAATTTTTATTTCGGATTTAGTTATCACGATAGTTTTGTTCAGGGATATTTTCCCACGTTTATCCCTGTTGCTTTTCCGTCCTCCCCAGTAGATTTAGTAGCAGTAGTCTTCTATGGAACTGGGCTTTTCCGGGGTACTGATTGGAACCCAGTACCAAAGCCACCGCCACTTTGTCTACCACCAAAGCCGCTGCTGCTGGCACAGCTGCAACTGCCACCACCTTGACCGCTGCCAAAACCACTGCCACCACCAACGCCTTCACCACCATTTTGGCCATTGCCAAAACCACTGCCACCACCACCTACACTAATGTCTTCATCACCACCTCGACCGCTGCCGAAACCACCGCCACCACTACCTACACCGACGCCTTGACCTCCACTAAAACCACTGCCACCACCACCTATACCAACGCCTTGAACGCCACCAAAACCACTGCCACCACCTACACCGACACCTTGACCGTTGCCAAACTCACTGCCGCCACCACCTATGCCAGTGCCTTCACCAAAGCTGCCTCCCTGCCCAGGAAACCCAGAAACACCATGTCCAAAACCAGATTTAAAGCCAGGGAACGATCCACCATGTTTGTAACCGGGATCAAAACCATGGAAGCCACCGTCGACATTACCACCAAAATGAAAGAGGCCCTGAGGTTGGTAAGCATCTTTGATAGTATTAGCAGCTTTACTATCAGTTTTGCTAGTCACTGGAATTTCTCTTCCTCCTACAACTTCATCACTATTAAATAAACCCACAGATACCATTGTTATGATCATGAGAAAATAAAAGGGCATGACCTTTCCATCTCTCGCCATTGTAAATATTCTATACCTCAATTTTCTTTTATCTTTCTCCCTCGATCTAATCTCTAAATGCCTCGCTCTTCTTCGGTCCACCTTATTGGTTTCTCTAACATTTTATAGTGTGTGAGCCCGTGAGGGCATCCTTATTTATTTTCACATGTCATTTTGATCTTACTCATTTAAAAATGTGAAGGAAAATTTGAGGCATTTTTTAGTGTGAGTAGCAAATTTCCCCATGGTCTGGTCCTTAAGAAATTGGAATTCTGACGAGTTTTAAAGAAATTTTACAACTAATAATGCTTTGAGGCTTAACCATTTTACCAACCTAGGTCCAGACATTCCCATTTTCAAATTATATTTGATTTGGTTGTTTCTAGAAATAAAACAAAATTCTCAACCTCTTAGCAAAGAAAGAAAGCATGCATCTAGTAGGCTTACTAATTGTATGAAATTGTAATTGTGTGATGCAGCTACCAATCAACAAAAACATTTGCGTGACGCAGCTACATGGTCACCTAATTGATGAATGTTAAGTTAACTGTGGTATTAGTATTACTATTATCCTAATATAAAATCAACTATACCGACCAAAAAATTATAAGATCAATTATTATTCTTTTTTATAGCTTGATTTAAACAAGATGATTAATACAAAAAGGAAGATTAAAATGGTTTTTTGTTTCCGCACGCTGTTCAACCATTTTTATTAATGAGCATCACGACTAACCATTTTTTAAAATTAGTTACATGTACGGCTAAAACCAAATTATCGCCTTCATTGTCGTATAAATACATAAATACATACTAAATTTATATTCCCTCTGTTTCATTATTACCTCTGTAAGGGGCATGCACGTGCTTCGTTTGTCGGTGGAATCGTAGGATGCTAATTTTAATATTTTAATTTTGTAATAGATATAAATATTTTCAGCAACGACTATTATATCATAGAAATATGGACGTTTATATGTGTTGCTAATTAATAGGACAAGTATCAGTGGATGAGGAAGATAATGATTGAATTAACACTGACATTTGAAACAAATAAGGAAGACAAGGGGCACGCACGCGTTTCGTACGTCGGTGGAATTATAGGGAGACTAATTTTAGTGTGTCAAATTTGAAACAGATATAAATGTTTTAGCTATTTTTAGCAACGGTTATTGTGTCACAGAAATTTGGGATGTTTATATGGGTTGCTAATGTACGTGGAAATTCATGGGACGGGTATCAGTACGGATGATAAAGATAAGGATTAAATTAGCCAGAGATATTTCCGTTGCCAATTTTTGCGACGACCAATATTCGCCATAATTTAATAACACATAAGCGTTGTTAATTTTCGACGGTCCTGATTTAATGTACACATGGAATTTTATCCAACAGACGAATTTTTTCTGGAATCTATCCAGTGGTCCAGATATTTTGGTCAGCACATCCAACAACATAGATCAATCCCAAGTTAAAATTAAAAAGAAATTCATTATTCATCCGCTTAGACTAACTCTTATGGATGTTCAACGTTCAATATTCAAGACAAAAGCGTTGCCTAAAATGTGGTTCCCAGATTACCGTCAAAGAGTTGCTTGAATGAAATCTGGAATCAACTTCGTGGCGCCAAATGGTTTGGCGATGAAGAATTTTACTTTTTGTGCCAAACCATTCGACGCTTTAAATCTCAGCCATCATATATGATATTAGAAATTAAAATCTAATATTTAAGCTTTTTCTGCCAAACCATTTGGCGCTTTAAATCTTAGCTATCATATCTTCTTTTTAAATTTTAAAATCTAACGACTCTAATATTTCTGCGCCAAATCATTGGACGCTTTATTGATTCAACTTTGAATCACGATAACACTAGGATATTGGTTCAATATGACGTGTCCAACTATGAATCTTGAGTTGTGAACGATGATAAAAGTAAAACTTATTCCGTTTAAAGAGTAGATCTTCCCCCCTTTAACTAATAATCTCACTTATCCAAATCCTACTGGTTTCTCTAACATTGGTCACACCACTACCCTGTATATACGTGTGTGAGGTCATCTTTTTAGTTTGTATAACTAATGGTGATGCAATAACCATGTAAGATTCCGTATTCATAAATGGGTCCTAATCATTAAGAGCAGAGTCATCGGGTGGGCATTTTGGCTAATTTGCTAATGACCCCACAATGGGATAGGCAAACCCAAAAAACGACTTGGAAAATCGGTATATTGGGGGTTTGTCCATCGAGGCTCAAACTAAGTCGATCGTTTTAGTTTGTGATGATCGACTCACATTGAGCCGCTCGACCCATGCTAGGCCGAGCGGCTCAATGAGATTCGAAAACGGTCGAATCTCAACGGCTCTCAATTCTCTCACTACAAATTCAAACATTTTCAACCCCAAAATCACACCTTCTTCACTCAAAAAATTTTCTACTTTTTTTTTTTTCAATCTTAAGCTTTCCTCTCAAACTCCTAATCTCAGTTTTTTTAGGAAAAAATATTTCAAAAAAATGGCTATCAGAGTTCGTCATCTAAAATATACCCAAGAAGAGGATTTAATTAGCTATTTGTAAAGCATATGTTTTTCATAGCAGAGGAAATGTTCCTACTGGCCAACTCATGTAACACACGTCTTTTTGGCAGAACATTTTCACTATATTCGTTGCAGAAACGGGGAACCCGAGAAACCGTCATAGCCTTGGGTTGTCGAGTCGTTTTCAAGCAATTAGTCATTCAGTAACACGATTCCTTATTCAGGTAAGGGTAATTGATCGAGAAAAATTTAACGGTGTAACTGAAGATGAAGTGATCCAATTAGCTCTAGATGTATGGCAGGAAACTCACGACAAACCTTTTCTGTACGAAGCTTGTTTTAACATCCTTAGAGATCTTCACAAATTCGACCCTTTTATGTAATGATGTAGTTTTCTTTTAATCTTATGTAGTTTTCTATAAGAAAAGACGTTGTTAAAATTTAATTGAATGTGAAATAAAATTAGGAGTTTTTTATAGGTTAATTCTGATTACATAAATGGTTAGTTTCTTAATCTTAATTTAAATTACAAATATTAAATAAGACGAAACTACTCATTCTTAGGCTAGTTGGGTGGGTAGTGTCCCCGGGGTGGGTACTGGTCCCAGTCCAGCAAATCCCCAAAGCCTTGGCTTCCTCCTGGTTGAGATCCATTGTCAGATCCAATGAAATCAAACGTTTGAACTGGAGATGTACCAAAGTCTAAATGTCTTCTGTAATCTTGATTGATATCTTGTGGACTGGCATCACGAGACCTTGGTTATGGAGGTATCACACGATGTGGAGATGGTTCTTGCGTATCTCGCACTACATTCCCCTCATGAGAAGGTGTTGGTCCAAAAAGTCCCGCAAGATAGGGACTGAGAGTTGTGGACTGCGTCAATGCCCGCAAATGTTCGTTGTACATACGCCTAGTCAACTGATCTCTTAACTCCATTTGATTCATACATTCTACCATTTGATCAACATAAGTCGTTGTGCCTGCATAAAAGTTAGTTCACTCCATACCCTGCGAGACAATTGGAATTGTTTGACGTTCTCCTTGTAGATTATAGGTCTCGATCTCCCAACTCAATTCAGGCAAATCAGACCCAACCGATGAAGAATAAGGTGCAGAAGGTCCTCTTGGGGGGTATGATGAAGTAGAAGCTTTTGCCGAAGGATAAACGACTTAAGTGGCAACCGATAATGCTAGTTATGTCGTTACAGGAAAGCCCGAGCTTCGTCTTCCTACTGGGGCATTATCGATCCCATAGATGTTCATAATATCTACATTAATTACCGGCTTCACGATTGATTTGTACCATTGGTCGTATTCATCTTTACCACAAAGTGTCCAATAATGATCATACCTTTTCCATCCCCGATCCCTTCGACTTCCGTATTCCTTTCCCAAGACGGTTGATGGTGGAAGAATTTTGGGAATACCATATGCACCCACCAACTGTCTAGTACATCTCTCCCAAAAAAATAGACACCAATATTTTTGATTTGACTGTAGAACAACACGCGCTGTAGTGAATATTCTATGATATCATTGGCCACATCGGAATTTAACTCATCTAAATCCTCATAGGGGTTCCAAATAACATTGTCTCTCCTCCTAAGATCCATTTGGGTTCTCCACTTATGTATATGATCTCGCTCACTGATGTTTTGATCCTTCTTTTGCCAGTTACTGGCTTCAAACTTTATTACAATTGGGAAAACATTTCTATCAAATACCTTTAGTCCTGGTAGACTAATATTGGTATATGTATACCACCAAACCTGAAGTAAACAACACGTACGATTAGTTTAAATTACTATAAATATTTGTAAGCTTATATAAACTTGTATGATTAGTTTATCATATTTAACTCAAGGACTCCTCAAACACCTTCGATGCTTGGCCCACCCAAGCAGGCGACATCGAGACAAACGTATAACTCGGCTAATATAACGGACCTCCAATCATAACTGACAGCCTTTTCCAAATCTTCCAAATATTCCAATGCCTCTAGCCATCCTATAAATCACTACTATTTGCGTTGGGGAAAACACATACATCAATTACCCATAAAATAAAAACCTTTGCAGTTTATGTAACCTATTGCTGGTCTGGATCTTCTCCTACAATATCTTTATATAATTTATTGGATATAAATGCCTTTAAACCGGCACTAGGAATCCCAAACCCCTTAGAATGATATGTTTTAGTTCCTTACGCTAAAATACAAAGGATGTTCACCTTTATATTGTTCATTTTCCAACCAACCTTGTTGGTCAAATTGAACATTTTGTCCTTGGCCGAAAGGTATCCCAAGAAGGAAATACAAATCTAACGATGTTATTCCTAAAAAAATATTAAAATTGTTAATTTTATATATGAATCATATTTTTTGCATAAAAATTATAAAGCAAAATATATGACGCACCTATTTCGAAGTTATCAAAATGTAACATGTGTGTAGTATGCCACCAACGTTCCAACATCATATGCATGAATTTGGCTGAATATCTCTTGGACTCCATATGGTACAAATTCCTCCAAGGAAATCTGTTCAAAATAATTTTGGCACTTTCTGGGAGTTTATCATAAACTGGTTTTATTTCATACCTACCACCTCTTGTTTTTTGACCCTTGCCATCTCGCTCTGCTACTGAAGATACATGACCTTCACTCATGGCTAATTCTCGAATGGAAACTAAATTAGGATTGTTCACTCATCCGGTAATTCTTTTTGAGTCGGTAGAGGTTGAGTGTACCTAGTTCTAGGCTTTCTTATTTCGATTTCGACTAATATTTTGAGATTGAGACTTTTTTTTGAAAAAAATATATTTAGAGAAACGGAATATGAAGAGTTTTTAGAGAATATTTTATAGAAGAAGATTGTAGAGAAGATTGATTTTGGTGTGAGTAAAAAATAATGAATTTGGGTTGAATTTATAGGGGAGGATTAATTATAGCCGTTGGAATGAACGTTGGGAGTCGACCGTTGTCGAGGCATATTGAGCCGCTCGGCCTAGGTTACGCCGAGGCTCGATTCAACTTGCACCGAGCCTTGGCGCAACCTAGGCCGAGCGGCTCAATATGCCTCGATCGATTCATATTGCGTCGTTTAGACAATTCTCCACTGCCCAAAATCGAGTTTTTCCATCTACATGGCTTGGCATTTTGGTAATTTTTCCAATGCCCACTGAAATTGCTCTAAAAGTTGGGAAAGAAGCTTGAAAGCAATTTATGATCGAGAAAATGGGTTTCAATAAAAATGCTTTTGGTTTTGGTGTGGATTGATCTAAGGATCTCTGTGGATACTTACTCATTTTCATAAGTGAATGGAAAAGATATCCTTTAGTTTCACATTAGGAAAAACTAAAGATGAACACCACTATATAACTAAATACCTTAGTTATCAATATGGGTGGACGGTAATAGGTTGGGAGGGTTTGTACCCAAGACTTGTTCGCGTGTGGTAGACTTGTCTTGAGATTGTGCGCCTGTCAACCAAGATCAGATATTTTGGTAAATTATTTTAAATTTTATTTTCTAAACAAAATTCAATCAAATTTTAATTTTGTTTTAATGTGCGGGGCGTGTTACCTGGGGTGATTGTGTTTTCTTACCAATATATGTATGAATGGCGATATTATTTCTTACCGTTTTTTGACTATCATATGCCGTCATTATGCATCATAATTTCGTACTTAATTGTGTATTTATTTCATCATCTCCATTAGCCTATAAATTAAAGTGAAAATCTCTATTTCAATTCACTCCAGAAACAACTACTATCCTGATTTTTTTCCCCTTCTTCTTACTTTGTTTTGTATACTCAATGTTTATTTCCTTTTATAACGTGTATACTTTTCCCCCGTATATTTTTGTGGCCCCCATGTTAGTTTTCTTTTCCATATCCATGTCTATATAATCATGACTATTTCTTCGTCAAAAAGATGTAGATGCGTGTGCTTCAGGCACAGGTGCGAAACCAGTAGGACGAGCATCATGTCTTTTCACAAAAGCTCATTATTTTGCTCTGTAATTAGTAAACAAGAAATTAGTTCAGAACATTCTTTAAATTTACGTTATCAATACTGCTGTTGCAGGTAATATTGCTATTGCGTTCGTATGAATGGAAAACTTGTATTGTGCTTATACAAGTTATAATGGGCAGTTCTATCCTAGGTAAATCTTTAGTATTGGGGTATAACATCTCTTATTTTTAAGGAGTACCCACGAACTATTATGTTAAGTAGGTGGCTCTATCATTTATGTGTTGTTTGCAAAACAATCTTTCATTTCAGTTTATCGTTAATATTATTTGTTAATATATTATTGTTGTAGACTCAACAATTAATAATGTGGGTAGACATCCTTTCCTTGATTTGGTACTAGATGTACGTCCATTGTGTCTGATCCTGGACTTGTAAATAATTTTTGTTTTGCTGGTTGTTCTGTCTTAATTTTTCTGATAACAGAATTCAAACGGCCAATAAAGAAGAACACAAAAGCATTTTGCTGAGGACAGAATTCAGAAGCTAATAGAAAAACAAAAACAACAACAACAACAGAATTCAACCTAATTTCACAACAAAGAGGACTCAGTTGTTTCTTAGGTATACATCACTCACGAGTAATACTTGTCTCGTTTTCAGTTTTCTTCCTAGCATTTATTCTTAGTACGTACCTGAGGATCACATACAAATTGGATTGATCCGCATTAATTATTATTACTTATTATGATTCCCTCAATAGTTATTAATCTGTAACCTGATTTGTCGATCAGGAACCGTATATAGCTCGTAAGGCTTTGACGTCGACTTGTTGCACTTGCCTCTTGGTGGTTCCAGGTGAGAAGACGGGATACATGACTGCGTTTGGTTCAAAAATATGTTCTAGCCCCAACATATGCCCAATTTCATGTGTTGCAACAGATTCTAAGTCCATCGTGTCAGACCCTGGACTGGTACTCCATTTATCCTCTGAGTCGTAGTAAAACCTTCCATCATTTGGTGCAAATGCATAAGCGACTACTCCCATTTGACCATCAAAGCTAGAATCATCACCATGATCACCTTTGTGGAATCCAATAACCATGTCAGTGGCTATATCAGCATCTGTCTCCTCTGTGAACTTGAAATTACTCACAGCTTCCCATTTCGCAAAAGCTTGTGAAATAACAGATCTTAGGGTTTGGTCGTCTACTTTGTTTGAGGAATTAGAGGAGGAACTAGAGGAGGAATTAGAGGAGGAAGAGCTAAATCGATAAGTGAGCTGAGAGCTTGACCATTTTTCTGGGGTCCTAGCAGCAGGTTCATCTTGCTTCCTCTTATTCTTCTTCCTCCTTTCGGATTCCATGAAAGTTGGAGAGTCGACATTGTCTGCTCTTCCACATCGGGGCATCATCATTTGTTTTACTGTTTCGGCGTCTAAACTTCCAGTGGCATCTATACCATAATTGAGTTGATAGGTTCTGATTTCAGACTCTAAGACGTCATCAAACTCGTCATCGTATGCATGAGCATCACTAGGATTCTCATCTTTCAAGTATCCAAATCTTTTAAAATACTTCTTAACATTATGCAAACCTGGTGCGATCTGACCAATGTGAGTTCCTTCGAGTTCTGGAAGAAACCCGAACGGCGCAGATAGAGTTGGGTCAGGGAGAATGGCTAACAAGAAGAGAAGAACAAATGGTAACACAGCTTTGGTGGTTTCCATTGTGTTTACAGAAGTAACACAACTGAGTGATAAGTTTTTTTGTTTTTGTTTCTGTGCTCTATCTGGAATGCAATCTCAACTATTTATAGAGATATACAATCATAATAGATGCACTAATTAGTTGTATAATTTAACACCCTTTAATTGAAGTTCCTACCTAGAGATGTAACAGATCACAGAGGGTGATCTTTCATAAGGTTGATGCGATAAGTTCACCAAATTCATTAAGCATCTGACAATCACATTCAACACTTATTGATATTTAAAATCTGATCTTTAAATGGTTGAAAAGATACATACATCTACCAATTAGATTCATTTCAAGCTGTAGTTTCTTCTCTTGATAACGTAGTCCAAGGGTCGGTTATCTAAAGTCGATAGTAACTTACTCTTTTGATTGGTATATCAATCTAAGGCGTGGATTCCATCATGCATGTACTGCCACAACACAATCACACATGAAGTGATGAACTAGGAAAAAAGTTAAAGAGTTTTGAACTCTTTATTGTATACATTTTATCATATGGAAAAAAAATAATACATAGACGAGTGGAACTTACCCAAATTTATTACTGCTACAACCAGGGTCGGCCTTGACACCGAGGATGCCCAAAACAAACATAATTTTTTTTTTTGCCCCTTTAATAATTTGACCATCTAAACATGGTTTAACCATAAGGGAGAAAATGTGCATCAATTATTTATTTTTTTCTTCCAATGAATCAATTATCACAGTGGTGCAGTAATAATGCACTAACTATATTAGTGATAGTAAATGTTGTTCATTTTTGATAGTATTAGCAGTACTGGCCACAAAATATTTTGTTTTTACTAACATGAGGAGTGTACTGTGGTATGTATGGGAATTGAGTCGTAATAAATTAGTATTTATAAGAAGATATTTACAAAGAAATTTGGGCACTAAAATGTATAGTTAAGTGAGCAAAGAAAGGTTTTTCACCCGATTGTCTAGGTCCAAAATGCCATGGGTTGCTCATGGCAAGGTCTAACGATCACCAGTAAAATAAGAAAATAGTCAAACAACAAGTCATACGTATTGATTTTTAACTTCCTGTGAGCCAATATGGCTCTAGTATTTACAGTAACAAAAAAAGTGTTTTTGATGCCCCTCCTTAGTTGTTGTCGTCAACTTTGGCCCAAGACCGGGCCTGGTTACAACATACAATTGAATAGAATCCTAGACTTCCTTTATGGTCGTTTGAGACAAATTCCATCGTATGCGAATCCGCTTGTCATTGTAAGTCGCACAATCAGACAAGAAACTGCAGGGTAGATTTTCTCATTTAAACTCTTTGTCTAAGCAAAAAAAGAATGATTTTTTGGGACCAATCCATTTCTTGGGGGGCTATGATTAGCTTAGGCCATTCGGTATGATGGGATAAAGGGTGTCTTTGATAGTGGAAAGGACTAAGTTTCCCTTGATCTAAACTAACTTAAACTAACAAATCTTAAATCATAAATTAACCTAAACTAATTCTAATTCATAAACCATACTTATTTTTATCTTCTGAATTTTTTAACTAAAATTTTGTTCTCTTAGTAACCCTATTAATTTTTTTCCCTCTTCTCTAAGTCGAAAAAAGCACCCGAATTTTATTAATATGTATATTAGAAGATATTTTCCAACAAATTTTTTATATACGTTTTTAGTTGATGAATTGAGTAGTAATCATCAAAATAGGATTTTAAATAGTAGTTGCAGAGTAAAGTTCGGCTAGAAAAAAATCATAGATTTCATAACCAAACCTTTAAATATAAAAAATACGAAGAACAGTTAGGTTATCCGGAAAAAAAAAGTCCCAGCCGAACTCGGTGTTCGACTAATTCAACAAAAAAATTGGTTACCGAATTTTCCTCCGTTTCTCTTATTTTACATCATTTTTAGCCGAACTTTGGTTTTACTAGCCGAATTCATTGTTCTCATAACCGAATTTAGTGTTTTCATATCCAAACTTCTAATGTATTTAAAGTTGTATTAAGTGTAAGGTTAGGCTAACAATAACTTTCTCCTCTTAGACGAACATAGGACTTATGTTTTGCATCCTAATTTCTATCCAGATTGTTTGGCTAAGAATATGGTGGACTCGACAAAAACGAACATTAGTTTGTTCAACTCAAAATGTAAATTCGGTTAGGAAGTCTTGATTTTTGGTAGCCGAACTTAGTCTAAAACTCCATTCTACCTAAGTTCGTCTACCTGTTCTTCATTTTCCTAGCCGAACTTAGTCCAGAAACTCCATTAAAATCTTTCATTTGACAATATTATAGCCAATCCAAGTAACAAAAACTTATTAAAACTCATCGTCAAGTATACTTGAATATCCCAAACATTATGCTCTTTATTTTAGAAGTAAAAATCTAAAAAACTTAGTTTTTCTAAAAATCTTCTTCCCCCTTCTTCTTTCTCAGACGAGTATTCATCTTAATCTACTAACACTAATTCTAACTTTAATATATATAATCTAATTTTAATAATTTTTTAACTAAACCAGCTGAATTAACCACTAATGAACAAAGGGTATTTAGACCAATAACCGAAACATCTGGATAAGGGACATTTTAATTTACTTTTTATAATGACCCACTCTAAAATACGCTGGTCCGAAAAATCGCTCGCGAAAAAATTGGGTTTTGAGTTATTACAATTGAGGTCAAGTTGGAACTCAAGACCCGTCGAATAAAGGCTGGTCTAACCATCATTTGCCGAATGATTTTAGACTCCACTGGATATGCACAACAAATGTTGCCACGATGTGTGGATTCTACTGATTGACAACAAAAGGCAAGATTTAGTTTAGGGTAGACTTTCAAATTTTATTCTTTCTGAATTTTTTTTCTTTTGATAAACGAACATATTATACTAACTAGGAACTACTATCACAAATATCACTCGGGGAAAATGAGAAAATTACATCAAAAATCCACACAAGGGCGGGAAAGAACCATCATAACAAATTACACCGCGACCAAAACAAATGCATCTAGAATTCTTCAAAAACATAGTATTGTTTTTTCTTCATCAGTACCCTTTAAATTGTCCTATGTTGGAAATAAAAATGGTTTAAGCTAAAATTAAGATTTTATTACTTAAAATAATTTTGTTACTATAATTAACTTGATGGTGCTAGGATCACTAGTCCAAACTTGGGTGGAATTATAGCCATCCATTTTCACTTCTTAGTAATGAGAAACCTTTGGTTGTCCCACATTGGGCAAACCAAGGAGGAAGTTCATGCATATTACCACAAACGTTCTATATAAGGAAAAGAACTAGTGGATTGGATATGGACTTGGGAAATGGACTAGTGGGCAAATGCATACATGTGCGTGCGAAGCACCGCAGGCCTTTGGCGTGAGCCTTGGCGCGACCCTAGGCGCGTGATCCTTGGCGTGTGCTTTGGTGTGACCATTGGCGAGTGCCTGCGAGTGCACACGTGTACCCATCAAATATTCAACGAGTTTATTTTAAAAAATAAATATTTTACCGTTTTGAATTAAATGAAAAATAAAATCATAAATATTTTTTAATTAAAAATCTTAACGTTTTGTTTTAATGGGGATTTAATATTTCAAAATAAAATTTTTCACCGTTTTAAAACTCAAAAGATTACTTCTCCTATAAAAGAACAACAATACTAAGGTTTTCGTTTACCCCAGTCGCAGCCACTGTCCTGACGACTTTTCAACATCGTCCTGCTTTGTTGTGCGCAATAGTTTACATTCTTATTTTTTCTTCTACTGTTAAGTTCACAACGGGCCAACGAGCTTTGCTAGCTGGTTGGTATCATGTGATTTTATCCTGAATTCAAATTTGTCACTTAAAAGGTACAGCAGCATCTTCCTGAAGGTGTACCTGGCAAATATTGAGTTAAGGGCAGTCTGTTGAACATGCGACTTCACCTCTCTGTGCTTGAGTGTGTGTGCTGTTTATTTCTAACCCTCCCTTAATCATCTTCAAGTTCTCTATTGTTTGTGTTTCTCTGTTACAGGAAGATTATTATCCAACATCCTATACTACTGATAGTAGATGATGAGCGTCCACGTTCATGATAAAACTATCGTGATTGGATTTTGAGCCCTTTAATCAATCACACTAGCTAGTATAAGTGTCACGGTGGTTTACACATGACATAGAGTCTTCATGTTGATTGTGGAAGACATTCAAGTCTTTACAATCAAAGACTCGAATGTAAAACCTTTCTTCTGCCCATGCCAAGGAATTTTTATTTGGATTTGAAAATATGTGATGAATATATCAAAGGTCTGTCGTCTAAGTACATCGTGTGCATAAAACAATTTATTTTATTGCAGATGTGAAAGACTAATCGAGGGACGGATGGATGCATTCCATATACAAATATGGAAGATAAATAGATTGACTAGTCCAGAATTAAGTATTTTTTTGCTCAAACATAAATGAAGAGTAAATACAGTTGTTAACAAGTTGTAATCATACCTTCGTTCTCATTAACAATTTGCATTTGCACTTGCACTTCTCTATAAATTAACATGTTATAATCAACACATCTCCAACACAAACTCATCATCTTAATTAAGCTGCTACCATGGGTTCTTCTAAAGATTTCTTTACGTTGTTTTTGGTCATCATGTTTTTATCCATTAACACCAAATGTGGCTCTGAGGCTCGTTATCTAACGCAAACAACTATTTCAAAAGAAAACCACCATCCACAATCAAAAGAGAACCGGTCACCCGGAAATCCAGAAAATAGTCTAGCCATGCTACGGCTTCAAAAAACTCCCGCCAATGACCCCAAGTTTTCAGAAGATTGCGGTGATGTTGCTACAGAAGAACCCGCCAACGACCCCGAATGCCAAAAAAATCCCTACCCAGAAAGGATTCCAAAAGGTTCTTACAACAAACCTGCATTTCGAAAGTATCCAATTTTCCAGCAGACCCACAGAACAACCCCAAATGTTCAGAAAATCCGGAGGAAAAACCTGTAGTTCGAGAAGATCCTCGACACACCCAATGGAAACACCAACAACGAGTGTTCCGACACAATAAAAGTTACCGTTGAGCCTGTAGTTCCAGAAACTCAAGACGAACCATGTGAAGAAACTACGATCAAACCCACAATTCCATAAATTCTACAAGTGCCCAAGAATCCATAAAAAGTCAGCAATATCTCATTTGGCTTGAGTTCCAACTTCCAGTTATTACGTCCATCCTTGTCTCCTTGATCCAGTAGTTTTTGCTTCTTTCCTAATAAAAACTTTTCCTCGCCCCTCTTCCTATGGCAGCAAAATAATGTGGTCCGTTTCCTCGTAAATGGATTATCCCACTCAATAAAGCTTTATTTAATTCCGTTGAAATTTGTTACTGTAATTGTCTCAGTGGCTTGTTACTTTTCTGATCGGTGCTAATCGGTCGGATTATCTTCGATGGGAATTGTATTTCTTTTATCTAATACTCTCTTCTCTCGTTTCAAAATATTTGTCTTTTAAAGTCGTATTATTTCGACAAACTCTTAAATATACTTTTGATCTTTTATATCCATAAATTTATTTTTAATAAGATCCAAATTAAAATTTTAAATAATATTTATGTAATTAGAAAACAAATGTGTTAATATTTTTATTATTTATACCTCATTTATTTTTAAAATAAAATGATATTTTTAATTTTAGTAACAATATAGCATTTAGTAGGATTAATTTTATATATTATTTCGGTCTTCTTAATAATTTGACTTAGTTAGAACATACACTTATTTTAAAAAGGAGGGAGTAAAAATTTGTTTTTGTTTTAAGATTCACTCTGACTCAATAAGCAAAAATCAGTTAAAAATCATGAATCAATAAGCAAAAATCAGTTAAAAATCATGAATCGTTCGACTCGACTAAGCATATATCCTTTTATGCTTGTTCATATAGATGATTAAATATTTGGTTGACTTGCTTGCTTGTACTTTTTTTATTTATATCAGTTTAAAATATTGCAGATAGATGATTAAGTTTCTATACAACTATTTTTTAATACACATATATCCTTTTATGCATTTGAGATGATGATGATTCTAAATAAATGTACATATATTTTATGTTTTTAGGTGAAAATATCGGATTCAGATATATCTAATGATAATGAAGATCAAGCCTTCGATACAGAAGAAGAAAACATTGATGATCCACAATTTTAAATATACTTTTAACGATAAATTTATGGTTAGTGAATATAATTAAGCAATTACAGTACATTCAAAGTCAAGTAATTGTAACGACCAATAAAACGACCAATTACTGTTTTTGGATATAATTATATAATAAGAGTTTTGAATGAAGACCTAGAAGATTTTCAACAAGAATATAGGATGCATCCTGATGTGTTTTAAAAATTATGTTATACTATTCGAGACGTCACTACATAGTACGTGATACAAAATATGTTTTCGTTGACGTAACATAAAGTTTTAAAAACTTTTTTTGATTTGAACTTCTCAAGACTCTCTCTAGTAGACTCCCCAAAACTTCCTAGACTCTCTCAAACTTCCCAAAATCAAAATTCCTGAATTCTCTTAAACTTCCTAAACTCTCCCAAACACCCTCCATATCCCCGGAAATCCCGGGAATCCAAATATATTAAAATCTCCCAAACTCTCCGTGGAATAACCCCATGAGGTGCACGTACCCATCTAGTCAAAGGTAAGAGCAACTGCAGCGGTTGGAGCAGACCATCGAGTAAAGAGCAAATTAGTTTGCTCGTGAAAAAAAAAACACAGCGGAAACCTGACTAAATATGATATTACGCTGTTCTAAATAAGCGTTAGCTAACAAACGCTACACTACAATAACGTCTGGTTACACAGACGTTCAACTACACACGCGTTATGTTTTTGACGTTCATCTAGATTAGCGCTTTGAACATACGCTCCTGTAACGTAGTGTTATGTACTCACACGTTACTCTACTAAAGCGTATATCTAAACGTTACTCTACTGAAGCGTTTTGATACCGATCAAAGAAAAACGTCCCACTAAAGTAGCGTCTAAACCGAAACGCTACTCTAAAACAACATTTCAGTGTAAAACGCCCATACAGAAAAGCGTTGGAAGCCTTAACGTCGCTCTAGAAGAGCGTTAATTTGGAAACGTCGCTCTAAAAGAACGTTAGGTTTCCGATACGTTGTGCTACAACAACGTCAGCTCCCATTCGGTTACGTGTCGTCATTTTAGCTAGGGTTTTGTATACGTGTTGGCATTGTTCCCACTATAAAAAACGCACATTTTCTTCTTCTACAACAACACAAAACAAAAGAAGCCGCCGCACAATCTTCTTTCCTTCTATTTCTCCTGTTGCCTTCACTGGACGGAATCAATTGATGGAATCACCGGTCGATACGATAATCATAGTCACCACGTCAGCACGTTATCATAGCAGGACGTTTTGTTCGTCGATCCCTTACTTCCGACTCTATAAACACTAACAATCTCACCATTTTTAATTGCTATTTTAATTTTTAATCTATTTTGATTTTATTTGCTATTTTAATTTTTAATCTATTTTGATTTTAATGAATATTAGATTTAGTATATACTTTTTAAAGATTGAATTATTCTTTTTAGTTTTAGGATGAATATTAAATTTAGTATACATGGTTGAAGATTAAATGATTCATGTTAGTTTTAGGGTTTTAAAATAAAAAATTGAAATTTTAGGATTTGAATTAATTTAGGGTTTTTGGGTTGTAATTTATGGAGAATAATGAAATTTATAATTTACTATATTATTGTTAATTATATTATTGTTAATTAGAGGTGTTGATTTGGTTAATTTTTAGTTTTGTACTGTTTGTAAATCTACTTAATCATTTATGACATTTGAGAATTGTAATTGTGCATGTAAAAATAATATATGATTGATTAAATTATTTGTTAATTATAGTTGTTATTCATTTTAAATTTATGGTTTGATTATAAGGGATTTAGTTTTTGAATCATTATTTGGTGTATGTTGGTTGATTTTAGATGGTCTATAAATTTGATTTTTTAATGCAGTAATTGTTTTTTGAATGTTAAATTTTTAAACGTGAAAATAATTTTTGGGTTATGGTTAGATGTTGGTAATGTGAAAATAATTTTAAACGTGAGTATATTTTAAACCAGAAAATAAATTTTTTGTTTTGTTGTTAACTGTTGGTTATGGTTAGATGTTGAGGAAATCCGCTTCGCGATTGCTCGGTGGGAAAAAGAGGAGCAAGAAAGCCAAATCAACCAACGACGCACAAGGAGGTCGTGTTGGTGAAGAAACAGATGATGTTACAGGGTTGGAAACTTATAGTGTGGTGGAAGATGATAGAGGTCACGTTAGCAGCGATATGACTTTTAGGGCAGACCCAAAGACGAAGTACATGCATCGGGGGTCTCTTAAATCGGTTATGCTGGCATATAAAAGTATATCGAAATTTTGTTCTAGGGAGAAATTTATTGTTGAAATGGCTGGATGGGACAGATTTTTGGCAATGGATGCTGGTGACTCGTCACATGCCATGATTGATTACATCGTCGAGCGTTTTTGGGACACGACGAACACTTTTCACTTCTCATTTGGTGAAATGGGGTTTACACCTCTGGACTGGGTGATGTTGACCGGTCTCAGTATTGGTATTGGCGGCCAAATTCCATACGATGAGGATAAGTACACCTTTGAATATGTCCAGCAGAATATTTTTACAGAGCTCAAAGACAACAACTATTGTGTAACTAACAATCTTTCAATTCAGTGGCTCTGTGATGCACTGACGGTGGCATTTTTGGGGTCATACTTTACAGAGGATTATTAGAAAGGGGCGCAACATGATGCTACCAAAGCTGAGAGAGTTGCAAAAGCGTTTTGGATGTATGTTCTAGGACAATTCTTTTTCTCCAATGCAAGGAAATATGTCGATGCCGGATGGTTAGCGGCATTTGAGGATCCAAAACTAAGTGGAACTTACGACTGGGGTGGTGCTTGTTTTTCAAAACTATATTCCGCACTTGGCGCAGCCGGTAGGGGACAGAAGTCACTAACCGGACCCTGCCAGATATTAGAGGTAAATTAGTAAATATTTTATTATTGTATCTTATGTCTATTTGGTCGTAACTTATTCCTTTTATTTGGTTTTGAACAAATTGAAGTTTTGGGGTTACGAATATCTCGGCATACGTCGACCTCACAACCCACCTCCTGCGACAGTAACTGTTTGGCCTAGATGTTCTAGGTGGAAGAGTACACAAAAAAAGAGTAATGATATTGTGCGTTCACGGTGTCTTCTGAATACAATGACTGCCGACGATGTGACATGGCACCCCTGGCTGACCGCAATCCCACTTATACAGAATGACATAATCACGACAGCAGTGGTTCTCTCAAATAGGCGCGTTGTATTTACTTGGAATGGCATCGTGAGTAGTTAATTTATTTTCATGTGATATTTTATTTATTTCATGTTTTATTGTAATAGTTAATTGTCGATAATCATACTTTTAACAGCATAACGTATACCTCGGTGATCGGTTATGGCACCAAAACAATGATGGCTACCGCATTCCGAGGAACCCGCCATGTCGAGTTAGCGACATCTCTGATGACGACGCTACCCGACTTAAGGAAACCTCTGAGGTCGATGTAACTGAGTACCTCCAAGGAGAGGTTACGTATGATCGGTATTTGGAGTTTTGGCGCCATGTTACTAACTCTAACAATTTTTGCAAACTCGTAGACTGGGATGTGGATACATACGACAGTTTGGGTGGCTTAGTTAAAGAAACCATCAGGCAACCCGCTGAACATGTGCCCCTCCCGCCTATAGATAATTGGTCATACGTAAGTTTATTTCTAATATCTTTGTTGTTTAGTTTCTGAATTACGGGTTGAGAAGCTCACTTTGACCTCATGTCTATAACATGGTGAATGTTATGCTTTTGCGCAAGACAATGCTGACTTTACCCAAGAGTTCAAAAACTTTCATTTGACACAATCGAGGGAAAGGATGGAAGACTTGCGGGAATATAAGAATGAAATCACCAATTTGCAGTTACAACTGTCGCATGCTCGTTTACAAAATCCACCACTTGGTTTTGGAAATTTTTCTTCAACTCTCCCACCGCAAATGTGGAATACCGGGGGTCATGGTCCTTCTTCATCGATGCCTCCGTTTATGCCCCCTCGCTCCTCTCATGGGGACCAAGACACTAGTTGATAATCATCCTTCTTTATTGATTACTCATTCCAATATGCATTTAAATGACTACTTTATTGACTCCTTTATTGGCATGCAAATACAACCTTACATTTCACTTTATCTATAACATTTTATTAACTCCTTTATTGTTTAGTAAATTCAACCTGACTTTTTTCTCTATCTATAAACAATATTAATGACTCCTCAATTAATGTGGATACTACTGTGTCACCATACAATCAATTTTGAAAATTAAAATAAAATAATAGCTTTTTATATTTCTTAACGTTTTCTTACCGTTATGGATTGTTACCGTTGAACAAATCCACCATTCTCATTCTCAATCTAGCTATAAATACATGACCTATTATATCATTCATTCTCATTCCAAATCCCCCATTCTAACATTTCAGAAGAAATTTGTAATATCGGGTTACGAAAATTTTAGCCTCAATGCAGAGAATTTTACACTAGAGGAAGATTTATCAATATGTCGAAACATTGTATTGCATTATCCAGCTAGGGGCCATGAACGTCGGATGAATGGTGTAATGAGCATGCAATGGTTAGAAGATACACATGCTAACTTTTCTAACGAAACCGGAAATCCCAACAACAGGAACAGAGCCGGCCTTTTTTGTCGATATGTTCAAATCACAAAGGAAGTACATGAATTTTCTTCTTTAACTGCCAAGGTGAACGAATTTCTTCTTAGGAATGAAACTGATGATGAAGTTGTTTCTAGATCTCTAGAGGAATGGATAAGATTGAAACGTTTTGAATTCGGGTACAAACCTCATTTCGAGATCTTAAGGGTCATGGAAGAATTCAATCCCTTTGTGTTGATTATTCTCCCAAGAAGTGAACAACGTCATCCATGACGTCTTACAAGCCAAGCCTTAAGGTTTCATAATAGGTTTACTTAAGTGATTAAGTAAAATCTAGTGATTTTTAATATTTCTTTTACTTTGCTTTAATGTATGCCTTGAATAATTCAATAAATTGATGTTACAAAAAAAGTTACTTCGGGTTTATCTCTCGATAATATCACAACATGTATTTGTCATCTTTTTGTTGTTTGGTCTTGTCGTAGCATTCATGTTGGATGGGTTTGCTAGGTTGTGTTGTCCACTCAAACTAACACAACTTATATCTAGATAATTTCATTGACATGATTTCTCAGCTTTTTCTTCTACTCTCATAGCATTCATGTTGGAGTTAATTACCTGCGTGTATTGTCTACTCAAGAGTAAAGAGCATTTACTATCTCTCGATAATATCACAACAATGGATTAGTCATCTTTTTGTTGTTAGGTCTTGTCTTAGCTTTTTTGTGGCTTTTATTACTGGCTTGTATTGTCTACTCAAACGAAAAATCATAAAAACTTATTTGAATTCCCATGTTATAAATACCAAATACTCCATTGAAACCACAACCAAAAATACAATCATCCTCAACCAAAAATACAAACATCCTCAACCATAACTACAAACCTCCTCTACCATAACTACAAACCTCCTCTACCATAACTACAAACCTCACCAACCAATGGCAGCAAATCAGAATAACAATACGTATCATGGTTTTTCCTCTTCCTCTTCTTATATTCCTCACTACTCATATCTTCCACATCCGATGATGATAGTACTAACCCGACGTCCTCATCAGACGAAAATTCATTTGCAGTTATCCAAAATGAACAAGCACTTACTTTTGGATTGTTCGCTTCTAATATAGACTGGCCAAATACTCGAATCGAAATTGACCGAAAGAGGGAGGAGGGAGCAAGGAAGCTATGGACAGATAACTTTTCAAGAAACCCAACTTTTGGTCATATTGTTTTCCGGAGAAGATTCAGAATGCGCAGACAATTGTTCAACCGTATCTTGCGGGATGTGGTGGGACTTAACCTTTATTTTGTTCATAAAAGGGATGCTGCCGGCAGACTCGGATTAACACCACACGTTAAGATTACTGCAGCAATTAGAATGTTAGCTTACGGTTGTGCGGCAGATGCAATCGATGAGTATTTACGGATCGGGGAATCTACAGTGTTGCAAGCAACTCGTAAGTTTTGCCTGACGATTGTGCAGCTATATGGGGATCAGTATTTGCGTAGCCCAAATCCTGCAGATGTTCAACTATTGCTTACTCAGAACCAGGCAAGGGGATTTCCTAGAATGCTAGGAAGTATAGATTGTATGCACTGGAAATGGGATAGATACCCAACGGCCGAATCGGGTGCGTACACCGCATACAAAGGCGATGAAAGTATCATCTTGGAGGCCGTGGTTTCACAAGATTTATGGTTTTGGCATGCCTTTTTTGGTATGCCCGGTTCAAACAACGATATAAATATTCTGAACCGGTCTCCTGTTTTCAAAAACATTATCAAAGGTAAGGCACCCCCAGTGGACTACGTGGTGAACGGTAACCATTACGATATGGGGTATTATCTTGGCGATGGGATATACCCAGAGATATCAACCATAATCATGTCGATCAAGCATCCAGATACACTTAAGAAGCGGAAATTCTCAGCTATGCAAGAGGGTGCTCGAAAAGATGTGGAAAGAGCCTTTGGTGTACTGCAAAACCAATTTGGCATCGTTAAACAACCGGATAGAATGTGGAATCCGGACGCATTTGCATATATCATGAAAACAGTAATTATTCTCCATAATATGATTATGGAGGATGAACGTCTACCAGGTTTTTGGCCACATGATTATGATCAAGGGCGCTACGCTGCACCAGTAACTATATCACGACAACAAACTGATGCACTTTCAAGGATGTCAACTCACCAACGGCGACAAGCAGTCCATAGCAAACAAACGCACATTCGATTACGAAATGACTTGATCGAACATTTATGGTCGAATATTGGTGATGTTTGAAAAACGACTAATTCAAAAATTGGTTTTGTGGGTATATAACTTGTAAACCCTCCCGAGACACAACTCGGCCACTAAGGGCACTTAGTGGTTTAAAGGCATGTTGCACGTGCTAAGTTCAACCGCGACTCATGTGAAAATGAGATATCTTTAACTGTTAGTAATTGATTTTTTTCGATGCTTATGTGTAGACAACAAATATGAAAGTAATGGTTTTCATTAATTAGAAGGCAAATAATATTGGTTGTTCAGTGTTTTAGGTAATACAAGATTCTCTTCTTTTTCGTAAAATCTCTGCTTTCCTAATTTTAACCCACTCTTTTGTTTCGTCATCCAATTTGGAGACGTCCGTCATCATTATTCAATACTCCTCTTTCATTAGGCGATGCTCTTCTTTTGATGCTAACTCGGCATCTCTTTGATCAATCTTCCTTTTAGCACTTTCCAAGTAACTGTTGTTGAAGTTTTTTTGGTTATTAATTATTATTTCCAAGGCTTCTGCTTGGGCACTGGATTTTCCTCGTGCATTTTGCTTCAGTTGTTTAGCCTGTTTTTGCCCCATATAGGCCGCGGATACGTGTTTGGAATATCTCATATTTCTTCATATCCACTCCGTTGACCTCGTCTTGGTGAAGGTCTTTCTAGGTCTTCAGCGCTATTGTCAGAATCTTCTTCAGCTTGCGATGAATCAAATATTTCCGTCGAACGACGGGAATATTTGATATTTTCTATCATAATTGCGTAGCACTCATCGTGCTTAAATGGTTTATCACCATTAGCTTCCCTGAATAGCCGCCTTACTTCCTGTGTCTGTTGTTGTTTAGAAAAACATTAGTGCATCACAATCCATTTCAAAACTTGAATAAGGAAGTGCTTACAAAAACAGGTTTACTTTACCTTTGTTTCTGGACCCCAGCCGGTATGGTGTTCACGTTCCACTTCTGCCTCTTTTGCCGAGTAAAGCGCCACATCTTTACTTATTCCTTGAAAGCGTTTTTGAATGGAGGTCCAACTGCGTTCGGCCATTGAAGGTATAACTTATTTCATCCCGGCTTTGATGCAAGACCATAATCTTTCTTCCGATTGATCAGTACCAACACTAGGGTCTTGAGATATTGATAAATGAATCCTACACATTGTTATATCTTCATTAGTAGTAAAATTTGGACCTCTTGGTTTTGGTGACATTTTTGATACTGAGAAAAACTGTTAATGAAAGAACAAAAAAAATTCAGAACAAACTTGACTTTCTTGTATGAAGTTCTCAAATGCGGTATGAATGGTGGTTGTACATGAAACATCAAAACATCCTCTATATATAATGCCGAAATCAAACCGTTGTAGCAATAAAAATTTGATAAAAAAAAATAGTCGTTGAAGAGAAAATAACGGTCACATTCACAATGGCTATTAATAACGGCCGACCACTGATTAACGGCCACATCGACACGTTATGTTGGAAGAGCGTCGCAACAAAACGCTCCTTTGGGAGAGCGTCGCAACAAAACGCTCCTTTGGAAGAGCGTCTACAACCAACACGCTCTTCTGGAAGACCGTTTGCAAGCGTTTACCATTCTAATGCTTTTTCTAGTGAGCATGAGTATATAAACGTCTATTTACAGTAGCGTTTTGATAATTAACGCTCCACCAAAGGAACGTTCAACCCACACGCTCTTTTAGCTTGCGTTTGTTTAAATTACGCTGTTTTAATACAACGTTACAAAAACGTTGTTCTAAGCGAAGGTTTGGTACACGTCTTTCAGTAGAGACGTTTGTGTTTATAAACGTCCTCGTACTATGACGTTTTGGCGATACGCTGTATTATAAGAGCGTCAGACTATATCTATGTTTGGTCCATTTGCTCGACAAAAATTGGTCGGATACTGTTCAAAATCTGGAACCAATACCATATTCACTCGCCCGTTGCGGCTCACAAAACCGGACCAAAGAGCAATCCTGGTCTTTGCTCTTTGGTCTGGTCGACCTCTGCAGTTGCCCTAAGACGACCAGTCCTTGATGAAACGTTGGGTTGCTTTATCGAAAAATGGAAGTTACTAAAATAGCCTCGAGGATATGCTCAACCAGAACTAATAAGAAAAATAAACCACTCTTCATATTCCTCCTCCCCAATTCTCAAAGTTCCCCAAAGAGAGAAACAAATCCCTCTCATTGAAAAAACCCCAGAAAGATCAATCGTACAGCAATCATCTTCACTTCCCTCAGAAAAACTCCAGAAACCTATCGCTTCTACTCTTTGTATCTATCTTTTCTTTGAAAAACCATGGATGATAGTTGTGCCGTTTGTGCAGAATCCCTAGAATGGGTAGCATATGGACCATGTGGTCATCGTGAAGTATGTTCAACTTGTGTTTCTCGTCTCAGATTCATATGTGAAGATAGAAAATGTTGCATCTGTAAAACTGAATCTGATGTCGTCTTTGTCACCAAGGTTAGGGTTTTTCTATATCTGTTTGGGTTCTTGGATTTACATTCAAATTTTATATTTTCTCAACTGACAACTGTAATATAATTGTGGGTTCTTGTTAATTTAGGCATTGGGAGATTATACCAAGGTAATATCCGATTTTTCGGTATTTCCATTGGATTCGAGGGAAGGAAAGGTAGGGAATTATTGGTATCATGAAGATATGGGAGCTTATTTTGATGATTCAGATCATTACAAGATGATCAAAGCCATGTGTAGACTTTCTTGTAGTGTTTGTGACAATTTGGAGGAACAGAATAATGGACCGCCCAAGAGAAAAGCGAGATTCCGGAACATTGATCAGCTGAAAAATCATTTAGTTCACCAGCATAAGTTATCTATGTGTAACTTGTGTTTGGAAGGAAGAAAGGTAATTACTCATTCAAATTCTACTTACATTACATGCGAAAAAACCAACAATACTTTAATTGATGCTGTCTTTTTTGGCTATGTTAATGGTGTATTCTATATCAAGTATGAATAGGTTCACGGGTGTTAGGTATAAACATAACTTGGACATGTGGGATAATCCTTTTTTTTTTTGTTAATAGTTCTGGTTCTCTTTGTAAATCCATTAACTATATGAGCATGCTTAAAAAATTCATCCTAGTATGGTCTGGAGTAGAATTTTGTATCCCTATTGAGCTATCTTTTATTCAGCATTTGCTGCATCATTCTTCTGAGTGTGGTTTTGATTCTTGCTTTTGCTCAAGAAGGAAAGTCAGCATTTACTCCAAATCCTGAATTTGGAGCTGCCACTTGTTAGAGGCATCAAACTTGTTTTCTTAGACAGCTATTAGTGATTACTGCAGATGCATATTTTGCTTCTTGTAAGTTTGATCTTTCTTCATGAGTCAGTTGTTTGTTGCACAACATTTGCCAACTTTTACCAGCTCCGGTTAACACTAATAGATTGAATGATTCCATCCTTATCCTGTGTGACATCATAGCAACTAGATACTCCTGGCTTTAGTTTTTTATTTTATTTTTATACCATACTTTCCGTTGACTTTGGGCACATATGCTGGTCCAGATATTTATGTGTGAACAGAAGTTATATACCAACGCGCAGTTGAATCAGCATATAAACACTGGAGATTCAGAGGTTGATGGCAGTGAGAGTGAAAGAGGTGGTTTTATGGGGCATCCTATATGCGAGTTTTGCAAGAAACCGTTTTATGGGGATAATGAGTTGTATACACACATGTCTACCGAACACTTCACTTGTCACATATGTAAAAGGTATTTTCCGTTTTTAATATGGATAAATTTGGGTGTTAATTTTTTTCTTTGGGAGCTCTTAAGTCACTTAAACTATCATGAATCTCATGCAGGCAACATCCAACACAGTTTGATTACTTTAAAAACTATGATGATTTGGAGGCAAGCCTTTCTTCTGCTTATTCCTCTTACACGTTCTCATTTTGATGTTTAGCTCAGAGCCCTAACAACTATCTCTTACAGATTCATTTCCGTCAACAACATTTTCTGTGCGAGGATGATGCTTGTCTTGCTAAAAAGTTCATCGTATTTCAATCAGAATCTGAAATGAAGGTGATTTTGTATGGATAGGGTTATCATTAGTTTGATGGTTTTCAGCTTTGTGAAGTTTTTCACTTCTTTATGCCTTTCCCCCTCTTGTTTACTGTGTATTTTATCCTTTTCATTGTTGCAGAGGCATAGTGCGATAGAACACGGAGGGAACCTATCTCGTGCCAAGCGTAATGCAGCGCTGCAGGTGCACTGAGGCTACTTCGTGTTTTTTTTATATCACTTGGCGTTTATGTCCACAACCCCTGTTTGTACATTATTGGATTTTCAAACCGCACATCCAGGTTTTGCGCTTTTATTTGACTGTATGTTGGTGTAATGTCATCTCACGTCCTTTTCTTGTTCCTGTACCTAGATCCCAACTAGTTTTAGATATCGTCTCAGAAGTAATGAGCAAGATTATCGACGAGGAAGAGGGCGGGATTCTTACTCTGATTCTCCGGCTGATCAACTTGCAATGGCTATTCATGCCAGTTTAGAGTCAGCAAATTCAGATTGTAGCACAGCGAGGGACATAACATCCAGTACACAAGCAACTCGTGATCTCGGGGAAACAAGTGAGATTGATGACATTATTCCTCCCATGGAATCATTATCTACCTCGGATTCTGAGCTCTCGTCGAGATACTACCAGGCAGTTAGTCAAACAACTAGGAATGGGTCTTTGGCGAAATCATCCTTTCCTCCACTTGCTGGGGGTTCCAGTACCACGCAGCAGAATTCTTCTGAACAAGGAGGCATGAATACCATGGCTTCACGACTCCGTTCCTCTGGAGCTGTTAATGTTCTAAACATGGGTCAGCATCGGCCAATAAGAAAAGGCCATGGACCTGCTGCATGGGTCTTTCCCTCACTGCCATCATCTAGTTCTGCTAGTTCGTCGCGGTCTAAAGCAGCTACTTCTAATGTGCCCTTTAGTTCTGCTAGTTCTTCCCGGCCTAAACAAGCTACCTCTAATGTGCCTCCTCCCAGTTATGTAAGTTCTACTCAAGCTAGGCCTGACACGATTCCTGGACTTGCATCAGCTAGTTCTGGAAGTTCTTGGAATACAAAATAACAAGTCTAGTCAAGCTAGTCCTGACCCAATTCCTGGTCTTGCATCAGCTAGTTCTGGAAATTTTTGGAATACAAGTAATAACAAGTCTACTCAAGCTAGGCCTGACACAATTCTGGGACTGGCATCAGCTAGTTCTGGAAGTTCTTGGAATACAAGTAATAACAAGTCTGCTCAAGCTAGGCCTGACACAATTCCTGGACTTGCATCAGCTAGTTCTGGAAGTTCCTGGAATACAAGTAATAGCAAGTCTAGGGTTACCCACTCCACTTCTGCTCCTAATTTGGTGGATAGAGGAGGGTCTTCAGATTCACCTCTGTCTGACTACCCTCCTGTTATGGCAACACGGAAGAACAATGGTGTGTCCATAAGTAAACATGTGCTGAAGTTAGAAGATGATTTTCCTCCAGTTGCTGCAACAGTGAAGAACAAGGTTCCCATCAGTAAAGAACCTTTGGAGAAGGTAGAAGATGTGCAAACGGCAAACAAGACACTGGTAGAAAGAATACGATCTGCTCTAGACAATGATGAAAACAAGTATTCTGCTTTTAAGGAAATATCGGGGGAGTTCAGGCAGGGTGTAATTGGTACATGTGAATATCTATCCTATGTTCAGCAGTTTGGCCTAACACATCTTGTTCTTGAGCTAGCAAGACTATGTCCTGATACTCAGAAGCAGAGGGAGCTCATCGAAAACTATAATGCCATTGTGCTTCAGTCAAGAGCAAGTAATAATAATTCCAACAAGGGTAAAGGGAAGAAAAAACTCGCAGAAGAACCAGATAATTCATTAGCAAATAACGTCATCAGCAGTGTAAGAAAACGGCCAAATTATAAACCATCAGAAGAAGATGTGGAAATATTATCTAAGGATGGCTACCGTACTTCCAAAGGGAAAGGGAAATCTGTTGCTGAAGAGATACTGGGATCGAGTAGTGCCAACCCAAAACCACTTGATTATTCTGGGGGAAGCGTCTTCAAAAATTCAGGTGCTGGCAAGGGAGGTGCAAGTAAGGAGAAAAAGAAGAAGATGCCCAAGTTTCAAAGAGTGCGACTAGGTGATGGCTCAGCAGTATCTTTAGACCTCAATCCTGAACCTGAAGAAGATACACCAGACTCAATGGATGGGGTTGCAGTACGCGGGGCTTGGCGTAACGGTGGAGGTCAGAACTTGTGGCGTTGACACAAAGAGGTACACCAAGATAAGCTAATTCTTTTGGCTGAAAGAATTACTTCTGTGATTGCAGTCTTGAAGCCTCAAGTTGATCTTTTTTTATGTTGACGATGGGGCTGTAGAGTTATTGTACCTCAAATACAGTTAAAAAGGACCGGTTGTCTTTGCCGAAGTACAGCTAGTAGTTTAGGATGGGTTATTGTTATACACCAAAGTGTTTTTTGCTCTGTAGCTTGTACATGCTACTGAGAGATGATTAGCTAAGGGAAAAGTGTTTGAAGAAATTGATGGGTTTTCTGATATTTATCATTTTTGTTGTTTATATTTTGAAGTTGGGTTTAATTTTGTTATATACACAGTATGAAAAAAAAAGCTTGATTAAAATGGGAAGAACCCAGAGTTAGGTGACAATCGTTTTCTTAATTTCATTTTTCATTTACAGTTATAAACAGATGAAAGTCATTTGGCTTTCTTAATCCATTGTAGTATGATGAAACACATAAGAATTTATTTTGGAGTTCTCAGTGCTCTGATGCCAGGTTTGACCGTAACTATCATGGTTTGCCGTATAGGGTATAGGCGTCGGTACCGTACTGGTAGTCACTGATAAATGGTGCGGCAGTTTCAGTGATACCGACCCATACTGGCCGAAATTAAGGGTTTTCTATTGCATATGTTAGATGTTTCAATACAGATGTATATTAGATAGTTATTCATTCAGTTTATGCTGCCCATCTCAAGCAGTAGATCCAGGCTAAGGCATTACTTGATGCAATCAGATGGGCCAAAAGCAGAGGAATACAAGATCTTCAACTGGAAGGCGACTGTCAAAAATGGGAGAATAACTGCAGCGAAATAGACAAACTGCAATGTAGTTAATGGCTGTTTAGAAATCTTGAATAAGTGGCAAGTTTCATATGTCCCCAGGGATGTAAATGATAAATCACACAACTTAGCAAAGATTGCAATTTGTTTGACCACTAGTGAAGAGTAGAGTGAGTCGGCCCGGCCCATCTTGGGTGCTTGAAAGTATTGGGGCAACCCAAAACAATGTGTAATTCCATTCTTTTCAATAAAATTCATTTTCCTATTAAAATAAATTAAAATTGACTAACGCAGATGGAAATTGAAGGTTTTTAAATTCATTAAGATATTATTATCTTTTACCATATTGAATTTGTATATATTAGACGTTTAAAATATAGTTTTATAATGTATATTTGATGAATTAAATAAAAAGAATTTAACTGTGAAAATTATTATAAGGTCAAAAAAATTGTGTTATTATTAAGGAATCATAGGTCATGGACTCACAACGGATCCAAAATTGAATCATTTCCCTTGAAATTTTCCAGGTACTGTAATTCACATTCTCCCTAGTCATTTACTACTCAGAAAGATTGACAAAAGATTAAAAATAATCTTAGAAAAAAATTATCGGCTTGTTTAAAAGCTATACATGTAAAGCAATAAAAACATACATTGTAGTTAATCGAAAAATACATTTAGATGATTTACTTTCGACCACATTATCAAATGAAGATATTGGAATACACTGGAATTTAATTAACTCGTTGACTGATGAAATTATACTTCTTTGATGCTTAGGTTAACTTTATAAATCAACTTGATCATTGAGGACCACATAATCATGTATATGAATCTTTATAAAAAGTTAGAGGTTGTACTGTCAGAACCGACCCGGCAGAGCTAATTCCCTCCCAAGTTCCTTTCGTATAATTGAGTTGTTAACAATATTGTCCTATTCTTCTGGAATAATATTGGAGTGTGTATATTTTGTTACCTTGACATGTATATCATGTACTCTTGTTTCCTTTTATTTCTCTGTTCATGTATATAAGAACATATTGTTTTGTATATCTTTCATTACGTTGAATATAACCCCAATTTCTGAATATACATGTCGTGACTATTTCTTTCATGGCATCATAGCCAAGCAAGATCTGAAAATCCTCTTCCGCTGCAATCCTTTTCCACTACAACATAGTCCTAAGATATCTTTTTTTCTCTTTCAACGTGGCGCGTGAATATTACCAACCTATTAGTGTAAGACTAGATGGAACCAAATATAATCATTGGTCATTTCTCATGAGAAGTTTTCTCAAGAGAAAAGGTATGTGGAAGCACATTGAAGGTAAATCCAAATGCCCTATATGGCTACTTCTAGTAGCAAAGACAAAGATGCTGCAGGAGAAAGCATCGACGATTTGGAAATCAATAATCACAAGATACTCACATGGATTTGTAATACAATGATTACCTTCATAAGTATGCAACTCACTAGTTTTGAACTTGCCAAAGAAGCGTGGGACTTTCTTTCAAAAAGGTATACTTAAATCAACTTTGCTCAACGTTATAAGCTTGAACAAGATATTCGATCTACGAAACAACAACATGATCAATCAATCTCTGACTTTAATTCTAAGGTGTCAGTTGTATGGAACCAGTTATCTCTTATGGAACCTAATTGGACTGTTGATATAGAGTTGTGGCATAAATACAGAGAAGAATCACGAATAGTTCATCTCTTAATGACATTAAAAGATGAATTTGAATTAGTTAGGGCATCCATCCTACACTGATCTCCTCTCCGAACCGTAGAAAATGCACTCTCTGAACTCATTACTGAAGAAACTCGAAAATGAATCAAGCCTGCTATCCCTGCTGTACTTGCAGTACCTTCACATACAAACTTCAACAACCATTTCAACTCTCAGAAAAATAAGCATGACATATCACAAGTTCAATGTTACAACTGCAAGAAACCTAGACACTTAGCTAGAAACTGCACTCTATCACCAAGTGCAACATCACAAGATATGTCTCAAGGTTCAACTTCTCAAAATTTTAATGCAATTATTGCAAGAAAAATGGACATACAGTAGGAAATTGTCCATCACCATCATCCAGGAATATGAGAGAAAAAAGGAGATTAAATGCTACTGCATCAACATACACGTCTGCACCATCCATTCTTGCACCACCTGCTTTAGAGAACAAACGTGAACCAAACAATCTTGCTGATATTCAAGAGATGCTCAAACATGATCTTTCAATTGGTAATAATCCCTCAGCAACTTCTGCCTTTTCAGTTCCTACATGTAATTTTTCATCTGGTTGGTTTCTCGACTCAGGTGCCTCAAATCATATGACCTTCAACTCAACTTTTTTTTAGAGTAGGCATCCTATTGTTACACCTAAAATCCATACTACATATGGATCATAAATAACTGCTAGTCATATTGGTCAGGTTAAAGTTTCAGACAAAATTTATGTGTTTGATGTGCTTCTTGTTCCAAAGATCAAAATGAATCTTATATCCATTGGGAAACTATGTAAGGGGCTTAATATCTTCTTCTTTTCTTCTGGTTATGTGATACAGGATCCCAGGACAGGTAAGCTTGTCGGGAAAGGCCGTAGAGTTGGTCGTTTATATCTTCTTGAAACACTCATTGTTCCTCAACAGTCAAAAAATAAATCCATTGTTGCTTCTGCACCCATGTTACCTTAGACCATGTCTCCTTTTATGTCTTGGAACTCTAAGTTGGGTGATGTTTTTTTTTCTCGTCTCACATACATGGTTAATAAAGGTTGATTAGGAACTACTCGGTTTGACAAAGAACCTTATTACATTTCATGTAAGTTGGGTAAACAACCAGCACTTCCCTTTCATAATAGCACTACCTTTTCTACTGCACCTTTTGATCTTATTCATTCAGATGTTTGAGGGAAGGCCCCCCTTGTATTTAAGGGAGAGGCTTTATATTATGTTATTTTCATCGATGATTACACTCATTTCATATGGATATATCTATTCGGTTCAAGGTCATACTTCTTAAAACAATACAGTGATTTCTCTAGAATTATCAAAACTCAATTTGGAAAACCTATCAAAACCTTTCGTGTTGATCAGGGAGGTGAATATATATCGAACCCTTTTAAAGATTTTCTCAAATCCGAAGGTATACTTCTTCAGTTATCCTGTATAGAAACTCCAAAACAAAATGGTGTTGCAGAAAGAAAACATCGTCATATTGTTGAAACATCAAGAACTTAGCTTCTTTCTGCACCTGTTCCCTCTAATTTTTAGGGTGAATCAGGTCTTACTTCAGTTTACACAATAAACCATATCCCAACTGTTGTTATAGGAGGAATATCACCATATGAACGTCTTTATGGAAAGATACCTGATTATTATGAACTCCGAGTATTTGGCTCAACATGTTTTGTTCTTCTTACAGAACGAGAACGTAATAAACTAGGAAAAAAGAATGATATATGTGTGTTTCTAGGTTATGGTATAGAACAAAAGGGTTATCGTTGTTATGATCTAGAGATTCGAAGGTTGCGTATATCTCGTCATGTCACTTTTTGGGAGAAAAATCCATTTTGGTCTCTTCCCAATAGTAAATCATCTACCTTAGAGAAATTCACATATCTAGATCCCTTTTGAAGATGAGTCTCCATCAAATCCACAACCACCAATTGGTTCCACCATGACAGTGCTTCTCTAGATGGGGATCTTGTAGCTGAAGCTACTGCATTGCCTCCTCGTGCTCGCCGACCACCAACTAAGTTATCTGATTATCACTGCTCTTTATCATCCATTTTATCTTTGTATGAACCCGAGGCTTACAGGGAAGCATCATCAATTCCAATATGACAAAATTCTATGAGAGAAGAATTATCCGCACATAAGGAAGCTAATACATGGGACATGGTAGACCTACCTCCGGGAAAATCGGTTGTTGGAAGTAAATGGGTATACAAGATAAAGACAAACTCATAAGGTAAAATAGAACGTTATAAATCACGTTTAGTTGCTCAAGGATATACTCAAGAGTATGGCATTGACTGTGAAGAGACATTTGCTTCGATTGCTCGTATGACCACAATACGTACTCTCCTTGCTGTTGATTTTGCTCGTATTTGGGATCTTCACCAAATGAATGTTAAAAATTCCTTTCTTCATGGAGATCTTCATTAATAAGTACATGTGCAACCACCACCTGGATTACTTCATTCTCCAAATCAAAATTGTAAGCTTCACAAAGCTTTGTATGGACTTAAACAAGCACCTCGTGCCTGGTTTGAGAAATTCTCCAATGCTATTATTCAATATGGATTCACTCAAAGTGCATATGACTCAGCCATGTTCATTCGGACAACTGAAAAAGGAATGGTTATTCTACTCTTATATGTTTATGACATGGTCATCACAGGTAGTGACTTAGAGGGCATTAATGCTCTGAAGCTTCATCTGAGTTCCTGTTTTGAAATGAAAGATATTGGTCCCTTAAATTATTTTCTCGGTATTGACATTAATAAATCAATTGGTTATTACTTTATCTCTCAAATGAAGTATGCATCTGATATTCTTCAACGTGCTGGATTAACTGATAGCAAGACGGTTCATACACCTCTTGAATTGAATGTAAAACTCAACTGTCTTGATGGACAAGTTCTATCCAATCCTAGGCTATATCGTCAACTTGTGGGAATTCTTAACTATCTAACTATTACACGACCAGATATCGTCCATGCAGTTCATATTGTGAGTCAGTTCATGTCAGTTCCAAGATCGACACATTTTGTTGTTGTTCTTCGGATCTTATGTTATATCAAAGGTACTTTATATCAAGGACTACATTTCTCATCTACATATGATTTTCGTTTTTGTACATATTCCGATTCTGATTGGGCAGGTGATGTCACTGATCGAGGTTCAACCACTGGATACTGCATGTTTTTAGGTAACTCTTTAATCTCTTGGCGTAGTAAGAAACAAACAGTTGTTTCCTACTCTAGTGCTAAGGCTGAGTATCGAGCTCTTGGTCATACTACGTCTGAAATTGTTTGGTTGCGATGGCTCCTTCATGATATGGGAGTTAAATTATCAGAACCCACCTCTCTTTACTGTGATAACAAGTTTGCTGTTCACATTGCTCACAATGACGTTTTTCATGAATGTACAAAACACATTGAGATTGACTGTCATTTTGTATGACACCATTTCAAACAACAGACTATTACACTGCCGTATGTTTCTTCAGAATTGCAAGTAGCGGACATCTTCACTAAGAATCTTTTTTCTGCTCGACTATGTTTCCTAATTACCAAACTCAACATGTGCTCTACGCCATCTTGAGTTTGAGGAAGGGTGTTAACAATGTTGTCCTATTCTTCTGGGATAATTTTAGATTGTGTATATTTTGTTGCCTTGACATGTGTGTCATGTATATCCTGTATATCTTGTTTCCTTTTATGTTTCTGTCCATGTATATAAGAACACAGATTGTTTTGTATGTCTTTCATTACGTTGAATATAACCCTAATTCCTGAATATACATGTCATGACTATTTCTATCATGAATCACAATGACAAACACCAACAATGTTTCTTATCGTCATCACCGAGAAAAAAGAGGCTCAATAGCTATCAATGTGGCTTCAGATTAGATCTTCTTACCCAACAAGAATATGGTCGTAAACACAACTCACTTATTCATTGGGCAATGCTGCCGCAGTTAACGGGTGAAACTGAAATCTTGGTCCTGGTGGAATACCCGCTTATGCTTTTGCGCCATCTGATGGAAGGATTTAGTACGACGCATATGATGAATGGAGGGCTAATCCATGGTCAAACATGAACGACTTAGAATCAGTTGCTATGCACGAGACAGGATAAGACATGTATCAGGCCTGAGACATAGTTTCGAACCAAACTCGGTCTCCCTCTGTTTCCAGTTGAATTACAAAGAGGCATATTCATGGAGATGGTGTGCAAGCACTACGAGATTTATACTTCTGATCCATTACATACTAAATGATTTTATAAGTAAAATAATATGTGATTAAATGCGTAGTGACAAGTGTTGAGAAAATAGCCTTGATAAGTTTGAAATTTTACTAGTACACAACAAATTTGATTTAAAACACGTTCAACAGAATGTATACATCGCTTATTCAGGGCCTTGCGTGCCATACTCCACTTGGTTCCAAATGCTGTAGGATGAGTTTGGCTCAAGTGAAAAAAGAAAAAACAAGGGTCCAACCCATACTGCTTAAACAGGGAACTTAATAATTATAACAAATAAATTATCTTGAGTTCATTGTGAAAAGTAGCAAACCAGACTATACACAATACAAATTCCCATAACAACGACTTTAGTTTTGCGTAATAACAACCTTACATTGTATTTTATTCATATGAACAGCCAAGCTAGAAACTAACGAACAGGTCTTATACAACTTTAACCAAAGGTTTTCTCGGTGCTGTAGCAAATGTATAGGAACCCATCTTTGTCTTTTGAGGATTCGTAGACAGAAGTCATGAGACTGGCTGCAGAGAAACAAAATCAAAAGCATGCATTCCATTAGGATCAAGAGAATGTATTACTAAGTTTTGACCAAAGTAACAAACGGTTACAGAAGTTACATTTAAGTGTTACCTGTTTGGGGTAAGGTTTCGTTTACAAACACAAAGAGGGCTTTCCCTGGGGTCAAGCGAAGTCTACTGCTTAAAATGTGGATGAATTGCCCAACGGACATGTCCCTAGGGACCAAATATCTGAAAAAAGATAAGAAACGGTCAAAACAGTTAACATCAACACAAAAGTGAAAAAGAGGGAAGCTAATTCATTCAGGCTAGGTCTTATGGATGATTTAGAGGGAATGACATGACCAGAAACCGTGGTATAATCTCTTCTCTCCCGTCTCTCTCCTCTAATGCAGGGAACCATGGAGGGAAGAAAAACTTTGGTGAGACATAATGTCTCGTCAGAAAAAAAACACCGAAGCGAGACATGATATCTTGCTTCATCACATTATAAATTTTTAAGCGAGACATGGTATCTCGCTTCATCATTTATAAATAGGTGGCCCTCTTTTAAAATTTATACAATTTGAATTTGAAAAGAGAGGAATTATATCTCACTTTTCAACCAAAAGCGAGACATAATGCGTCGCTCAAATCAATTTTCCCTCCCGCACCACAGGACTTAGGCATTCCCCCAAGCTGATGTGTCAGCACTAATTAACTGTTAGGTTCCCTCCTCCATAAGACTTAGCCTCAAGCTAAGAATGTTGTATTATCAACAGATTTTTGTTTTCTTTTTCAATGTAAATATTTTTCAAGTATATAATCTCCATGCAAGCAACAATAATCATCTAATATAAATTTATAATAGAGATAATTTTACTGTGGCAAAGACCCCAAGTGAGTCAGGTCTGTGTTTACGGATATACGAGCTTTGATCCAAAATAAAATAAAATGCAAGCTCCCTACCCGCATTTTAGTTACTACCAACACATATCCTTTCATTTAGCAAATGGAGCAAACTCATAATTTTACTGAAAACTCGTAAACTCATGATTTTGCTGAAGATTCTATCTGCCTAGCTCCCTTAATAAATTAATGTAGCACTCACATAGTAGAGTCAGGAAAACCAGTCTACAAGCATTTTACTCATAATCACTGCATTTACCTAAATTCTGCAAATTGTTCTACTAACGGATCTTGATGTCTAGATTATCCAGTGTATAAATTCTGACTTATACCACGCAATGATCATGCCAGATCAAAATGAGATGACTAAGTAATTGATGCAAACTAAACATAGTCTGCCACACAATTTGGTGTTTGTCTAGAATGTAAGGTGAAGTAAACAAACTTTAATCCATGAGCAGATCGTACTTTTTCTTTTCCATCTGAGGAAGGTCAGAACTTGAAAACCGTTCAGCAATTACCTGCAGATATCATTTTCACAAACAAATTAATAAGAAGAAGGTGGAAGATAAATAGAGGGCAACATGATCTCGGATGACAGGATATGCTATTGCTAAAACAGTCAAAGATTTTGTATGCTGCCTTTACTGGTTTTATCACTTGTTCAACTTGGCTAGCTGGCAAACCATCCTCCATACTAAGCAGAAGCTGTGGGATAATTTTCTCCTGCACATCTTACCATACAGTATTTTGCGCATCCCACTTCCCATTTGGAGTCCAAATACTACCAGAATCTAAAACTCTCCGAATTAGCTTCTCTATATTCCCATCTTTCAATTTTAATTTTCGATAAAATGGGCTACTTATGACAATTCATAATCAAAAAGGCCAAAGTAGTTTTGGTGGGACTTTTCATTGTATATTACACATGAGTAATGAAACACCAAATCAAATGGTACATATACTATAATCAGACTAATGATCGATATGGGTTTCTCTAGATTTCTCTTCATTACAAGAAATCAAGCTGAATTGACAATAAAGCATAAAAAGGGAGGTTATTTTTTTTAATGAATTAATTAAAAGTCAATGATAATCAACATACCGGGACTCGATCAGGATATTTGCTGATGATATCTGATGATTCCTTAACACGTTCAGCTGCAATGATATCAAACACCAAAGAAGAATTCGGATTAGGGAAAAAGGTCTAATTTTTCAATTGAATAAAAGAATTTTGTGATTTATTGATAATAAAGAGTTGGAATACAGACCGAATGTGAACTCATCTTTAAATGAGGTGATCTTGCCCATAAATGAAGTGGAAGAAATTCGGGATTTTTCTTTTGTTTGTTTGTTCGAAGGAATTTGTTGTTAGGGTTTCGGATTCTGATTTTGGCGTGGAAGTTAGTTGAAGAAGTAACAAATCGGTTTATAATTCCGCCACGGAGACGTGGAAACGGGATAATATATTAAATACTGTAGGGTTATTTTGAATACGTTTTAGCGTCTAAGTCGGCTGTAATTGTTTTTAAGTTCCCATCAATACAGAGACCAGGTTCGACTATCTTGTAACAAATCGGTTTATAATTCCTGTTTGCACAATTGTTAAGGTAAGATGAGAGAGAATAACTTTTATAATTTATTTTCAGATTTACCTTAACAAAAAGTTTAATACTACATATATCTTTATAATGAGAATAATAACATTTCTTAAAATAATATGGGTAGTTTTAAAAGTTTGTTATATTGAAAATGAAATAACTCTTTTGTTGGAACAAAAATTTAAAGAGAAAGTAACTCTTTTCCTGAAACGAAGGAAGTAGTTAAAAATGTAAAATGAGATATCTAATTTTTAATTTATCTACTACTCTACCATGTTTATGGATGGCTGAGATGTAAAAATTCATGGGTATAAATTTGAGTCTAAATTTTTATCACATTTACTACTATCATATCTTTATTAAAAAATTAAAAAATAATAATTTAGTGTTACAGAGAATTATAAATTATGAGTTAATTCGATCGTACAATCAGTATTTTTATACAAATAGTTGTGAGTTAACGCGATAAAGAAGAGACTTATTTAAAATTGAAGGTGGCGTTGTTGTCGATTTTAGATCAAAAAAGATACGTAATGAATACTTTTCAGTTTGTTAATTAAAATTGTATATTTTGTAGAATTAGTTGTTTAAGATAAGTACATGTTATACTTTTTTTTTGCGCATAACATGAAGATATATTACCAAGACAGACTCAATACAAACTTAACGCAGAAAAAACTAAAACTGAAAAAAACAAAAGCAAACATAGAGTAGAAATGTTAATATTCTACCATAAAAGGATAGATTCCCTTGTATGATTATCATACAACACTTCCGTCTTTGTGTTATCTGCTGCAGTAGCAGAGCTACTTTTATTCTTTCTAATTGCATGAAGTTTGTCTAACAAAATAACATGACTAATGAAGTTTGGCATCTCATCTCTCCAAGAATTGAAAAGTGAGGATTTCCTAGCATTCACCGCAAGAGTATCTGCTACATGATTTCCTAATCTCTTGGTAAATTTGAAGCCCAAAAAGTTATTGCATTAATATTCACTGCTTCCTTTACTAAATCTTGATTTTACCAATCTAGCATAGTAGCTTTCCTTTCTACGAATCTTATTATCCTCTCACGATCTCCTTCTATGCAAAAGTTCTTCATTCTTTATTATCTTGCCCATTTAGCTCCTTGTAAGAGAGCTAAAGTTTCTAATTTTTATGAAAATGAAGCTTTGAATATTCCAAACTTAGTTCTTGTTCCTTCTCCTGCATTGTTTCTCAGAATTAGACCATAGCCAACATGTAAAATAGGAGATATCCATGCAACATCAAAATTCAATTTATAACAATTCTCATCAGGTAAGTTCCAAGTACTATCAGTTGTTGAAATAGTTCTACTAGTTTGTACAATATTTAATTGCAAAAATCTCTGCCACCTTTTCATTCCATGCAAACCACAGATCAGAATGTTCTTTGAAAGTAAATTCAGAAATATTTACAGTTATTCTACCAGTGATGGGAGGCAGGGTCCAAATTGTTTTCGCATACCAACAATCAAAGAATATGTGTTGCAGTGTTTCAATGTTATTATCACATAAAATATAATTATTATCTATTTTAGGCATATGGTAATTAAGAATCTGTCTCACAGGTAATGCATCATTGATACATTTCCATGAGAATAATTTAACTTTTTGTGGTAAAGTTGTTTTCCAAAATTTCCCTCATAAATTATGTATTTGCTCATCACAAGTATGTTTCCTACTCAATGTATCATATAAAGATTTCACAGTGAAAATATCATTCCTAGTTAGTTTCCATTTAGGTTTATCCTGTTCTAAGGTATCATTGCAATATGTAAACAAATTTATAGTCAATATGGATTAAGCAATCATATGAGAAAAAATATCTCTGATTAAATTATGGCTCCACTTATTCGTATCCAGATTAATCAAATATGATACAAATGTTAACGAGTTGTTCCTTTCGGAACGTATTTGATATAGAGTAAAATCTAGTTCAGGATTCCATAGGTCGGTCCATAAGTTTATTGACTAACCATTTTCAACCTCCCAACAAGTATATTTATGAATTAACTTAATACCCTGCAACACACACTTCCTCATCCAAGATGAGTTATTTGATTTCTTTAAGGCAAATAGATCTGTTTTTAAAGTACTTTTCTTTTAACATCTTAACCCACCAACAGTTTGGTTCTGTAACAATTTTCCAAGCCAATTTTGCCATCATTGTCATATTCATTCTACCTGCATCCTTAAACCCCAGTCCCCCCATACTAATAGGTTTACACAAATATTTGTATTATTTTATGCAAAAACCTTCGGAGTTTGATTCCTTGCCCCACCAGAAATCTCTCTGGATTGCGTTTATTTTACCAGTAATTTTCTTGGGCAGTTTAAAACATCCCATCTGGTACACAAGAAGACTAGATAAAATAGATTTATTGAGAACTAAGTATTATATTTTTCCAGCCCTTAGCTCTTTCTTCCGTTTTACTGATTATAAGCTCAAAGGTTTTAATCTTCGATTTGTCAATAAACAGAGGTGCCCCTAAAGATCTTTAATGTCAATTTTCTTGATTTTTAACAGTTTGGATATCATTCATTTTATCTTAGGATGTATGTACTTACTAATTGTTTTTCCTGATTTACCAAAATTAACCAATCGTCCTGACACTAAACTGAACTCATGAATAACATTTAGTAAGTTCTTGCAACTTTGCTGATTAGCCTTTATAAAGATCAGACAGTCGTCTGCGAAGAATAGATGAGATACAGGTTCACTATTCTTACTTATTTTTAAACCTTGAATTTCTTTAGTTTATCCTTTAGCAAGTAATAGCCTGGAAACAATTTTCATGCATATTAGGAATAGATAGGGGGATAGAGGATCCCCTGTCTAAGTCCACGAGTTGGTTTAAAATATTCTCCCACAGTTCCATTAAGTAGAACTGCTATTGAAGTAGTAGTTATACATTGTTTAATTAGTTCAAACAATTCTTTGCAGAAACCTAGATTTTCCATTGTTTTTAATAAGCAGTACCTATATTGTTTACTAGTAGGAATAATATATAGTTTATTTTTTTAATATATTTTTTGTTGTAATTTAGGTTTTTTTTTTACTTTCCAGAAATAAATTAGGGTTTCTTTTTGTTTTTGTCTCTTTTGTCGACTTTGAATGACTGTTAATTAGTGGTCTTGCTTTTTGGTACTTGAAATTATTGTTAATTAGTATTTTTGTTATTAGGTGAAATAACTAAATTTAGTGTACAAAGTGTTTGTGTTTGATAAATAAATGGTCCGTAGTAATACCATATGAGTTTTATTTTGAATTTGTATGTGTTTTTGGGTGTACGTACAAATATGTGTTGTGTGACGTTGCAGGTACTATGAAGGGATCTATTGAGATATTATCTTACTATAGGTAGATATATGGTTTGGTTCAAAAGGGCTAAGAATCATAATATGCAAACTCTGCATGAATATAACTCTAAAGAAGATTTGACTTTTTTCCACTTTTGTGCTCTAAGAATGTTGGTTCACAAAGCAATTTTGGTGAATCAAGTCAGGTATCTACAGTTGACAAGAATGTGATCCCTTTAAATAATAAAGTAATAAATGTATTTAACTACATATATGGGTCAGTATTGAAGAACGCATGGAGTATTTAAGGGAACTAACAATATATGAATTATGCCTTACCCAGGTTAAAACACCAAAAAACAACAACAATTTAAATGCATATTTCCAGATTGTGAATAGAAAATATGTTGTGCTAGACTTCCCGATGGGAAAACTCTGCAAATCTGGTGAGTAATTTCATTTCCTTAGTTCATTATTTTGTTTTATAAGTTCATCTTTTTAATTTAAATGTGTGAAATCGCATGAACTTCACATGTATGTTGCAAGTGACTTCATTCATACTTGTGAATCATTTCATGGGATAAAGCATCCTTTGAAAATGCAAAATGGGTTACAAATGTGGTGTTAGAGTCTTATAAAGACCATCCTAAGGACTTTCAGGCTAAGGTAAAAAAGAACCATATATAAAGTTGACATTTCATACTATTTTTTATGACATAGTTATCATTTGATTTTAAAAAGATAATGGGTATTTATGAAGATGGATACAAAATGCGTATTATACTTTTTAATGAGATTAAGGCTAAGAATGATACAAATATTTCTTCATGTAGAACAAATCTTGAAAATGATGGGTTTAAGTCAATATGTATTGCATATAGGGTCCTACTTGATGGATTTAGAGATTTTTCTAGACCTTTTTAAGGGTTAGATGGAACTCATTTGAATGGAAAATATAGTGGTACCATGTTGGCAATCACCGCACTTGATGCCAACAATGGATTGTTCTCTATTGCCATTTACATTTGTTAGTCGGAATGTAAAGAAAGTTAGATAGATTTTATTAGTATATTGGCACCAGAGTTGAAGAAACTTGAAAGGGTAGTAACTTTTATAAGTTATAGATGGAAGGGGTTGATAAAAGGTGTTGATATAAATTTAGTGATGTGAATCACCATCATAAATACCGTTTCAGACATTTGTATAAGAATATAAAAGGTCACACCCTGGAAAGAATTTGGAATTAATACTACGGAGCACGATCTTAGAGTGAAGTTGGTCACAAGATTTGGATGAAAAGAATGAAATAACTAAAGCCTATTGCACCAAAATGGTTCACAATGTAACATGTTAATACATGGGATAGGGATTACTTAATTTGATAAGTCATTAAAATGTGATCATATCATATCTAATTTTGTGAAGCATTTACTGCATGGATACGAGAATTGAGGTTCATGCCAATAACAAAGTTAATTCAAAGATTTTATCTTCTAATGATAAGGATCTTCTTTGACAGATGGAAAGTGGGTAAGAAATTACATGATGGTGGTGTTGTTCCAAGAGTAATTACCATGATTAAGAAACATCTCTACTTCAGCCATGAGTTCACAAAACATCCCTCATCTGAGTTTTTTTGGGTTGTGCTAAGAACAAATAAAGATATTTCATGGGTTGTTGATTTGTTGGAGCATAATTGTACCTGCAATGGATGGAAACTGAGTGGAATTCCATGTGTCTGTGCAATTTGTGCAAGTTTATGTATCAGAACCAGAAACTTTGATTAGTATGTCATGTTAATTTTCTATGTTCCTCAATTTACTTTGTATTCTATCGTACTTACCAATAATTTTTCTTGTTTTATGTGAGAATATCCATATATACATGAAGGTGGACAACTATAGATAATAGTATGTTCCTAAATTAGGATTATCTATGACAAAGCTTTATTGGACCAGGTAATGACACTTAGAACAACTGTAATGTTAACTCATTATAGCACAAATGTCAAACTACAAATTCAATGTGTACCTATACAGTCTATAAGACAAATTAATCCTAGCTCTTAAAGATACTAGACCCATAGGTAGTCATATAACTCAAAGAATAAAGGATATAGATGAAGCACTTGGTGGGAATGATCTAGACAATACTTGTGTGGTAAATGTTTATGACCACAATAGAGTGACTTGCAATTAAGCTTCTGCTGAGAATCTGGATCAAGGTAAAATGTTCATGTTTATTGATTATTATTTTTATTTTTTGTGGTAAGTAACTATTATACTTATTACTAGGATTGTGTGTATGCATCTCCAGCTACCTTCACAGGACCTCATGTGAGGCCAAATCCAACTAAAAGACCACCTCCACATGCACTAACAACCGCCACCACATCATCTTCTGCACCTGAATCTCCAATTGCCATAAATGATCAAAAATATGCACCTCCATTAATTTAGAACTCCAAGAACCAGAGGTGGTAAAAGGAAAAAAAGGTAGTGATGCTCCTCCAGTTTCACATGAACAAGTCAGTGAATCTGCAACAACAAGTGCTAGATAAGGAATCACAAGTAGGGGAAACAGGGGTAGAAGGTCATATGCAACTACTACTACTAGTACAACTACCAGTGCATATGCAACTGCTACTGCCACAATATCTGCAAGAGTTTCATTGGGTAAAACTATTATGATTGAGTATACAAATAACAAAAGGTAGTGGACTAAAAGGAAGAGGCTCAAGGGGATTAACAAAGGAAAAAATAGTTCATATGAGAAGAGAATATGAGAGATTATCGGTGTTGGAATCATGCCAGTTAAGGATCCAAGACTAGTTAGAGAACCAATTGAAGTGCCAATACAAGTGCATAATATCAAGTAAGTTACATTCTATCATGAGAGGTAGTGGCATATTTTTTCAATAACTAGAAGAGGGAACATGAATAAATGATGGATTGGATGGGAACACCTGAGAAGTGGGTAAATGATGAATGAATATCAACTTACCTTTAGCTTTTTGTTGATATGTTTTGAATCTATATTTTGAAAATTTTGGACAAGGTTAACTTGCAGACATGTCGTCAGACATCATAGGCCTTTAGGTTTTGTTTTAACAGTTAAATACTTATATTTAAGTTACAAACATGTTGCACCTTAGATTTTGATTTAACAATTCAATATATATGTCTTACTTTACGAGATTGATTTGATTAACTTCTTAGTTTCATTCATGACAAGATTATATAGAACGGCCCTAACTTAAATTAACATTATACTTTAGGAATTTATCACTTTAAGAGTTTCATTCTTACTTATGATTTAAGAGCTATTAGATGCACTACAAACCTCTCACTTTAGGAATTTATCACATAGACTCCATGGTTTTCTAAATGTATACAATCTCATTATATTGTTGTAGCCATTAATAAAGCATTTAGTCGACTTCCATGTGAATTGATTAACCAAATGGTCACATTTGTTGCAGTGAAAAAAATCTCATTATATTCACTTTCCTTCCGAGTTATAACAGAGGTTTTCTTCTTGCTTACTAACACATTTAGCTTTGTATTTTTTCACTTTTATTGTGCTTTGTAATGGCATCAACAAGCTATTCAATTCACAATTTGCACACCTTAAGATCTTTTATGCACAGTCTTTGCAAAATAAATATTGAAATTTTGAGTATCTATTTGCATAATTTAAGGTTGTATGACCCTTGTGATTGCAGATTTGGCACATATGTAAAGAAAAAAAAAACAATGTAACTTAGAGTGTAATTGCCTGTGGTTATGTAGGTTATTGTTTCATCACAAACTGTTAGAGGATAAAACTTACAATTTTATTTGTAGAGATTATTGTGCATTTGTACTTCATTTGATCCATGTGGAGCGATTCAAATTACTTGTGCAGGTACCGATCACTATACCATGGTTTATCATAAAGTGACGTTTCTCCCAATTAATAACAAAGTTAGTGTCTTCACAATTTTTAACACAAGTTCAATATTAAAAGAATCACAATAAACACTAAAATCATCCATAAATACCTCAATGATGCATTCAATGTAGTCAGAAAATATATTAACCATACATCTCTAAAAAAGTGGCAGGCGCATTGCAAAGACCAAATGGCATCCGTTTATATGAGAACGTACCAAAAGAACAAGTAGTTTTCTCATGTTCTTCCGGTGCAATAAAAATCTGATTGTAACCTGAGTAACCATCCAAAAAGCAATAATGTGAATGTCCCGCTAACCTTTCTAACATCTGATCAATGAAAGTAAAAGAAAGTGATCCTTTTAGGTAGCAGAATTAAGCTTATTGTAGTATATGCACACTCTCTATCATGTATGAATTCTTGTAGGAACAAATTCGTCATCTTGATTTCTACAACGATAACATCTGACTTCATAACCACCACCTACACTGGACTAACCCGTTTACTATTAGGAATTTGGTAAATCACCCCGACACTTAGCAATATGAGGATCTTTTTCTTCACGACCTCCATCAATTGGGGGTTAAGTCTACGCTGAGGATCACATATTGGTTTGATAATATATTCTATTAAAATAATTATATGCACATGGATGGGATAATGCGTTTGATATCAACAATCTTCCAACCAATAGTCGTTTTGTGCTCTTTCAGAACCCTAATCAAGCATTCTTTTTGTACGGATGTGAGATACTTTGCAATAGTGACCAGAAGTTCTTCCCTATCACCCAAGTAGGCATACTTTAAGCGATCGGATAGAGGTTTCAGTTCTAATTTAAGTGCATGCACAACAGACGCTAAAGGAACTTTATCAGTTACGGGTAAAAAAATATATGAAATACTACCCGTTTTGGCTTCTTGTAATGTTGTTAAGGCACCACACATTTCCATTAACTCTTTTGCAATGTCAACTTCCAAGTTAGGTAGGCCTTGGACGTCCAATTCAATGTTATTTCACAGCACATGCTCCAAGTTCATCTCCATAGATCAAGTCTAGCATCTGTTGTACTAACAAACCAATAAAATCGATAGAGAAAACAGAATGAACATCACTTAGATAACGCATGGCTTCAAATATGTTGAGGTGCATGATCTCTTTGTCAAATTCCATAGTGATTGTACCACTATCAACATCAATTTTCATTTTTTCGATCTTCATAAACGGTCTCCCAAGAAGTAACAAAGTGGATAAATAGTTTTGTCCATTCTGCATATATGCAAAATAGAAGTCAACTGGAAATATTAGATCCTTTAGTTGAACTAACACATTCTCCACGAGTCCCTTAGGAGATGTGACGGACCAGAAAATTCTACCCCCATCATTATTCGCCGTACAGGCCAGAACTTCCTGATGCGCCACTCGACTGACAGTTACCGAGCCTTAAAGCTTCACCTCTCACTAGGAAAATGCACGTCTATATGCCTTTACAAGCATGATACTCGAAATGTAGTTCACATATGTAGCTCCCTACCGTCCCAACTTTCCCCTTATTTTGATAAGGGTGTACGGCTATAAAAACCAATGATGAATGCCTCTGGCATGCATCACATACTTACCAACATTATACGGGCTTAAGTCATGCCTTGGATTAGCACATAGGCCATCGCATACCTTTTTTTTTATTTCCTCAAACTCCGCTTTGACTATAAGCTGGGTGCATGCACCGACCATGCTTTTGCCAAGGGTACAACAGCCAAACACATGCCATTCATGTCGTGTAGCTTGATAAAAAGTATAAATATTCAGTAAATGGACTACACATACCTCATCAAGTATTGCCACAATGATCTCTTGCCTCACACTACCGAGCCAGATAATATGAGTTACCAAAATGTTGAAATCACCTCAAAAATAGATAATATGAGCGACAAGATGCTGGAACACAAATGCATTGCATTGCGACTGCCTTCGTACCCAACCCGTACCATGAATGGATCAAGCATGATCGTAGTTTATCAGAAGGGTCATTTCGAATAGGACAATCAACTTAAGCCTATTAAGGTAAAGCCAACATCGGTGCCAAGAGCCAATCGTTTTAAAAGTATATGCTTAGGCATATAAAATCTGCGTCTAATCATTTCCAGCTTATGTGGCAAAGACATAGTCCAAATAAAGCCTAGCCCGTATAGGCCAAGGGACTTTCACAAGGTATGCACGAGATTGTGCATAACTAATGTCACTTAGTTTGCAAATATCCATTGTCGAGTAAGCAAAACGGATGCATGATGCTTTCACATCATTCAAGCTTCATTATCTAAGCATCAAAGCTAAACCTAGCTATCTTGGTCAAGTGCGGCTAAGCGTCAAAGCTAGACATACTATCTTGGTTAAGCGCGTCTAAGCGTCAAAGCTAAACATAACTATCTTGGTTAAGCGCCATCGATTTCCAACCAACACCTCCTCCCTATATATGTCTTAAGCTTATTTCTACAAGTACATAAATGTAGGGTAGATGACATCTACCAACTTCATGTCTCGGCTAAGCATAGCTAAGCCAAATGAATCTTTCTCGCTAAGCATGCTAAGCCAAATGAATCTTTCTCACTAAGCATGACTAAGCCAAATGTCCCCTCCTTATATCTGTCTTAAGCATATTTCTACATATTTGCAAATGTAGGGTTGGTTCCATATACCAACTTCCACATACTTCCGCAACAAGCATAATAGGTCATCAGCACTATGATGCTTCCTTGGGTAAGCTTCGTAGCAAAACTGATGCTTCCTTGGGTAAGCATCCTCAAGTAAGCTTCACAAGCTTGAGATGAAGCTTCATCCCATGCAATGACGCATCCTAGAGTAATCATCATGAGAAAAATACGGGTGTTATACTATTACACCCTTCACATAACTCCGTCTCGAAGTTCAAATAAAAAACTAATGTGAATAAGCTTCATCGATTTGGATTTTCCGTGCATATGTCCCATACCATGATGCGCAGAAATCCTGTAAGGGTCCCAACATTTGTTATGAATATGGATTATTACCTTTCGAGTATACGTCTCATACCGCACACCCATGAATCATAATATGGTCCACAATTTGTCGTAAATAGATGTGTTCTACGCTGTTGAAAGCTAGATCTACATGAGGCGTGTAATGCATCGCTAGGAAGATGTCGGTCACTATCTGAATGACTAAACAGATACCAGCTAGATACCCACACACTTATGGATCCCAAAAGGGTTTACAACACTTCCGATAAAATCGATTTATATCTCTGAGTATGTGTCCCATACCACATGTTCATGAATGCAAACGTCTTATACCATAACACTCAGGAATCCTCAAGGTTCACGATGGTCGTAAGGGTCATCAAATATGACAAGCAATCTTTAACATTGTACTGTGAGGACCAAACTCAATTGCCAGAGGAGTTGTGATGCGTGTCGTTTGCGCATAAAAATTAATTAAGATATTTTTCACTAATAATAATAAGTAATATATATGTCATAAGAATTATTCCCATGATAGGCTGTGAATTATTATTTGTCTTTGACTTCTTATGTAACCAAGGGGGATTTTAATGAATTAACTAAGTAAAATAACAAAATAAAAATAAAATAAATAAAGGTTGAGATTAAGGTGAGAAAATACTGGTTAGAGAGTTTATCTTCCATCACCAATCATGCTACGCAATCAATTAGAATCAAGATTCACTCTCTCTTCATACCAATAGTCCTAGAGCACCCCATCGAGAGAATACTCCGGTAAGTTCCTTATGTCATCACATACCATAATGATGAATATGTGAATACTACTCAGCGAACAACCTAACACAACATGTTATCAAGTTTAATCCTTCAAGAGCATTAGGTTTTTTGAATTAGGCTAATCATTGCAATAGAGTTACTAAGAGTATTCTATTTAACATTGGTCAAGATTCTACAAGCAATCATACAAAGGTTTTGAATAAATCGGTAATCATAATATGCTACTTGCAACAGGGTCTATCGACTATTCGATATCTCCAAAACCTAGTTTAGCTTTAGATATGAATATGTGTTCACTTAGTATGCATCCTCAACAAATAAACATCCAATCATACATGACGATATTAAAAGTAGAACATAAATGATAAAAAGAGATCTTGATTATCAATAATAACCATCCAGATTGATTCACATGTTTAGGACTTCCAACTACATCCCCAACCGATAGAACAAAGTTACCTACTCATGGTTTTACGAAAACTCATGGAAAATATACAAAGAAGAAGAATGGTTTATTCCTAAGGGGAAAACCCTAGGTTTTCGATGTAAAAGTTGTGATATGAGAGGTAGAAGATAAGAGATTACTTAAAATATGTATAATATATGCATGATGGTGTAGAATATATATTGTTTGAGCCTAAGATGTCTTCTTTTATAGCCTTCAATGCTTGGCTCTCAAGTATCCCATCCTTATAGCATTTAGAATCCTTCTAAGACGATATTTCCTTTATTTAGAAGTCCAAAACGTGTCTTAGAAGTGGCTCCCGTCGAGTCATAATCGGTAGTATCAATCCTCCTCTTTCTACCGATTGTTGGTGTCCAAAAACAAGAGTTTTCTGATGCCAAAATCGTGCATAATCGCTAGTCACGACACCCTCCTTATTTACCGATTGTTAGAGCTCAAAATATAACTTTTTCTGTGCCCGAAACTGCCTATAATCGGTAGTTAAATTTCCATGTTATCTCCCGATTATTTTGTTGTGTGTTTCTCTATTTTCTTTCGGTTGTTTTGCTCATAACTTCCTCATACGAACTCGGAATGACCTCATTCTTTTTGTGTTGGATTCATATTTCAATTCTCTTCAAGATAATGATATGAAACTCTGGATTTGAACGAGTTGAATTTTGTCTTTGGCCCTTCTCCATTTGTAGAACTTGACTTCCTTGCTCATTTCATGTCGTAATGAACTCATTTCTTCTTCTTTGGTTGAATACACTTCAAAACTCCTAAGAAACTCAAAAATAAAAAAATTCAAAGAATAATGATATGAAAACTAACAATAAAGCAATGAATCCAACTAATGCAAATAATGCACCTATCAAGTTGGATACAATCTTACTGTCCCAGTCGGTCTTCCAGGTTGCCACTCGTGAGTGGGAGCTAGTCGTCTTGAAAACGAATACCATCCCTTGAAGGTGGGGATGATCAGTATGGTCCATTGACTACCACTGTCACATCTAACGGTCTTCTGGGTTACCAACAGTATGGTAAAGCGCCTAATAAGGCCTGACAAAACTCATAATACTCTTGAATGCGTCCAAGTCTTAGCGGAGTAACTATCATAGTAGTTATAATTTCTCTTTGCACATGCACTTGGTCTGATTTTCTACCCCTTTATCGTCAACAAAAGGAAATTTTTATTTGTCACACTACAAAGCGAACAATGACAAGTCCAAACTCACAGTCTCAAGTCTTTTCTCGGAACTTGCTCTGATACCAACTATGATGGACCAGAAAATTCCTTCTCTAGCATTATGTGATGTGCATGTCATAATTTCCCGATGCGCCACTAGACTGATAATAATCGGGCCTTAAAGCTTCACCTCTCACTAACAAAATGCACGTCGATATACCTTTACAAGCATGATACTTGAAACGTAGTTTCTATACGTAACTTTATATTGTTCCAACTTTCTCTTTATTCTACTAAGGGTGCAAGGCTATAAAAACCAATGATGAATGCCTTTGGAATGCATCACATACTTAATAGAATTGTACGAGATTAATTCATGCCTTGGACTAACACATAGGACATTGCGGACCTGCTATTTTGTTTCCTCAAACTCTGCTTCGACTATGCGTTGGGTGCATGCACCGACCTTGCTTTTGCCAAGGGTGCAGAAGAGAGGCACATGCCATCCATGTTGTATAGATTGATAAGAAGTATGAACATCCAGTAAATAGACTGCAACTACCTCATCAAGTGTGGCAACAAACATCTCTTGACTCGCACTACCGAGCCAGATGATATGAGTTACCAAAATGTCGTAATCACCTCAAAAATAGATGATATGAGCGACAAGATGTTGGACCAAAAATGCATTGTATTGCAGCTTCCTACGTACCCAATCCGTACCAGGAAGGGATCAAGCATGATCGTGGTTCATCAGAAGGGTCATCTCGAATGGGACAAACCTATTAAGGCAAAGCCAATATCTATGCCAAGGGCCAATTGTGTCGAAAGTATATGCTTAGGCATATAAAATATGCATCTAATAATTTCCAACTTATGTGGCAAAGCCATAGGCCAAGCAAAGCCTAGTTCGTATATGCCAGGGGATATTTACAAGGAATGCCCTAGATTGTGCATAACTAATGCCACTTAGTTTGCAAATATACATTCTTGAGTACGCAACACGGATGAATGATACTTTCGCTTCATTCAAGCTCCATCAGCTAAGCATCAAAGTTGAAGCACTTTTGCGCACCTGGGTGACTTCATTAGGCTATCAACTTATCCTTCTTCGTACTCAAATCCTTCAGAAATTGGTGTACTTAGGTAACGTTTTGATGGCCTCATTAAATGAAATTTTGATTTGTACCTTGATGAAATATATTTATAATAGGTTTTTCAATAGATAACCGAATATCCTACATCCGTCAAGGTACGTACCAAAAATTTAGGATATTATCCGAAATTTCGGATATCAGATACAAATACAGATATCTTATCGGATAATTACTCCTTATCGGATACGGATACGGATACGGGAGTACTACTATCGTATAACATAATTATCTGGTATCCGATAACATAAATATATGTATACGTTCAAATTTTTTTAATATTTTTACATGTGTTGGTGATTTTGTTCAAAAAGAAATGAAAAAATGACAAATTCATCAAAATTAATTTTGTGTTACTATTTTGGATTCATGAGAAAAAGAAGTGATTAAACACATATAACCAAATTAAATAATTTTTTCCTTATATATAATTTTTGAATAGTTATCGAATAATTGGATATTTGTTAACCTTAACGGATTCGGATACGGAAATCAATTTATGTTATCCGTCGAATAATTATAAGATATGGATATCCAGATATTATTAACGGATTCAGATACGGGACAACTATTATCCCCGTTAAGTACCATTGACAACCCTAATTTATAATTTCCTTATCTTGAGCTTGTTTCTTTGACTTGGAAAAACGACTAGGAAAAGGTGGTGGTGTAGTAAAAGTAGGCACCGTGTCCTTAGGTTGGCCGTTTAAGGTATGCTTTTCCTTAGGCACGGTTTCCACCTCTACTTCTTTTTCTAAGTTACTACTAACATTTTCTTAGCTGAATTGGCTCTTCTACCTGCCTCCCATTTCTCAAAGTCACTAGATTAACATTCTCCCTTGGATTCACAAAAGGTTTTGATGGAAACTTTGTTGATGCTTGTGAATTAAGAAGATTCATTTAGGTTTCCATTTGCCACATCTGAATCTACAAATCTGTAATGGCAGAGTCGGTCTTTAATTGACTTTGTTGAAACATGGAAGTATCTCCCTGCATGATTTGCATCATAGAGTTGAACTAATCATTGATGAACGAACCCTGATCTTTAGCTTGTTGTGGTTGCTAAAATTATTGCGGAAAACCATTATGTAGCTCATAAGCTGGCAAGTAGGCTGCAACTTGCTTGTTTGGGTGATCTTTCCAACATGGATTCTAAGTGTTGGAGTAGGAGTCATACCTTGGCCTCTTATTAGGGAACATAACATTCACATGTTCGGCCCCTTCTTCATAATTATGAATAATCACCGCAACCATTTGTTGTATTGCCTTCTCTATGTTGTTCAACCGTTGTTTTGATTCTAAAGGCTCTCCCGTCTCCTTAAATCTTCTGGCATTTGAGTCGTTTCTGGTATGAAATTGTTGTGCATTTGAAGCCATAATCTCAATCAAGCTAGTTACCTGTGAGATTGTCTACTCAGTAAGTATACCACCTGCGGCTGCATCAATCAAATTCCTTTGTTCTGGAAGTTATACTTCATTAAAGTATTTAATGATGAGTGTTGGAGTGATGTTGTGGTGTGAAAATCTTGGCAACAACCTTTTGCACCTTTCCCAATATTCATAATAAAACTCCCCAGTAATCTACAGAATACCACTAATATCTTTATGAAAAAATGCCACCTTGGAAGCTGGAAAGTACTTCTCCAGAAATAGCCTTTTCATCTTCGTCCATGTTGCAACACTCCCTGTGGGAAGGTAATACAACTATTCTCATGCTAAGTCTGTTAACGACAACAGGAAGGCTTGCATCATAGCCGTCTCACTGTCTATGGTTTCGTGTCTAAGACTTTTCAGTGTTTTCTAGAACTGCTGAAGATGTCGATTTCGGTTTTCACTTGCATGTCCCTTGAACTTAGGTAGATGAGAATCAGATTCAACTTCACATCCATTAGGTTAATTATAGAAATGCATAGTGGTTGTGAATCTAAGCAAAAAAATATCAACTCTCATAAATTTTTCTCTTGTGGTGAAGGTGGAGGAGCACCACCACCGTTCAGGTTATCTATATCAACCATTTCTTCCTTGGATGGTTCTTAAGGTATTATCTCTAAACGTATAGTAAATCCATACCTTGGGTAATCCCAGCGCTTTGGTGCCAAAGATTAAGCACCTGAAATAAAAAATATAGTAAATAATTAAATAATAATAATAATAATAATAATAAATAACAACAATTAAACCAACTGCTTCCCGGCAACGACGTCAAAATTTGATGCATGTCGTAAGTGCAATAAATTAGTGATTTTTTTACACCCTATTAACAAGTAATATGATGGATGTCATGTTCGTTCCTAATAAGAGTAAGGAGTTTTAGTTGTTAGAGTGTCACGGAAGAGGGGGTTTTGTTGTAGGTTTATAAAGCAAAGTAAATAAAAATCTATTGAAAATCGATCGAGGAAGACTAAAAACTGATCAAAGTAGTATACTTATCTATTAATCATTAGTCATAAAATTATCACCAAGCCGTAGAATAACAATAATCTCTGTTATCCCCTAAATTCTAATGTCACTGGATACGGAAGCGCTCGACTACCAGAATCTATCTGTCTAAGCCACCAAGAATAATCTCTCAAGATGTAATTCAGTCTAATGCTTTCGGTTTTTTGAATTAGGATGATCCTAGCATCAAAAGCATAAGCTCGGTCTACTTACTAGTATTGTCTTTATACGTGATGCTGGATCAACCTGATTGAAGGTATCATGTTTTCTACTTGTTTAAAGGCTTGTTCGACAATTACGGATTTGACAATTCTTTATTATCTTTAGATTAATTAACAAACTGAATCAGTTGGCTACCTAAATAACTATCAATTAAGAATAAACATCCATATTAGTAAAGACAAACGATAATCATATAAAGAACTTAAAATAGATCCATATACTAAATCAAATCAATCATGTTTAAAACTTAAAATTCATCATCAATCAAGTACAAGTTTAACTACTCATTGATGTAAAAGTCGTTAAATTTGTTGGTGTTTCTATAAAAAAAATACCGACATGTTTATTTAATATAAATTAGCTCCACCCAACATTAAATCTTGGTTACATCACTGATAGCATGTTTGGCAACCAAAAGCAGAATTAGTTTTCATAGTTCATTTTACAACTTGATTCCCAAAATAATTTTTAGAAAAACATCAATAAAAAAAAATCCGTAGGATGATATAAGGGCATGTCTTTTAAACACTTAGTATTAAAGCGTCCACATTGGACGCCACAAATACCAAATATGCATTTATTTGAAAGCACTGTAAAAGAAAAGAGTATTTTAACTTTTTATCCCTTTTAATATGGGTAAAAGCAGGCGCGGAACCAGAAAACTTCTTAGTGGGAAGGCAAAAATTTTTGATGGGAGGCAAAGAGGTAAAAAAGGGTTTGGGATTGGTAAAAAAAAATGGATTAAAATAAGTAAAAATGGGCTTGGAAGCCAGCCCAATATGGTAGACAACTGCCTACCATGCCATTAGATGTCTCCACCCCTATGTGAGAGTAGAGTTGACGGAGCGATTATCCCGTTATATGAAATAGTATTTGAAGACAATACGAAAAACAGTTTGTTGTATGGAAAAAAAGAAACTACCATAAGATAAACTATTTGTCGTTTTGTATCTTTATAAAGCAAACTGTTTGTCGTATAGTAAGGAATTTCGACCACTTATTCGGTTAAACGAGTGGTTGATTGAATTTGAGATGAAAATGAGTTTTTTATACCTATAATAACATCAAATTTGATAAACTCTTTCATTTTAGTTGAGATTCTCAACCCCACAACTCTTGCTATAAGAATAATCAAATTTAGCAAATATCATCTCCGTCCCGCAGAGCAGAAATATTCATATGGGCACATTTTAAAAGTGCGCCTCCACATGACACGGTTCAAAACCCCGTCTAAAAAGTAATTATATAGTTTTCAGTTTAAAACCAAAAACCTTATAGTTTTGATGTATGTTTTTGTGCGATTATAACAAATTTTACCACCATTTTTATTGGATTAACATAGCGATAGCTAAGTATAACTTAGATTTTTTTGTTCTTCTAGGAAAAGAAAACGACTTGAGATTCTCGTCCATAAAAACATCAGTCATAAAAGGCATGGGAAAAACAAGTACAGTACGTCGAAAATTAACCCAGCTAATTTAAGACATGCTTAATAAATCAAAACGGTCATTTTGAAATAATTTAAAAAACTTTTATTTACCTATTTATGTAATGGATATTTATTTGATTAATTAGTATTAATTTATCATGTTAATTGTTAATTAACCGTGTTCGTTGCAAATCAATTAATGTTAATAAAATTTCAAAACATGAAAAAAAAATTGTGATTTTTTTTAAAGAAGATGAAAATGGAATATGTGGATACGAAGACACACATATATCGATTCTGGGGTGGTGTTCTTCATCCACGAAAAATACTAGAAATTGGCAGATATTGGTTTATGTATATATGTCGGTTGTAACATAAAAACCATCCAGAAAAATGGTTAATAAGAATCGGTCGATACGAATGTTCATATCGACCGATTATAGTCTAATAACCAACAAATAAATTGATTTTTTCTTAACTAGGAACCAGCCGATATGAATGTCTAAATTGACCGATTATATAAAAAAAAACAATATAAACTTTTTTTGTTTCCTTTAATTAGAATCAGTTGATATGAAATGTTCACATTGACCGATTATGTGTTGATGTTCTTTAACCACGAAAAACATCAAACCATAGTCGGCCGATGTGCTCGCAAATCAACTGATCGTTCAGGATCGGCTAATGTGAACATTTATATCGGCCGATTGTGGTTAAATTTAGAAAACCAAAAATTTTAAAATATTTCAATTTTAGATTTATGTATCAATCAAAAACCTAATTAAAAGGAATTGGTTGATATAAAAATATAAAATTAAAATAAATTTAACTTAGATTTTTAAGTATTAATAATGAGAATAATTTAGTAGTTTCGTTCTCTTTAGATATTCCTTATTTCTTTCATCTAGGTGGACACATAATTCGCTGGGCCTCAATTATGTGCCCACCAAATTACGTCGTGAAAGTTTTAACTTTAAGCAATTGGGTAGGGTTGCGTTGTGTTTATTTTTTGAATCCCCGACTGATCATCAGCTCATGCATGCCCACGCGAAAATGTATTACCAATCCACGAGTTGCATGTCCATTAACATCATCTATGGTTGATTTTTGTTTCCTACCTATGTGAACTTTGTTGTTGTATCACTTTTTCTTCCTTTAAATATAAAAATGATAAAAATGAAGAGAAAAGTAAAGTTTTACTAAATAAATATAAAAATCAAGAAACGAAGGCCTACGATTGTAAGAATATAACCGTTTTATGGTGAGCAAATTAGTGCAGACCCAATAGATTAGCTCGTTAGTTTTCATACAGGTGGGATGGGAGAGATAACCACGTTTCGGTCACTATTCATTTTCTTATTTTTTTAAAAAAAGAGAGTAAATTTAGGACAATATTGACAAGGTGTGGGTATGTGGTGGAGTGGGATCAAAAGAAAAAAAAAAAAAAAAAGAAAAAAAAAAGAGTCCAACAACCTTAACACTAGTGTAGTTTTTTTTTTTTTAGTTTGCCAGTTTCATTGTCCTTCTGAAGGGTATATTTAATTAACAAATCCTTTTTAATTTACTCTATAAATAAATCAACTTACTACAAGTAGACGTGAAGAAATGAAAAAAGGTTGGTGCCACGGAGAAGTGTCACTTTAAACTATCAACAAATCAACTCATCTGATTAAGACAAGCTTGTTACCTAGGTCCAAAACAAGCTAATATCAAAACCTGGATCTCCAATTACTTCACCGGATGATTCAGGGTAGACCATCCAAAAAACAACTTAAAAACCGTCCAATCCTAACTAAATTCTCAAAGAGAAAAAATAAAGGACCTTTTGAGGATGCATGTGCATGGTTGCTTTATGTAGAGCTGTGAAGGGGCGGTTTTGCAGCTGTTTATTTGGACTGTTTGTTAGAAGAATTTGGACTTCATTCCTCAATGTCAATGTTTCACCGATAAGATTCAGCTCTCATACGTAACCTTTTTGGAATCTTATTCTCCCTGAGTCACACCTCATTAAAGAATCCTTATTCTGTAAGCCGTACAGATTGGGGTTTAGACTGATTAGTGATCAGACATTTAATAAATGGAGTCGGAATAAAAATTGATGTGTTGGTGCGGTAATGATCCCATCGTGTACCTCTTACCAACTGTTAGTCTCAAAAAGTTGCTCTAACACGTGGCAGTAATGTCAGCGGACAACAGTATCCCGATACATCAGTCTGAAGCACAGTCAAAATGCCCACTACTCAAAGATCGGAACACAATCAAGATGTCTCGTTACTCAAACTACGAATCACAAGATCGGAACGTACTCAAAGTGCGGAGCACAAAATGTCCCGATGCATGGATCGAAATGCTGTTGGATCGTACCAAGGTTCGAAGCAGGGATCGTACCAAGGTACGAAGCAGGTATCGTACTAAGGACCGAAACATGGATCGCAATTTGATCTGAAAGCATCGATCGCACCAATCCCGCAAGCCAGGACTGCAAGCCAAGTCCGTAATTCATTTCCCGCAAGCCAATCAGACCAACCCATACCGTTTAAGGGAAAGCTGGATAAGAAGATAAGGTGTACAGGTAGACCCACATGGAGTTTCTACCTCACCAACACATTTGACACTTGTGGCATTCTTCAAATGCCACATCAAATGAGATTTACCTTAAAAAGAAAGGGAAGAAGGAGAGAGAGGGGATCGGCCTCGGCTCGAAGAAAAGAAAGCTTTGTAAAACCAAAACTCAAATGGAGTTTCTGGATTTGTAACCTCAAATTGATCAACAAAATCATCACAACTTCACTACCAGTGGATGTAGGCCATTAAGGGCTGAACCACGTTAACTAATTGTGTTCAATTTCGCTTCTTTTTGATGAATGCAATAACTGATTTTGGTTGTTTTGGGTTGATGAGAATTTCTTCCCAAACAATTTGGCGCTAGAAACAGGGATTGAAGAAAGGATTTATCCTACCTGATGTTGATTAATGGAAAAACGATTAATTGGAGAAGAGAACCCAGAAGTGAAGACAGGAGAATGAAACAGAAAAGGTTTTATTTTTCTTTTCCGGGAATTCTTTTCCTTCATCGTCTGCAGTTGCTTATCCTCTTCCCCGTTTTCTTCATTTGCAAAATCAGAGTAGAAGAGGATAGTTCAAAAGCTAGGGATTTGATTTTTCTCGCTATGAAGAAAAGGGTTAAGGAAAAAATTTTACTCTTCTTTATTTCCTCATCATCTTCTACTGTTCCTCCATAATTCTTTACCTATGAAGAAGAAATCAAAGAGTTAGGGATTTGGAAGTGAAGTAGAAAACTTGGGATTTCAACTGCCGTGAACAGGTTGTATCTTCCAATCTCAACTTTGATTTCAATTTCCATGCCCACAATAAAATTTGGGTTCTTGTTAGATTGGGGGTTTTAACGATTGAAGTGCTTAAATTTTAATTTAGAGAATATAGAAGCTTGGGTTAACTCCAATTTTCATCATTTTCATGTTTATGAATTTAATTTGTGTGAATTGATAATATGGATTTAGACTATTCACTACTGATGCTTGCACTTATGGCTATCGTGGTGTACCTGTTATGTGCATGGTGTAGGGGGATTCTTCCTTGGGTTTTAACATTCTATACTTCTACCTTAATTTGATTTGACTGTGTATGTTTTCATTTCCATTTTGGTGTTGTTGATTTTACTCCATTAATGTCCTGGTCATTCCCACCATCTTTTTAAAGTCAAACCACTCATTCAGCAGTCTCCCTTACTCCTGACTTTATTAAACCCAAACTGTGCAAAAGACTCATGTTCTACTGATTTGCTTCTTAAAGGCCTGTGATTTTTGATTATCAAATGGTTCTATTTTAATGTTATTTCTGAATTTCAGGTAGGGGTTCCTCCTCCATTTTTATTAAAAACAATTTGTTTTTGTGATTCCTGTTTTGATTTGGTTTCCTAATGTTCTATGACTTATTGCATGTAAACTAAATTTCTGTTGTCAGCACCTCTTTGAGATTTGAAACTAAATTGTGCTGTCAACTAAATTGTGGTCAATATTTTTTAACAGTCGCACTTAACCTGTCTTTACCATCATTCTCAACATTTCCTAACAGTTTAATTGCTTTATAGTGATCAGCATGAATTCAATGTCTCATCTTATTCAAAAAATATGTCGAATCTCAGCTTGAGTTATCTCAAACTTTTAACAGTATAAGGTTAATCTTTTGTGATTGATGTTTATCTTTTTCTTAAGAGCTTAATTGATATTGCTTAAAGCCTAGTGAATCTATCTTACAGCATAACCGGCTAATCTTAATTTTTATACAAGTTTAAGAATGAGTAGAAGTTATAAGTTTTACCTCAAGCTTATGAAACTTGAGTACCTAGTTATGTTTGTTATCTACAACAAACTTTATATGTGCCTGGTGCATGTTACAGCAAGTAGTGACCTAACCTACAACACTTGAAACTCTTACTGGACATGAACGCCTATTGAACCTGCAGGGAGCACAAGAAGATAAGTGCATCTCATTCTTGCTTAAAATTTAACTTTTAATATTTGTACATGAGTGCAACCTGTTGAGTTTCAATTTCAGAACCTATTGAGCCATTCACCTGTGAATGAATGTGATCCAATTACTCTTGTATTTGAGCTCTTAAAGTCTTTAAGTTAAATGATCTATAGCTAGTTGTTGAGACTTTGGGTAATTAAAATGCTACATTTCAGTATTGATCATGCTTCAGTGTTTTAGAATTTCATCATGTTATTATTAGCTCTTTAAAACTAACATATCATGATGTGTGTAGCTAGAGTACGCTCTTACATGTAGCCAGGTGCTAATCTACCTCGCAGGACAGAAATCCTGATCGTTTTGGACAGTAATGGACCTGCAGACTTCAACTGGAAGATAAGTGCAACATTATTCTTACTTAGTTGCTTGTATGATGCATGATCAAAAAATGGTCATCATGTTTGAGCATTCTGGAATCTTTGTAAGTGAAGCAACTGCTGAAGTCTGCCCAGTTACACCTATACAAGACATCATTTGCATCCGTGAAATCCGCACTTCAGTTGAATTTTTTCATCAGCTGAAACTGCAATCGGAGCTATTGTATAGGAGAATCTGGGGCACAGACTCGCGAGGGTGATGAAATAAGAAGTTATTCCCGAGAGTTAAGATAATACATTTTCAGTTACCATCTTGTTTGCAAATCCTGTAGCATCTCAACTGTTTGTATTGGTATATAGATCCACCATGATAACATGATTGCTGAATGTATTTAGAGTGATCGGTTAGTTTAATGAATGCATATGTAGTCAAATGTATCTAATATGTGAATATTTATTAGATGAATCTATGCTATGTACATACTGTATAAGTTGGCATGTATATGTTTCATACTTATTAGAAGTAATGGTACTTAGAGAGAAGTACTGATCTCTGTGATGTTTTCTGCTAGAATGGATAAATGTTGGCATGAGCCTAATATGTGTTTATCATAAAATGAATGAATGCATCAATAGCAGGGAAAGACGTATTCCAATAGCCTGAATTAGGCTGGAATAGCCAGAATACAGACAAAACTCTGCCGGATTTTCTATTCGGTGAGACGACTCACTGAGTTTGATCCAACTCAGTTGAACAAGACCAATTAGACCGAGTCAGATTAATTGACTCGGCTAACCCATCTTTCCCTCTTAACCTTTTGACCGTTAATTGACCATCAGTTGATCATTAATTTGACTCAAATCTTTTTGCTTCTGGTTTTGCATGGTGCATTAAATCTTTTTGCTTCTGATTTTGCATGATGCTTATCATTTTAATAATAATAATAATAATAATTATAATAAATTAAATTAAATTATTATAGCTAGATGATCATTATCACAGCTTTAATAGATAAGAAAAGACATATACCGATCCACAGACATTTCTAAAAGATAAATATACATTATCTTTTTTGATTTTCAATTATCATGTTTATGATGTTAGTTACGTACCTTAAGTAGTAACTTAAATAATTTTTAACTATTATTTTTAAATGATTCAAACATGATATATCTTGATTGTTAAAAAACATGAACTTATTTAATCTATAAATAACATAACTATATAATGAATTAGATGATGAAAATTTCTTAATTGACATCCATTGATCATATTTTAATCGATTATTACAAACTGTCATACAGTATGAATTGATCAAATGATTTCAATAGTATCTGAATCACATGTGATATCATGCATCATGATAATTAATCACATAATCATAGAAACCTATTGATTTAATATGATAAATTTTTAGTCTGAACAAATTCTAATTTGTTTGATTAGATTTAACAGTGATATTTAATTACAAGCATGAAAATTATTTTTAGCTTCTACCCATTTAACATTATGAAATGTTAAGACATTTTTATGAAGTGTGAAGATACCTATGAAGGACACTTCAGAGATGCGGCAGCTATGCAATAATGATGTACTGGGGGGCATGCTAAAAAGAAATCAAAGTTTTAGCTGTGAAAGAGCTAAATACTGCACGCCAATTAGGTATTTCATTCGATATTTCATATACTTCTTGCGGCAGTCAAAACGCTCCCACTGGAATTATCATTCAAAAATGGGTGTCTCTTTCAATTTATCATTAATATTTCTGGAAGGCAAGTACTTTTACAGTCATATACTTCTGATCTTTTAACAGAATAAAGTTTCATTTGGATATTCCTCATGTCTTATTTAAAATATAATTCATATTTTCTTTCTATATATGCTTCTCATGTATATAGAAGAATATGGGATGTATCTTAAATAAGAAATGAGAAATATCTGGATGATTTTCAAGTTTACTTCTCATCTACACAATACAAGCATTAGCTGGACAAGGATCTTGTTATCTTCAGAATATGCAAGGAGAAATCTTACAGCATTCATGGAATGCACAGTATTTAAAGCTTTATTATCCATGAGTAGCAGTTTAGCTATAATAGCAAATACAGGTATATCAATTTTTATTTAATAATTTATTTGTTAAGAAGGTAAAAATATATATGAAATATCAAATGTTCCAGGAACATCATATTCTGGAAAAAAACGCTACGATTGGCGACACAATCATAATTGTTCCAGGAACATCATATTTTGGAGAGCGCTCAAATTATTCCAGGAAAATCATATTCTGGACAACGCTACGAGTGACGACTCGATTACTCCAGGAACATCTTATTCTGGATAGCGCTTCGATTGGCGACACAATCATAAGTAAATATCCTTATAGAATTTCATTAACAACGAAATTCTAATAAAGAAGGAGTTCCTTACTAACGATTATCATTTTTCAGAGTACGGGTCGGGACCAACCCTGTATCTTACCCCTGGATCGGGTTTGTTTCGTATGTGTGGGATCTCGATCCATTGTACTCATGAAAAAATATGTTTAACCTAAACTCCGTGGAAGGAGGTGCTTCATCGTAAAAAATTCCAACCCAGGGTTCAAAGGAATCTTGCGGTAGAAAACTAACGATCAGTACATATATATAAAATTTTATTTTACAGGAACAAAAATATAACGAGGCCATGAAAATACACAAGTCTGAAATGCTGTCGTTGCACAAATCTGAAGTGCTGTTGATCCGAAGCATGGATCGCACCAAGTTTCAGATGAAATTTGCGTGAAGTTATTTTCTTAAGAGTTTTTCTTCAAAATAACTCTCAAGAAAAGGGGGCAAGTTGTTAGTACCAAAAAGTTGCTCTAACACGTGGCAGCAATGTCAGCGGAGCACAGTATCCCGATACATCAGTCTGAAGCACAGTCAAAATACCCACTACTCAAAGATCGGAACACAATCAAGATGTCTCACTACTCAAAGTACGAATCACAAGATCGGAACGTACTCAAAGTGCGGAGCACAAGATGTCCCGATGCATGGATCGAAATGCTGTTGGATCGTACCAAGGTTCGAAGTAGGGATCGTACTAAGGACCGAAACATGGATCGCAATTTGATCTGAAAGCATCGATCGCACCAATCCCGCAAGCCAGGACTGCAAGCCAAGTCCGCAATTCATTTCCCGCAAGCCAATCAGACCAACCCAGACCGTTTAAGGGAAAACTGGATAAGAAGATAAGGTGTACAGGTAAACCCACATGGAGTTGCTACCTCACCAACACATTTGACACTTGTGGCATTCTTCAAATGCCACATCAAATGAGATTTACCTTAAAAAGAAAGGGAAGAAGGAGAGAGAGGGGATCGGCCTCGGCTCGAAGAAAAGAAAGCTCTGTAAAACCAGAACTCAAATGGAGTTTCTGGATTTGTAACCTCAAATTGATCAATAAAATCATCACAACTTCACTACCAGTGGATGTAGGCCATTAAGGGCTGAACCACATTAACTAATTGTGTTCAATTTCGCTTCTTTTTGATCTTCTTTTTGATGAATGCAATAACTGATTTTGATTGTTTTGGGTTGATAAGAATTTCTGCCCAAACACCAACATTAGTGATTAGACATTTAGTAATATTATCAATGAATCAAAACCAGTTTTAGCTATGCAAAATCGGTTTTCTCAACTCATTATCAACAATTTGAACAGCAGCAGGCCAATTTTGATCCATCTCCTTATAATTGGATCAATGGTGGTCGAACCAAATCTAACAGATTGGTTAAGGATTGATGACATCTGAGGTGCGCCACACTGGCCAACATGCACTGCCTAATCTAGACCAATCAATAAGCGCGGTTTCACCCAAGTTCAGCTTAGCTAGCTGGACTCAATTTTGTGAGGCTTAAGTTGGCTTATGACTGGTTTGGCGTGAGTTGAGTCTTTTTGACTTTTATCTTGACAAATAAACATGTCTCAGTTCCTAATTATATGGTGCGTTTGCTTTCAATAGTTACTAGTAATGGGGAAGATATTCCAACCAAACACATCACCAACCTCACCAACTTCATATCTTGACTCACTTTTATTAAAGTGGAGAAATTTCTCATTTCATTTTCCACCTACTTATAAAATTTTGATTAAGACAGGAAGGGAATCACGTTCTTAAGATACTTCCAAATAGAATAATTTACGGGTATATAAATTTCGATTATGGAGTAATTTAACAATAAAAAGAAACTAAAAAAATTAAACTTTTGAGGTGGTTACGACTAGAAAGGGTTCTCATATGCCGCCACTGTGTGATGGATCTTTGTTTTTCTGTTTTAGTGTTTTATTACCTCGTGATGAAGACAAATTGTTGAAACATCTCCACCGATGTACTAAATAATTAGCAAATTTATAATTTATATTTAACCAAGATTAATTTCAAATACCAAAATTGTATAGCGTTTTTCATCAAACTAGTAAAAAGAATTCATTTTAAATTACATATGAATGTAATCCTTTGAAGAAAAAATATCTTACACCAACCTGAGTATGAATTCAAAACTGTTCAAACAGTAGTGTCTATTCCGTTGTATATACAAGAATATAACTTCTTAATTTGAACAGTTTAATAATACTCTCTCCGTCCAGAAATAGATGATCTATTTATTTTTAAATTTTATCAATTAATAAGTGACCTATATCATTAAATAATGAGATATTTTTAAAACTATATAAGAAATATTCATAATTTGATAGCCATATTTATATTTATTATGTATGCGTTTTTAAATACTTTTCAATGGTATTAAGTTTACGAATATCCATGTTATATTTTGAGAGATAAATTATTTCTAAATTTTACTAATTATTATCTATAACGGTATCATCATCAAAAATACTTAAAAATACTCTTTTCTTCTTTTTACTTTAAGAATTATGTAAACTTGAATTAGATCATCTATTCATGGACGGAGGGAGTATATAGCAAGAAAAATACGTCACCTTTTGTTTTGTTTTTATTTTCTTGTTGGTTCTTACTTGCATTACATGACAATGATGTATACCAACTTCATTTTTTTTTTTGAACTGTTTTACCAACTTCATGTAATCAATATCAAGTCAAATTCTAACTAGTTGGTTAGAAAGATCAAAATACCATCTCTTATTTTGATGACGTTCGATGACGTCGAGTCTGATTTAGTGATTCTGTACTCCTTGTTAAGGATGTTCCTTGACATTTCAATCTCAATTTCTAAATTAGCTTTTAGTAATAATTATAAAATGAGAGCCAAAATTTCCAACGCATCTGATTTAGTGATTATGTGCTCCCTTGTTAAGGGATGTTTACTTGACATTTCAATATCAACTGCTAAATTAGTTTTTAGTAACAATTATAAAATGAGCCGAAATTTGTAACTCATTTAATGAGTCCAACCGTTAATAATGTGCACAAGAATGTGTCGTTTGTCTTTTATAAAACAATCTCCTGGACTTAAATCGTCTATAATCTCAACATTTAAAGGTCGGATAAATAAATTTTTTGAATTGAACGGTGATGTAATCTTTGTTTTTTATTGACTAAAATAGACCTTTTGTGATGCATCAATTCTGATAAAGATACTTGATAAAATTTGATTACTACAAATATTCTGGGGTAAAAGAAACTCATTCTAATATTGATTATTATGTTTAAAAATTACACTAGTTTTACATCACATACTTAATTTACCGGGTCAGCATCATCTACAGTAGATAGATAACACTTCAGATCAACGATTTACGTTTAATGATCTTTAATAAACGATTATGGCTGAATTTTATATTTTTAACTAGAAAAAGAATATCGTGTTATATAAAACAAGAAAACCGCTAATTTATTTATAATATTATCGAACCACAAAGTTTTTTAAACTCCGTTTAACTCTTAAAAAAATATTCTTTAATTTCTTCACTAACAAATAAAGTTAGCCCTTGAAATTGGACTGATATTTTATTTTAATCGCATATTTTAGGAGTACAGCATAATGACAAACTCCGGCCAATTCTAAATATTTTTCGTTCTTCTTTTATTATTTGCTTCACTGTTTACATGCATTTTCTCTGATTCCATCTTTTAATGAGTTAGGCTATAGAAGCGGCATTTTTATTGTTACTGCCCATGCATATTCTTCTTCCATTAGTTATGTTTCCTTGAATATTTAATAAAGCTTGGAATCCTATTTTTCTCTTCTCTTTTACTTAAGGGAGCACAACAGTCGGTCGGTCCTGGTTTGTACCAAAAGCTTTTTAGGACCGGTTCTGCAGTTTGAAAACCATGACCGAACTTCTTTGCATCCAATTCAATTTAAACCGATCCTATTCGGACCAGTTTTTAAGCAGCTTTTAGCGGTGTTAACCGCTCTGACTGAAATTTCTTCCATGTTGGTTAAAGTTTGCTTTTAATGCTTATTAGCAAGAAACTTTCAATTATAGAAATCTATATATTATAAATTCATTTTAAAGATTATGTACATAAATTTGTTAATTACACACCAATTTTGAAGATAGATATGAAATTATACACAAATATATACTCCCTTCGTCCAAGTTATATAGACGAAAAATCCAAATATTTTAGATTAAGAAAAAATATAGGTTTTATAAAAATTTGTCTCGTTTCTTGTTTTATCCCTTGTTATATTCTCAATACTAAAAACATAAATTAATTGCGGTGATATTCATGCAACATTAATAAGGGATATATGTTAAAAATAGTCTTGAAATATGAAATCCGCTTGTTTAGTTGGACAAGTAAAAATATATTCTCCGCCTATATAACTTGGTCGGAGAGAGTATTTTTTAGTTCCGATTACAGCCAAATGGCCATATATATAGGTAAACAACAATTTCAAAGACACCTCAAATATATAAACTCTGATTTCAAAAACGAAAAGAACAATTAATTACTTAAGAACCAACTTTCCCAACACCATCATCGACATTAAAACCTTGATCAAGAATAGTTTATAGATTCAAATCTGATTTTACAAAAAAAAATGATGCGAAATTCATATCTTATGAAACCCTAACATATATGTTTTTTCTTAATCTATTTACAAATATCTTATCTGTATCAAAATGTTGGTGAACGGTAGTCGTTCAGTTCTTGATATAAAAAGAAAAAAAAAGAAAAAGAAGAAGGAAATAGTGGTTGCTGCTTGAAACCCCCTCATGTGCTAAGGCCAAGCATATGGTTGGACGTTTTTCTTAGCTATAGCTTGGATATAGCTAAGCCAAGAGTAATAAAAAAAACACTATAGAGGGTCCCATTTCTTTGCTTATATAGACGGAAACTGAATTTCCGTCAAACAGTAACATACGAAAATTCAGTTTCCATCGAGTTCTTTTTTTTATTCAAAATATATTAATTGAATTTTATTAAATATTTATTACGTATTAAAAAATAATTAAGAGAAAATTTAGGAGATATTATAGTGAATAAAGAAGTTTAGGAATATAAAAGAGTTAAAAGAGAAATATTAAAAACATAAATTAAGTTAGAGACGGAAACTGAGATTACGTCAAAAACCATACGGAAACCGAGTATCCATAAAGTAGTTTTTTTGACGGAAACTGAGTATCCGTATTCCATTTCTTAGCTACAAGGTGGACCAGATGTGTGTGTTTTACTAGCTAAGCTAAAGCTTTGAACCACATTATAGTTAAGAAATGAGCCATAGTGGTTGACCTTAGCTATAATGTGACTAAAGCTGTTAAAAGCACCACCATAGTGCTTGGCCTAAAGGTTGTGTATTGATATTACTCTTAGTGATTGTTATTAGCAAAACTAAACAATGCTAGCATTTCTGAAACTTTACTCCTGCTGCGTTGTACACACTATTTGGTGGTTTGTGTTACGCCCCATAGAAACTGTCTACCTGAGACGGGCAACCATCGATTTTCATCATCATTTTATTAGGTTATTTTCATCCATCCAACGATAATAATATTCTCTTATATCCATCCAACATCTACCCCATATAAACTGTTTATATAAAAAGGTAACTATCATTTTCCATCCTCATTTTATAAAGAAGAAAAAGAGTATAACAAAAAGATAGTTCTGATCAAAAAATAAAGTACGAATAACTATCAATTTTTATCTTCATTTTATTAGATTATTTTTATCCATCCAATGACTATAATTTTCTATCATATGTCCATCAAACATTATATCCCATAGAAACAATCTACCATAAATAACTATTAATTTTCATCATCATTTTATCAAGAATAAAAAAAAAACTTAGCTTTTTCGTCGTCCTTTTGTTAGGCGGAGAATCCTAACAGTACGTTGTTAGGAAAATCACCGGGCACAAATCGAGTGATGATTAAACAAGCCGTTATAGAGTTTTCGCAGTTAAGCAACCGGCTGGGGTTGTTGAATACCGGCTATGACCAGTAAACTTTAAAAAGAGGTGTTATTTATTACATCACCTATTCAACCGAATCTCAACCGTACACTTAATCCAACTCTTACATTTTGACGGTGAAGTTAAGGTCTATCCGTAGATGTTGATTCCTTTAGAAAAACAATCAGAATTTCAAAATGTTGAGTCTATAAATAGTGGATTGAATTCTGAAATGAAAACTTGTAAGAGTTCTGCATTAGGAAGAAGGAACTCAAATCGGAGTTTCATCATTAAAGCACTTATTTTTAAGGGTTTTGCTCTTTTTCAGGTATTTTGAGTTTCTCTGGGTGGGTTTTCATTTTAATGTTCTGTTTCTTCTTAAATCCTCTTGAATTTCATTTAGAAATCCCAGTTTTTTACCCTATTTCATCATGTAGAGAAGGATTTGACTATTTTGATGTTGTGAGTCAGTATGATTCTGATACTTTTGACTTAGGGTTTTGTTAATTCAGGGTTTATTCAAGTCAAAATTGAAAGTTTGAGTTTTGGAAGTACTCAAACTTATTAGCTTAAGTTCAATTTGATGATTTATCTTTTTAGGTTGAGAGTTGTGTATGAGAATAGTGTTTGAATGGTAACTATGGATTGGGTGTTCATAAATCTGGCAGTAAATTGCTTGATCTAGACCAGTATATGAGGTCTTAGGGTTTAACATGTGTAGATCCCTTTGATAAAGTTATAAACTTTTTATCCTGAGAAATTGGAGAATTTCGAATCTATACTCATGTTTTATATCTATTAACTCCTCTAAGGAATTTTAGAATATCAACTTTGTGTAAAGAATGGTCCATGGCTCCATGCCCTGTCGCTTTTATTGCATCTCTTGCGTTCGTAAAAAGTTCAAAGAGACGTATTTGCTTACAGTTAAAGTCGATCAGTTATCTCTTGGGTTGTATATGAAATTGAACTGCGGTACTTTGGTACTAATTTGACATGAATTGTTTGTTCTGATTTTTATAGTTTGGGAGAGATGGCTTTGGAAACTTTCCTATTTACCTCTGAATCTGTTAATGAGGGACACCCTGACAAGCTGTGTGACCAGATCTCTGATGCGGTTCTCGATGCCTGCCTTGAACAAGACCCTGACAGTAAGGTAGCTTGCGAAACTTGCACCAAAACCAACATGGTCATGGTTTTTGGAGAAATTACAACAAAGGCTGATATCAACTATGAGAAGATTGTTCGGGATACTTGTCGTACTATTGGATTTGTATCTGATGACGTCGGTCTTGATGCTGATAAATGTAAGGTTCTGGTTAACATTGAACAACAGAGTCCTGATATTGCTCAGGGTGTCCACGGTCACTTAACCAAGCGTCCTGAGGATATTGGTGCTGGTGATCAAGGTCACATGTTCGGGTATGCCACTGATGAGACCCCAGAGTTGATGCCCCTTAGCCATGTTCTTGCAACTAAGCTTGGAGCTCGTTTAACCGAAGTTCGTAAAAATGGTACTTGTGCCTGGTTGAGACCTGATGGTAAGACCCAAGTCACCGTCGAATACCAAAACGACAAGGGTGCCATGGTTCCCATCCGTGTCCACACCGTTTTAATTTCCACACAACACGATGAAACCGTCACCAATGACGAAATTGCTGCTGATCTCAAGGAGCATGTCATCAAGCCAGTCATTCCCGAGAAGTACCTAGATGATAAAACCATCTTCCACTTGAACCCATCTGGTCGTTTCGTTATTGGTGGTCCACATGGTGATGCTGGTCTTACTGGACGTAAGATCATCATTGACACCTATGGTGGTTGGGGAGCTCACGGTGGTGGTGCATTCTCCGGCAAAGACCCCACCAAGGTGGACAGAAGTGGGGCCTACATTGTAAGACAGGCAGCGAAGAGCATTGTCGCTAGTGATTTAGCTAGACGATGCATTGTCCAAGTTTCATATGCTATTGGTGTTCCAGAGCCTTTGTCAGTGTTTGTTGATTCTTATGGAACTGGAAAGATCCCAGACAAGGAAATTCTACAGATTGTGAAAGAGAATTTTGATTTCCGACCAGGAATGATCTCAATCAACCTTGATCTTAAGAGGGGAGGAAACAGCAGGTTCTTGAAGACTGCAGCTTACGGTCACTTTGGTAGGGATGACCCTGACTTCACATGGGAGGTTGTGAAGCCACTCAAGAAGGCTTAAGTAAAAGCTTCTTTTTATAGAGGTCCATCTTTATCTATCTATGTTGGTTGTTTGCTAATAAAATCTATGTTCTGTTTGTCTAACTTAAAGTTAGATTTCAAATGTTTGTTTTACTTCTGTGAAGTGTTTTTCCCAGTTTCCTTTCTGTGTACTCTCTGTGATTTTTCTCATCTTAAAGAATGGTAATGCAATTTGTTGAATTTATGATTTCAATGAGAGACGAATTTTTTTGATATCCTTGAATGTGATTGTTCCACTGCAGATATCTTTTTTTTTTTTTTTCTGAAACCAGAAATTCAGTTGAAAAGAATTGTGCTTCGCTTCTCGTTCGGTATACACACTGATTAACCATCATGCGTAATTTTTGGATGTCTTTGTGAATTTTTCATAACTAAACTTTAACCAACTCGCATTTTTGGATGAATAGCATAGTATCAATCTAAAAAGGTCTAGGTTCAGGAAGGTTTAAAGAATTCATTACTGCCAATTTATATAATCAAGTTCATCTAATTACCCAAAAAAGACATCATTTATTTAATGTTGATATAAAATACGATAATGCATACAATATTCGTAACACATTTCATATCTTGGTATTCATGATGATGGGCCTTTACTATATCTACCAAGTTCTACTCCACTTCTCAAAGTTCATAAATACAATCTCCAACAGCTGCAATGAAAATGAAAGAAATTTTTTTTTCAGAAAATGTTAATATGTGATTCCAATGATCCAGATCTACAAAACCCTCTCAAAAGTCCTATCCGATGAGTCCACAGTATATTATTGGTCTTACAGACGGACGCATAAGAAATTGAATTTGTGTATATACTGAGGGAGTTGGTGATACTAACATGGATCAGCAGTAGTAGTGAGACCAGTGCCATTAAAATAGCAATCCCAAGCATGTTTACCAGCAGCTCTGTAATGAAGATTCATGACCACTGATGCATGGGCATATGTAGTGTTAGGGTAAAAACATGACCCATCTCGAGCTATAGGACTACAATCAACACCCAACTGTGTGCAACCAAAATCAATATTGTTGCGTAGGTATCTCTCTTCTGTTGATGGTTTCGCAATACACCATGTGTCTACATCTGAATTTGCCATCTGTATTTACAGCAATCAGTAACAGTAAATAAACACTGCCCCAAATACAAATAAAAATAATGTACTGCCAGTGCAGCAATGCTGCAATGCTTAATGTCGTGCTACATTTGTAATGAGACTTACTGGTCTGTTCTGTGCATATCGATTACTGTTAGGGCCAGGGGCAGATTCTGCATCAAACAATTATTTATAAGAAGAAATAAAAATCAAAGTAGTTACCCAATTCAGTAACAAAACATCTAATCTACATAAAAACATGTATGGTAAATCTCAGACTGTTAGACAAATTCTAATCTTGATTAGAGTAACTTGGTATATGGTAAGCAGCACTTCAAATTATTTATTAAAGCTTGATGAAAACAAAAAACCGAAGGGGGGGGTCAATAAAATGGCGAATGATATATCGAAACAAAACACATTGGCGCATGATTGCTTATCCTATTTGTTGGACGAAATGAGAGAATTGTTAATGCCTTGCATGTGCTTAATTTTCAGCTATTTTTTGTGGCCGTCAAACCGTGTCTTCGGTTGAGGATGTCTTATTTTAGGAGATTGTTACTAGACTCTCCAGAACGTATGAAATGAGTTGGGTGCAAATTTTGCCGTTGTAATTCATGCATAGTCCAACTCTTATTTATTTTTTGGCTTGGACCTGGATAAGGTCTACGTTCCTTGGTGTAGGCATGCAATGCCTGCACTGAAATGTGGATATTCTAATATCCGTTGTATGTGAAACCCAAACCAGTTTTAAATCTAGAGTGAAAAAAGAGAGACCACATGTAAAATGGCCATTTTTGGCTTTTTCTTTGCAAGGGGCAGAGCAACAATAATGACACTGCATATCAGATTTTAGATAAAAACAACATCTCCACTGATAACAAGGTAAACAAATCACAATGCAGAAGTTTAGGTCCATTTTTGCACTGAAATAGATTTCAGGTTGGTTTTTTTTTTGACAGGATCTTTTCATAAAGGAAGAAAATAACAGTTTTATCTTGCAAAAAAAAGGAAATTGTGAAAATAGTCTAGATGTGTAAAGAAAAACACAAAATGGTTCTTAGGTGCGACTTCATGTAGGTAAAAGAACGGCTGAGATGTCATCGTCTTCGTCATCGATCAAGAAAGTCCATCCTTTTGCATCTACTATCTATATATCAGATGTGGATAATAGCCACAAAGATGCATAAAAGATTAAGTAGCTCAACAAGAGAATCCACCTCATTAGTCCTATACATTGATATTGTAGCAAACCAAATTAAAAAACACATACAAGGAAGAAGATAAATGTAGTAGGAACATTCAAATACACGACAGTATGAGTGATAACTTACCAGTGCAAGCTGCAAAACACAAAACAGAAGCTAAAACCAGAGGAAGAAAACCTAAGTAGAACATTTTTGTACTAGTTTTAGTACTTGCCATGTCTAACTAACTACCTAGTACTAAAGATGGTTAAAGAGAAAAACACAGAATGTCTAGAAAGAGGGTTGTAATGGGGTTAGAGGGCAGCACTGGTGGGGTTTAAATAGGGGTAACTTGGGTCTTGATTTCAGAATATCATTCACGAGATCAATAAGTTTTTTAAATAATGCAATACAGATGTTTTACCGGTTTGGTTTTGTTTTTGTTCAACAAATACACTTTGTTTGAGAAACTGGTCCCGTTGGCCACCAAGAAAAAAAGAAAAGAAAAAAGCTATGCAGTTCAAGCATGCAATTTTGAACACTAGTGTGCAAAATGCATGATCTCAATGCCACTTGCTCTCTCTCTCTACCTGATCTCCCTTCATCATTCTTTCTTAAGATTTCAAAAATTAGCTATTGTTATCATAACAGGCTAACAACAAGAAAACGGTTATAACGGATGTTATCTTGAGGGGAAAAAAAATGAAAGAAAAGGGACTATACATCATCAACAAGATGATGCTAAATAATTGAAGTTTCTATTTCCTAATTGTCGTATGTAAACAGTTATTCAGTTTACCGACATGTCTGCTGCTACCACAATTGTGGTATAGCTTGCCATGTTATATAGTCCACAATGTATATGTTTAAACAATGCACTTCATTACGCAAATTCAACTTGCACACACCTTCATATGATCCTTGCAGGAAATATACAAACCACACAATTGCCTCTTCCCAGCTATATTTTCTAGTCATTGTAACTAATTATTTTCCCTTTGGTGACCTATTTAGTAATTACAATGCACATATCTTTTTCAAGGGGTGACTTATTATCTCCTCTGGAAATTCAATTTTCCAATACAATAAGCAAACAGAGAAGCGAAGATTATGGGATAAGCGAGAAGAAGAACAGCAACAAGCGGAAGTTGATTATGGTGAAACCCAAAATAGTCCCTCAAAAAATTAGAGACTGTCTTTTTTTCTCCGAAAACCAAAATCTCCTTTTCAATATCTCCAAATTGGGAAGTTAGTAAACCATTCAGTGTCCAAGATGTTGGGGTTATATAATAAAACCATATCCACCACTTCGGAATGTTCTGCATTCCAAAACAGATGATTAGATAGTGCTCAAGTATGTAAAATGAAATCATCTAGTTTTGATGCAACATCACAGTTCAATTGAATCATTCGGAAACATAACAATCAACTACTATCAAAATAGTAAAAAGTTGCCTCACCGGTTTTGGTATTGGAAACCCAGAAAAAAGAGACAGCATTGTGTAGAATGTAGATGATAATATGGCAGCGATTTGAACGTTTGGTGTAATGGACACAATCAACATTCCAAGATAGTTGAAGTAAAGAAGTGTACAAAACATTGCATAAAAGCTCCAGAAAATCTTATAAGGTGAACAAACGTAACCGACCATTGGATAAGCGATTATCACGTACAGAACTGACTCAACAAACAGGTAAGGAATTTCGACCACCACCTACAAATAAAACAAGACATTGTCGGTTAAAAAAGAGAATGAAATCAGAAGCCCAAACTCAGAAATACTTTTTGGGACACAAGATAGATAAGGGAACTTTTGTGCTAGAAAAAAGAATATTAGTCTTGGAAAAACAAAGTATATGACAAGTCTACACCATGAGTTCAGTTCTGAACCTGAGCAAATGCATAAGCCCATGAAGAATACATTCCTGCGAATCTTTCCCGGTAAAGAACGGTCCGTTCAGTTGAAACAAATGGCAAAACTGTTGAGCAGTTGTTCACCCCCAAGAAGATTACGGCAGAAAACATTGAACCAAATACATTGAACAAACTCTGCTGATCAATTCTACAAAACAAGAATATGTTGGTGCATGCTTCATCGATATTCAATTTTGAGTTTTGCTGTTTTAGTTTGCAGTGTTAAGCAAGTGAGGTTAGATCTACTTACATATTTTTCCCTTGCTGCCAAAATAATACTCCGAAAAGCAAAGATGAAACAATCATGTGCGCAATTCGCATCAAGTTATAGGTAGGGCTCCTCCAATATGACAAGTTTTGTTTCCAAAGACAAGCTTTGAACTGCCCCCAACCACTCTGTGCAAATTGGGTAGCAAAATGCAAGTCCCTTGAACCAGGAGGTGGACTGCACAATTGTTTAACCAGTTCCACCTTTTCTCTACAATCAGAAGGATAAAAAGAATCGCAAATTTTACAAACCACAATAGAAGTTACCACGATCCATCAACAACATAAGACCACTTTATCAGCACTCTTAAATATCGGTTTAACCTATAAAGAATTATGACAGACAGTTGTAACAATATGTAATCACTTGCATGTAAATGTACTTACGTATACAAAGTGGACTCTCTGTAAAGATTAGCAAAATCCACTCCAAGTTCATTTTCTGCTGATTCAGAAGTGACTTCCAACATCCATGTTGCTGGATTGTACTTATCTTTAATCCTCGGGACGCCAGATATACCCTGTCAGGAAATAGGAGGAACCAAATCAAGATTCAAATGACATTGCTTTTCCCAATTCTTGACAATTATTAGGTGTTTACCTCAAAATACTCGATAACCCTATTTGAATGGTGACCTAACAGTCCTGAGTAGATTATGCGCCCTCCAACTTTCATCAGAATCAACTGCAAGAAGAGTAAAAAACAGGACATTGTATCAGCCTTGCCATAAAAGTAGACAGTGCAAGATAATATTTCACATTAATCAACTATTAGTACCTCATCAAACGCCTCAAATATATCGATACTTGGTTGGTGGATGGTGCAAACAATTGTTCTGCCTGTATTAACCACATTCTTAACTGCTCGCATGACGATGGCGGCAGCTCTTGCATCTAAACCAGACGTTGGTTCATCCATGAAGATGATTGAAGGGTTCGCGACAAGCTCCACAGCTATTGTAAGCCGCTTCCGTTGCTCAGTTGATAAGCCACTAACACCAGGAATACCTACTAAAGCATCTTTAATTCCATCAAGCTCAATCGTTTCAAGGACTTCATTCACAAATGCCTGTAAATAACATTTTAACCAAATCGATGACTAAAAGTTATATACTTCGAATAGCATTAAAATCAAACCGAAATTTTAAACTCCCTAGAGATCATACATTTTTTGTATTTGAATCGATATCAGACGGAAGCCGCAACCAGGCTGAATATATTACTGATTCTTCTAAAGTAATTTGTGGTGAATGTATGTCTGTCTGCTCACAATAACCTGATATCCGAGAATAAGTTTCTTGGCATTTAGGATATCCACCAATGCTTATATTTCCTTCGATAATACCACCAGTTTTTCTTCCAGAGAGGACGTCCATAAGAGTTGTCTTCCCAGCTCCACTAACACCCATTAATGCTGTGAGAACACCGGGTACAAAAGCTCCGGATATATCCTGAAGAAGTTGGATCCTGTTCTCTGTAAAACCATGTTCCTTCATTTCCTAAAAACAAAACAAATACATAGGGATCATTTGATTATATCTTCGTATCCAACTACTTTGAAGTTGTGTAACTGATTATCCTAGCAATGATTACCAAAGGGGTATCGATGAAGTACTGCACATCTTGAAATGCTACTGTTAGGGGCACAAAAGGTAAAACCATCCCTCCTGTACAATGAGCCATAAATAAGAACCAGAACCTGATAGCATATAAATTTCTCAATTTTTTTGATAAGCACAATTGTTGGTTTAGATTTTACCCTTCTTTTGTTCAGAAGTACTTTTGAAAGAAAGAGATGATTCCTCCTCGACATTGCTCTTAAGTTTTCGTCCTTGAATTTGGGAGAGTTTCTCTTGGGAAATAATAGCACGGGACATCCCAGGAGCTGCATACATTATAAAATTTGGGTAATGTCATGTATACTCGGCGATTATTCAAATAGTTAACTGAGGTGGATCATCATCTTACGCTTTAAAAATGTCAAGGCTAATGTAAATCCAATGTTGAACAGTACTGCAAACCCAAGTAATGCACCCAATGATATCCAGTAGAAGTGACTATCGAAGTTTAGGCCACGACTTTCGAGGGTTTGATGCCCTAGAGTTGTGTTTGATGACATCTATAAATGACAATCAACACATAAGGAATTTGGATTATCTATTAATTCAATTCTCACACGCCCAAGTCTAAACATAGCAATTGAATCTCACATGTTGCCATCGTGGAGCAAGAAATTCATTTACAGTTATGCCTATCTCCCCATATGACATGGGAGAAATCCAGAAGCCCCACCGCAACCAAGCAGGCATGGAAGCTGCATTAAAAAAAGAAAAAGCATGTAAAAGAAGCTAAATATTCCATTGAAAATGTTAAAGACGTCAACACTAGAAAATAAAGGGTAGGCCAACTTACGTTGTGGGATCACGAAACCGCCAAATAGCAGGACAAATAATACCAGATAACTACCAGCTATTGAAGAAGCAACTACAGTTTGGAAAAATGCAGCAACCAAACGGTACATGGATATAGATGCCAGGTGCATAGCAAAAAGTAGTACGAACTGACTGATGAACCTACAAAGGACAGTCAAAGAATAAAATTTTTGAATAAATTGTAGATACTCTATGCTTCATATATTTTTCGGATGATTAAGTAGTTTTTCCGTGGGAAACTCACCTTCCAAACTCAGGACTGAAACCAATGACATAGTAAGTAAGAACAGTCCATACAATAGCTTCCAAGAATGAAAGAGGAACCTTAAGAATAGCAGCTGGAACTGCATAAGCCCAAGCTGGGTAAAAGCATAGTTCCCTCTGCTTGTAGAAAACAGCAAGTCTTGAGACAGTCATAGACAACTCAGGAAATCCATCGAACAGAAGTATCATAAGTGCATAAAACAGAGCACCCAGATAATAATTTGCATGGATCACGTCAACATGCATTCGAGTTCGTAGAAAGACAGTCATGGTGACAAATGCTATGAAGACAAGCTGCAGCAGAAGACACACGAGGCACAAGCCCACCGTCAGAGACATCTATTCCTGCATAACATCTTATACAGAAGAACTGATCCAGAAAGTAGGAAGCTTCTCAAACCTGAGTTGTTTTAAAGACATAAATGAAAGAATTCCTCCTCATGAGAAGATATTCCCTAGTCATGCAAGCTTTAAAGAGTTCCCATTTGGGTAGTGAATACTTGCTAAAGGATAAAGAATCTTTGTGACTTTGGGACTTATTATGTGGCTTAGAAAGCTCCTCATCTAGCCTCTTCCCAATCTTGAATGCCTTGAATTTTATGCAAAATTGATCAACGGAACAATAACTAAAATGCTGTTGAGTATCATACCAGTATTGTGCCTGATCCTTCCTAGAGATAACCTGAAAATTGAATAAGTAAATTTATAAATGGTTGAGAGACTGCACTTTGAAAGAATAGGAAATGAGAAACCTGTCTTCTTACCTCCTGGAGGAAGTCCGCGGCACCTTTTCTTTCTGGGCACCTAAATCCACATTCTTCGAAAAACTCAAGAACATAACTGCATGGGCCATGATACACAACTTTTCCTTCTGCCATTAAGATAATATCATCAAAAAGATCATAGGTCTCAGGTGCCGGCTGGAGAAGTGAGATCAATGCTGTAGCATCTGTTATATGCACCAATTGCTGAAGATATGCAACAACTTGAAAGGTAGTAGAACTGTCTAAGCCATTAGAAATTTCGTCCATAAAGAGAGCTTTTGTTGGTCCAACAATCATCTCGCCTGTCACAAAAAAAAAGTGAGAATTCTTAATAATATGGAATTACAACCAACTGAATGTGGTATTGTTGTAGATGTTCATGGTTGATGCACCTGTAGTCAATCTTTTCTTTTGACCACCAGAGAGGCCTCTTCTCATCGCATCACCAACCAAAGTATCACCACAAATATCAAGTCCAAGTATCTGATAAACCAGGGACACAGTAAGCAATCAGAAAAAACCTATTAACGTTTAAATGCTCCATATATGAAGAGAAGTTTCATTTTGGTTCTGTTATAAAGAACTACCTTGATAATGTAATCAGTTTGAAGACTTCTCTGTAGTCCGTCAACAGAAATCGCCTGCTTAACATTCATTGACCACATCAGTTAACATCAGAGAGTGCAAAAGCTATTCCACAGCGGAATAAATGAAAAGTGTGTCCCCACATGTGCTTCATTTAAAACACTACTGCATTTTCTTCTTGAACTCAGTCGAGCTTTTATTGCATTCATTCATACATACATGAGATAGAAAAGATGGAAGAGAAGAACAGCAAAATAGTCAACGTTACCTTCATGTAAGTATCTAAATCAGGATCTGGAACAATCCCTGCCTCCTTTTCTCTTCGACAGACCTCCAACATAATATCTACATATGCAGAAAAAACAACTACCCTTGTAGTAGCTTATAAATGAAATTACATCATTGGCAAGATCACAGTTTAAATAAAATGCTACCTGCGCGGCTTCCAACACCCTGACAGCAAGCTGAAAAATCAAGTGTTTCTCTTACAGTCATCTCAGGAATATGCAGATCATATTGGCTTATATAGGCTGATGTCTTTTGAGGAACAAACTCTTCCAATTTGTAACCGTTATAACAGATTTCTCCTGTCACCTAAAACCAGGCGAAGAAACAATGAAAGTCGCACTAATCATAATTATAGAACTTTTCTTACCAGGGCATAAAAAGAAACCTCTAGAGAGAAACAAAACCTTGAGAGACTGATCTAGTTTCCCAGAAAGGGCTAATAAAAAGGTGGTTTTCCCGCATCCTGGAGGACCAAGCAACAGTGTCATCCTGCAAATCCGACAACCATCCATAAATGAAACTAGATTAGCAAAACACGCAGGTTCGATCACATTAGTGGAGAATTAGATGAAAAAAGTACGCATAGAAGTTCAGTTTTGGGGAATGTTTTGTAATGAAGCCACTCCATCCCTTATGACTGAATTAGCAGGGTTTCTTCATGCATATCTTATCCCGTAGCCTCATGCCTTGATTGTTTAGCAAAGGGTTACTAAAGTATCTGAAACTGGCAAAAATCTATCTTACCTTCCCGGCTTAATGATGCCACTGACATCTTCAATGATGCTTATTTTGGCTTCTTGCGACTTTACACCTAATAGTCTGGGGAAACCCTGGTCAATAGGAATCCTCAATAGTGAAAGAAAGAAGGAAAAGGCAAAGGATTAGAAATTGTATAAACCAATTAACCAGAAAGCCTCAATCCCTTGGTCAAACATCACCACATAATACCATCAAACATATTTCAAGTATACTCGAGTCAAGCTTCAGGAATACTGAAAAGAGGAGAAAACAGGGAAGCATTTGTATAATGACCATAACAAATTTATCAAAAACAACATGTTTACTAGTATGTTTCAACAATTAACAAGTACAATTTTGTGACAGATAATTGTTGCAGATTACTAATGTTGTGAAGGAAGGAAAGGGAAAAGAGGAACAGAGTAAGAAAAACCGAATTGGTGGAGTCAATAATAACTGTGCTTAATAAAAAGAATTCGGCAACTTACAGAAATTATGCTTTTGAGGAAGTTCCATAAAGTGGGGAGGGGTTTCCCATGAACGACTTCACACTCTGCTTCAACAGAGAGATTCTTATACCGCACCTCCACAGTGGGCAACTTCACGCCAACTCTACAAATATACTGTTATGTTAAAGAGATAATAATTTATGCACAAAGTTACACTCATTAAATCCTTCCCGAGAGATAATGACTGATATTAATATGACTATGAATATGTGTATGGACAAGTTTTTCAAGAAAGTAGCCTCATGTAGGCGCTCATTGAGGATAGCTGCACAGTGACTGTCCTGGCTATGCTGTGAGATAAGGAACTAAATGGCAATTGCATCAAAATGTTAATAGATTACCCTATAACGATACCGGACACCAGTGATGGTAATCTAATTTAGCTCCGAAGAAAAGAAATCTTACTTGTCTATTCTCTCTTTAAGATTCTGCAACAACCGTAGATTATCATTCTCAATGTGCTTGATGAGTTTTTCTATAAACATATGTCGTTCTACAGGTCGAAGCTTAGTAACATCAATCACCCTCTTCCCTGTAACATCTCCACCATCATCAAAAAGAGAAGATCTTAACTTTCTAAAGGTGGGTAATCTCTCAATTGCAGCCCATTGTAAAGCAACACTTTCATCTTGAATCTCAACACTCTCGTCGACATCTCTTACAGAATTTCCAACCGAGGAATTGCTTCTAAAACTCGAAGTATGCTGTCTAAATGATGATCTTATGCTCCTTCCAATCTCTGCTAATTCAATTCTCAATGTTTCTGCGTCATCAGTTCCAATTAACTGATGAGCCATATCTCGGAACTTGACCAGAGTTCTTCAAACTCAATGGATTCAGAGATCCTTGCTTCAGTTTATATATGCATATCAAATTTGTTTATTCTCTTGAAAGCAAAAGGGACAAGTTTTACCAATAAAACAAACTTGAATGATTTGCACTTGCAAGAACTTTTTATTTAATCAGAACGTGTACATATGGAGTTGATAATCTTTTAAGAAGAATTATTAGTATATACATACATATAGTTATAGTTATGATGTAATGCAGTGCGTCATTCACTGGTTTGCTTGCAGAAGCAAAGATTAAACGTATTAAACCTTAAATGAAGACAACACCATATTGTATGGGTAAGAGAGAGAGAGGGGGGAAGAGATAATATATGCCAAAAGAAGCCATCAGCACCATTTTCTACTCTCTTCAATCTCCATAATTCATTCATAAAAGTCAGCATAATGAAAAAAAATAATTATTTTTTTGTCTATTCAGAGCAAGAGTTGACTATTGGTTAATTTAATATCGTTTTAAAAACAGCTAAAAACCTGTTTCTTGATTTTTCCTTCTCTGTCTTTTTTTGTTAGCTCTATCTCACCAGCCAATTTATAGTTGTTTCAGAAGGGAAAAGAAAAAAATTTATGGCTGAACATTACTAAGTTTCAAGATGTTAGACTTTTGCTGGAACCCATGGTTGAGATCAAACCACTGCATCGAACGATCCTAAACACCAAGAAAAATGGATGGTTTGGTCATTAAATATGAAGGAGACCAGCCATGAATGTAAAAGAATATCATGTCATCTAAGAAGTGTCGACGGTTACTGCTTAGAATGAGACTACTACTTTGTTGATGGTCGTGTAATACTGGAGTCCCAGGTTACTATTCTATCTTTTGAATGGGCATAAACTGACCTGACACCAACAGTGCTATATAGACTGAATTCCAGCCACAAAAAGGCTAAATGATCAATATATGAGCTGAGAAAATTGCTAATGTTACATTTACCTTTACCGTATAACCAGTCTGAAGAGTTCTCTTTGTCCCATTGGTAGAGATCGCCTGCTAAGACATTTGATTACCATAAGAAACCAGCATCAGAAATTGCAGAAACTAGTACCAACGGACAAAAAGCATGTTGCATAAATTGTAAGACCTAAATGCATGTTCTAGTCACAGAATGAACATACAAATT
>JAJJMC010013841.1:7759008-7772122 GCA_023531435.1 Papaver californicum
CATAGAGTAGTTGGCATGATAGGATGAAGTGGGGTGGTTTTCTAAAGCGAAGAGAGTCATGGGAAGTTGCCTTGATCAATTGCAACTTCCCACTAAATGGTTTCCTTTGACTAATTAATAATTAAATAAATTAGTTATTGAAAAAATTGCTAACATAAATTACTACATCCGGTGCCTGCTAAGTTCGAATACAAAAACATGGTTTAATTCCGATTTTAAACCAAGTCAAATTCAGACAGAATGACCAAAAGATGCCCTACAAATGATGCATATAATCAATTCAGCTACTTAAGCGACAAATAATTTTAAACCACTTCATAATATGCAAAGTTGCAATCACTTATCTATCATCAGGATCAGAATCGAAGTTTAACAAAGACAAGTGCAATGCTTACGTAAATTTAGCTGTACTTCCTTCTTGGGGTTTGTGTCGCATACTTTCTAGGCAAATTGGAGTTCTGCTGATAATAAACCTTGGAGAGCAAACCTTCCCCCATATCCTGGTTTTCAAGGATATATTATTACAGGATCACCCACATACAACCATGAAATCAGTTGTTGGCGTTGTTCTTCTATTTCTGATTGTACATAACATAGCTGACAAGCCATTGTCCAAAAGCTCATGGATAGGGTCCCCCCAAGATCGATGGCTGATCTGGGACATAGCAGGTGGCTGTGAGAATCAGTCAGCAAAAAAAAAAAAAAAACTGGCAAACACCAAGCTGCTTTAGTGAAGATTCTGGTTGTTCCATCCACAGCTGTTATTAATTGGTTATCCTAGGTGAGGACCAGTAGGTAGGTGTTTTTGCTCGTCGAAAATCCGTCAATTGGAACTTGAAATTCTTGTCACATTTAACATTAAGGATGGTGAAATAATGCATACATGATAATTTCAAATGTCTCCCAAATCTATTACAAACACAATTACTGATGTTCTGTCAACTTACCTGGTCCTTGTAATCAAATAATGATAAGTATATTACAGAAAATTATGTATATATACATAAATCTTTTCCTAGGGGTATCAAATCACCTCCTCTGGAAGTTCATCTTTTGTATGCAGTAAGCAAAAAGAGATGCTGAGAGAACTGGATACGCAAAAAGAAGAACAGCAACAAGGGCAAGATGATTATGATGAAACCCAAAATAATCTCTTAAGAAATGAGAGACGGTCTTTGTTTCACCAAAAACCAAAATCTCCTTCTCCATATCTCCATACTGTGAAGTTAGTAAGCCGTTCAACGTCCAAGATGATGGGCACACATAATATAACCATATCCACGTTCAACTGCCACCTGCAATAACCAATTAATACGTTTTTAGTTAGCAAGACTTAACAGCTAGAAAATCATACTTGAAAGTCTCTTTAACACAGAGAAGACAAAGATCGATGAAGTTTCATTCCAAGCAGAACGAATATTATTGCAGTTGATAACTTGGAACAAATTTAAGATAAGTTGACACCATGCGTTCATAAGTTTCAAAGCGAAGGTTTGAACCTGAGCAAATGCATACGCCCATGAAGAAAACATTCCTGCGAATCTTTCCCGGTAAAGTACACAGAGCTCAGTTGAAACAAACGGCAAAACTGTTACGCAGTTGTTTATGCTCAAGACGATAACAGCGGAGTACATTGAACCGAAAACATTGAACAAGCTCTGCTGACTATGTCTACATAACGAGAAATAACTATGATGTTGCTACTTGCTTCATATTTGGGTATTTGAACTGATTGCAAACAATAGAGTAAATATTGGGTCAGCTCTGATTCATTCTGTTGAATAGCACGTTTATTGAATTAAGTTAGAATGTTAGGTCCACTTACATTTTCTTCCCTTGCTGCCAAAACACTAGTCCCAATAGCAAAGACGAGAAGATCAGGTACATGATCCTCATCAAGTTATAAGCAGGACTTCTCCAATAGGACAAATTTTGTTTCCACAGGCAGGCTTTCAACTGCCCCCAACCACTCTGTGGATACCTCGTAGCAAAACACAGGTCCTTTGACGCTGGTGGTGCTCTACACGATTGCTTAACCAGCTCCACTTTTTCCCTACAGTTAGTACAAAAAAAGAGATGATAATTCATGTGTAATTCAAAAACTGTGTCATGTACCATGCACCAATAAATACTCTATGGGCTATGATAGACATTCTTACCATTAGAACTTTCCAGTAAAAAAGAAGAGAAAAGATTGACAAAGCTTTTACAATCTACAATTGTTAATAGGACATTGTCTATAGATTGATTGAGTTAAATTGGGTAGATCGAAAAGTACGACAACATGGATACAACCACCTTCAAAAGAGAAACTCGTATACAGTAAACAACTAATACAGTCTCATTCATTGTGTGTAAATGTACGTACTTGTACAAAACAGACTCTCTGTAAAGATTCGCAAAGTCTACACCAAGTTCGATCTCTGCTGATGTAGAAGTGACTTCCAACACCCATGTTGCTGGATTATAATTATTTTTAATCCTCGGCACACCGGATATACTCTGCCAGGTTATAGGATGAGAAAGATTAAAATTTGAAAATCATTTCTTCTACTTTTTTAAATATTATAAGATACTCGCAGGTCGGATATTTAATTTAAATGATAAGAGTCTTACTTAAAGTAAAAAAGTCTGGATTTAAACACAAGCTATAAAATATTTAATCGTTTAAGCACCTTGAAGAAAAAGGATGTAGCTTTCCGGGACAAAGATCGTTCTACAAGTTAGGTCGCTACGCGGCTACCGTTCCCTGAAAAATAATAGTAAGTTGGGTCAGACCCCAACTTAAAGTAGATTCTCACACCCTTATGCCCTATACGGATAATTTAGCGAAACAAGGTTCATGAAATGATTTCATCGGGTAGAAATAGTTTATAAGAGTGCCTCTTTGAAAGTAGTAAGGTCGAAGACCTAAACAGAAATATAGACTTTTAAAATCAAGACAAAACACAAAGGCACACAAAACCATTATATATAAAAGAAACGGAAAACAGATTTCCCACCCACGAAACTAATCGACTTCCCTTCTCTATAGTTCCGTTCTCTAACTGTACGACGACACATGGCGACCCTTACGTAGTCCACTTAATTTCTTACAGTGCGTAGGAAGATAAGTGTTGTCGACCTCCCTTTCAAGATAATAGGTTCATATCTTCTAGGCGACCCCTCGGTCATCGCCCAACATATTCTGGGAGTCGAACCAACTACGAGTCTCAAACAAATGTACACACGCAAATAATTTAGCTACTGATAGTTGCCTTCACTATCCTACCCGGGACCCGGATAACCAATAAAGCGACATCAATCCAAATGCTAACCACCGCATCCGATTAAAATAATACTATTCATCGTCGCATAGCATTATTACAACATTCAAACACAATGATAATGAATAATTCCCAATTACCACATTATTAATTGTTATCTGACTGTACTTGTACCCTCTCGACTGTACAATATGTACTCTCTGTTAATCTGGCATACCAATAAGTTCCTAATTCAAAACAACCGACTGCATATTCAATCATTCATGACTGCACTCACCAAGTCAGTTAAGAGAAAAGACGCTACTCGTCTTTAATTGACTACAGAATTCTTAACATGCAAACAATCATATATGCACTAACTAAGTTAACTAGTTAAAAGAAATGATAGAACTTATGTTTACTGAATACGTACAAGATTTTGAACACGATTTCATGTATATAATCTCTTGTCCAGGTCCACATGCTACACAATGATCAACTTACTGTACTATCAACCTAACTTATCAACCTAACTTACTGTATTATCACACCCAACAAACGCCTGCACTATCAAACTCATGCACTAACTTTTTAACAAGTACCATAGGTAGCAAACGCATGTACTATCAATTAAGTCGGCAGTTCTCTAGGTTCATAATGATGCTGTATGAAACGTATCATTCTCATTATAGTCATTTTCAAACCACTGCTAATCCTAACAGTAGCGTGTTAACAAAAGTAACATTAGCCCAGCAAACTATAAGCATTAACTGTTAACAAAAAAAATCGATGTGTACCGACTGAAGTTTTACTAAAACGTATTATCATCGTAATCAAACTTAGATATTTAAATATGACTAGCAATCCTACATTAAGATAGACATAATAGAATTTGAGATTTCAAAGGAATCTATAAAGAAGAAAAATAGGGAGACTTCTACTTACTGTTAACAATCAATCACAAAGAGAATAAGGATTAGAGAACCTACCGGAATAAGGCGAAGGAATCCTTCTGCTTCCTCCTCAACCCAGTCGACTATTCCTCCCACTTTTCTCACAGAATCTAGGTTTCCCAAAACCGGAGAATGGTAAAACGGCTCCTCTTTTTTTTTTTTTTTTTTCTTCTCTCCTAACAAAACTCTAACTTCCCACTCTCATAACCAACAATTCCTATAACCCCTCCCACGAATACCTAGTTTTACTCTAAATCGTGAGAGTTGGTTCTTCAAAAATAACTACTCTAAGCCTAATACTAAGGACTACATAGTCTAGGATAAAGTGTATTACAGTTAATTATTTGCTTGCATAAGCAATGAGCCAAAATTGATTTACCCGTCAGAAAAGAAAATAATTAAGGATTCCTTAAACCAAATAAATAAATATATACTACTGCTTGTTCTTCTATTAGCAAGGAATAGTATTAACACTGATGAATATCAAATTTATTATTATCTATCTAGTCTATGACGCAATGCAATGTGTCATTTTAATCGTTTGCTTGCATAAGCCATGAACAATGAGCCAGAATTGATTTACTGATCAGAGAAGAAAATAATCAAAGATTAGTTTAATGCACTTGAGTAAAGAGCGGAAGCGAAAGTGAGAAACAGAGTGATTAATAAATTATCAAAGGACATTAACTGCACCATATCATAATTCATGAAAGTAATCAAAGTGAGCAACAGTTAGATCTTTCTGTTTTCAGGGTTGACAACAAGAAAGCAGTTGATTAATTAGTTTTATACTGTATTTGATTTGTGCACCTATTGTAACGTTCTGTTTTCTAATTGGGGATAACTGCTAAGTGCAGATTCTGAATCATTATATTTTATTTTACAAGTTAAAATTTAACCGTTCATCTATTTACATTTTATCATTAGAGAGGGATGTTTGCTGCTTTTAAGAATAAGAAAAAAGAGAAATCAAGAAAACAAAAGAAAATCTGCATTCTCCATGCTTCTGTTTATTATTATTATACTAAAGAGCAATCATCACACCATACGGTTTTGTTACTTGCTGTTTGCTAACTAGTTAGAAACTTAGAATGAAAAATAACTCATTTAAGTTTCCTTCTTCTTTTTTTTTTAGAATAAGAATGCCTCATATCATTCAGGTCTGACTCTCTTTGACTCAGATGTAAGACATTTATTTATAAATTAAAAAAAAAAGTGATATCATGTCTGGTCAAACAGACATCGAGTCAGTTAAAACTGTATCTGGCTTGGCTGACTCGTCTGACTTTATTTTTGACAGATTGGCTCCGACACTTATTGAACCTAACAAAATGTAAAATGTGTCTCTTTAATCCGGGTTAGACTTGTACACGAGTCAGATTCAGTACGAGGTAGCAAAGCACGAGCATCACTGATTCATAAGAGAGTGAAAGTAGTAAAACTATGAGTTTATTACAGTCAAAAAGATACACTAATAAAAATCCAACTCTTACAATGCAACACAATTTGCGGTAGGTTTTGAGTAGCTCAAGACACGTATCTTTCAACAACGATGGATACTTAAGAGGTAGAAACAACGATGGATACTTAAGAGGTAGAAACGGCTGTTCATCAGGTTTGGTCGGGCCAGAATTGAGATCATATGATAGCCCATGTCAGTCCAAGTTAACACTCTTCACTTTGGGGTTCATAGAGATCCCTCCCTGCATGTTCGCTTTACAACATCCTCTCAGGGAAATCTGCTTATGAGTCATGTCAGTCCAAGTTAACACTCAAATTTGTCTATTTCTTCAGCTTGGAGTCTATACTATCGTGTTGAACCCTATCAAAAGTTGGTTCACACGCATAACATAGTTATCCACGTAAGTGCTACATAGACTTGTTATACAATCAATAACAAAGAAAAGAAAACATTGACAGGCTTCTAGGGAGCCTGAAAAAGTATTTAGGTAAAATGCACATACGTATGTGTATATGTGCAACCATACGATTGAGTATATGCACAGCTATACGCGTATGTGGCACCAAGTATGATGTAATAAAGTTGGTGCACATGAGGGGAAAGCGAAACCAACAACTAAATGAGACACAAACATGTCATCTGGGTCAGCACCACCCAAGAAAAGATGATCTTATTAACAAGATCTGTTGACTTGGCTTACTACAGCATTTTAAAGTCTGTCTACGCAGGAAAAGGAAGAATAGTCATTGAAATCTTACATACGTGCTGAAGCCTGAACCCTGAATCAGCAATCTCAGACCAACAGAGTGATGAGATTTATCGCAGAAAATGCATGGATCAGCTGGCACTGATGAAGTAGTCAGCAGAACTAAGAAAAAGTAGTACTGCCAAAGAAGAAAAATACCTCTGTATGAAATATTTCCCAGTAAGTTTATTGCAAACATACTTGCAAAAGACGAAAACCGCTACAAAACAAGAAGATCAATGTGCACTGCATTGCCTGCCCAACAGATGCATTATTGTTTTTCCTAACTAATTATAACATTCAGATATTCTCTTTTGCCAGATAAGGTCAAAATTTAAGATCCAGATTTGGAAAGCAATTTTGCTAGTTGAGCAACGAGCACCATTACTTTAAAGAATCACTATGAAATAAGTGTTTAGAAGTTTGAATAAAGAAATAAAAGGAAGGCAAAGAAAAAAGGAACATACCAAGAATAGCGCAATGTCTACCCCAAGAAGCTCAAATAGAAGAAAGCTACTTAAACAACAGGTGTTGAGTGAGAGGTGTCTTCCCACATTTATCAACTCTGTTTTACTTCTGTTAGGCACTTGCCATGACATCTAGTGGTAATTTGGTGGTCAGAATCCAGTATCATATACACCAAAACATATTAAACCTGAGATAGACACCCAGAATGACAATGATGACACAAAATGGCTCCTGTGGATAAAAAAGGAGTACCCGCTTGATTAGTCCAGCTGAGGATCCCACGAACTATCCAACATTAAAAGATACTTAAATCAATGTACAACGAGTAGCACAAAAGCAGCTTGGATCTTTATATTAAGTACTTTGGAACAGTTGTGTGGATACAGAGTTAGTCAAGACTACTTTACACAGACATTACCAGAAGATGGACAAAAAGGGTATACGTTATTCATCCTCCAAGCAGTGGCAGATTACTTGACCATAATGCAGTGTGGAAGAAGAAATCCAGTACCGCAGCGCTCCAAAAAGGTAATTATTTCTTCTAAGGGAATAAATAAAACCAATAACTCTTTATTCTCCATCCATAGGAGGCCTTCGACTTAAACTACCTTTTAATGATCTCACTCGCTTTCTGAACCACTAATTAGCACATTCACTTTTTCCTGCTCCAAATCACAGATCTTGTTGGTCATACCTTCTTTCTTGTATGCCTTCACCATGATATCAAAAGTTGCAGAATTTGCTGGGCATTGCTTATCTTTCATTCTTTGATAAACTCTCTCCATCTCCATCAGATCATCAGCCTTCGCACAAGCGGAGATCACTGCATTAAAAAATGACGTATTTGATGGTATTTCCAACTTCTCAGCCAGTTGAATGCTGCTCACCACCTTGTGAAAAAGAGCAGCATTAGCATAACCCCTAATAAGACAGCAGAAGGTCTTGGTATCAGCTTTCATCCTTTCTGCAAGCATCTGATCAAAAGTGTACTCCATATTTTGAGCATCTCCAGCATCTGCGAATGCCTCAATCACATTATTATAAGTTGAGGTAGTCCACGGAAAAGATAGCCTGCGCATATACTCCATTACCGAAGACATCTTATCGTACATCTGTTTCTTCCCATATGCACCAATAAGGATATTAAAAGTACGGGTTTCAGGCTCAATGCCGAAGTTACGGAACTTCTCATACCAACTCTCCATCATTTCGATCTGACCCTTGTTTCCAAATAAGCTGATCACAGTGTTCATTGTCCATACATCCGGTATACATTCCGTGCTCTCCAACATCCCCGAAAGTACTTTTTCCATTTCATCAAACATACCCGCCTTCCCATACCCACTCAAAACAATATTCTGAGTAACCGTATTTGGAATAATCAGCCGTTCAGCCATTTCCTTGTAGAATCTATCAACTAATTCAAATCTAGATGCATCAATACAAGCCTTTATAAGAGTACTGTAAGTATAAACATCAGGCTGACAGAGAGGAAGCCCCTTCATTTCTTCGAGAACTGCGAACGCTTTCTCAAGCAAATTGCTCCTACTGTAAGCTGTAAGCAATGCTGTGTATAACTCTGCTGTAGGATCCAATCCTTCCTCGAGCATTTCATCAAAGAGCTTCTGTGCACGACTTGGTTGCCCAGATTTACCAAGTAGAACTAATAATTTCATGTACGTCCCTTCTTTAGGATGATAAAACGGTTGTTCTTTCAGCATCTCAAACACCTATACAAATCAAAGAACCCCATTTATTCTCATTTCAAAATTCAACCATAATAACTTACATGAGCTCATCATTTCCTCAATTTCTACCAAATTTTCGTTAGAATCGTCATAGTAAGGCCAGAAATTATACCTGTAAAGCTTCATCCCATAGTTTCTTGTGCATTCTATCAGCTAAAGTTTCAGTAACGGTATTAACCCAAGCTTTGGCATTATTCTTATTATCAATTTTCTTCTTCAAATTCTTTAAGGGAGTTCTATTATTAGAGCTCACAAACTGAGCTTCAGATATTCCCTGAAACTCTCCTTCTTTCCAATGTCGTTTCTTCTCAGTACCTTGATTTTGGTTACGTTTTGAAGGTCTCGGTGAAGAAGGAGAAGATCTAGAAGAATATGAAGAAGAGTTTTTTTTAGCTAAATATTCAGGGAATTCTCCTTCTTTCCAATGGCGTTTCTTTGCAGGAGGAGAATGCTGTTCATGTTTATTAGGTCTTGTTGTCCCTCCTCTTTGAGCATGAGATGGTAATGATGTAGAGAGTCTACAATGGAAAACCCTAGAGAAAGAAAGGGTTTTATCGGGTAAGGATTTAGGGTTTAGGGTTTTAGTTTTGGGAGTCAGAGAAGAAGAAAAATGAGAAGAGGAAGAGAAAGAAAGAGATAACGACGACATTTTTGGGTGCTCACCGGAACTAAAGGGTGAAGTTGTAGAAAAGGATATTTTAAGGGCTTTTTACTGATACGTCCTCTTTTTGAAAGTTGTTGACAAAGTAGTCATGTTATCTTTGGAAACTTTCTTTGGGGTGTTTGGTAAAGAATATGATTATCATTTATGAATATAGATAATTATAAATTGAAAAATAATTATATTATTAATTATTTTTTTAATAAATTTTAACAAACATATTTATGGAATAATTGATTATCTTAGAAAAATGCTCTCGAAGAGGAGATGAAAGAATGATGATCTATGAACCTGTTTTTTAGTCCACTATTGTTTTTTTGTCTCTTTTTTTATAGTTTAGAGAAAATAAGGAAAAAAATTTAATTCATTTTTGTTAAAATAAAAAATTGATTATGATAATTTTTATAAACAACTTTTTTCTACTTATGAAAATAATGAGTTTTTTAATTATGATTAAAATAATCAGTTATTATAAATTTTAACAAACACCTATATAATGGATTATGGACTGGATAATTAATTACAGGCTCATAATCCATTATAATAATGTTTATCAAACACCCCCTTAATATCTCGTTATACTCTTTTCCATCACGTTAGAGTTAGGGTTACATATGGTACGGTTCGATACGGTTCGGTTATTGAGCCAATCAGAACCGAAATCAGAGACTCTCGGTTACCTTGTTTTAAAATCAGGAATAATCATTAATTATTTTGGTTTGGTTTGGTTTTTAATCGACTTGATTCGGTTTAGAACCGGCCGGATATGGTTAACCGACATATTTATCAACAATCTTTCAATTTTATCAGTTTTGCATGTCATACAACAAAATTTCATAATAAGATATCAATAATAGGTAACTGACAAAACTCAACCTGCTACAAACTTTTGTTCTTACAATTTTGAACACAATTAAGAGTTAAACAAATATTAATACAAAGTAGACTTCTGTCAATTTCCCTTCTCATTAACCATTAACCTATATCTCTTTAGATGGACAATCAAACTAGAGGTCCCATTCTTCAAAAGATTAGCAGCCAATCTAATATTACAATGACGACACTTTACATAATATGAAGGTGGCTCTTCCCTATCAAAATAATCTCATACTGCAGCAATGGTTTTACGTTGCCTACCAAGTGATGCTAGGTTTTCCATATAAGGTTGCAATAGTACCTGCACATATGCAAAAGCAAGTTGAATATGAACATCTCAACTGTAACTCAATAAGTGGAATCAAGAACATCTTAAATGAAAATAATAACATGATTCTCATATGAGTTATAAATGTATGAAACTATAAATGTTGTGCCAGTAAAGGCATAACAGTGGAAAACTTGTTATCAAGTGATAAAACCTCACTACACATTTCATATAAAGATTACAAGGAAAAAAAATTCTTGAAAACAACCTTAACCCAGTTTACATTCCCCTTTGAATCAACATGATATTAAATCTAATTTCAAAAAAAAAAAACCAAATATATTTTTCATCTCATGAAACCTTAATTTCGAAAACCCCAAAAATTAACAAGATTAGATGTTGATTCACGAAACTACGTCTCGTTCATATTAAAGCTGAAGTTAAACTAAATTGACCACTAAACAAACCCTAAAATAACAAAATAGAGACCTTAATATAACAAAACTCAGATCAAACAACACAAAACAAAATAAACGCCGAATTCAATTTATACCAATCAAAACACAGAGTAATCAATTTCAAAAAAAGATAAACAAATCGCAAATCCATTACAAAATTAAAGATAAATAATTCATATTCAGCGTTCCACACCATAAGATCGACATCAAAAAATAAATCTAAAAACTATTGAAAGTTGACATACCAGCAGCTAAGTATAGAAAGAAAAAGAGGTTTAATTTTATTTGTATACAAGAGGTGATATACAGGAAAACTTCAATTATAAGAAGAAAAAAACGAGAAGAAAAAATGAATAGCTACTAGCAGCCAATATGAGAAAGACAAAGAAATTGAGAGACCGAATAGTTTTAGGTTAGGTTACACAAACTTATGCTAAGATCTAGGGCTAGAATTTATTTAATCTGATGGCTCATATAAATCGGTTTAACCGATGGTTTTTAGTTTGGTTATTAGGTATAAATTGAACCGAAAAAGAACAACGTCGGTTATCTAAAAATGATACCGTAAATTGTACCGTTGGGCTTTGGTTCGGTTCAGTTCAAAAATTACCCGTTATGGTTCGGTTTTGTACAACCCTAGTTACAGTTAAACTTCTAATATTCCATGTTATATTCTTTTTCATCCTGTTACAGTTGGACAGAGGTTAAGTGACAACTATTTGCAAATTTGTAACTTAAGAAGACCAATAAGCCCTTCTATAGTGAAAAAGACAAGTGACACATGTCAAGTATTTGAGAATGCATAGATTGACGTTCAAGAACAAACCCGATAAATCTAACATCCACCCAATTTATTTTATCAAGAAACAGGTGTCACAAATATGAATATTCAACCCCATCGGTTATTATTTTCCTCGTTTCATCGTCTTCACTTGCAACTTAAAAACAAGGGAAACAAAATCCTAATAAAACATAGAAAATAATAAATATTTGTTAAATAACACCAAATAATAATGATTTTTGTTAGAGGGAGAGCAAAAAACGACCCGATATGAGTAAAAATCGAAGTCGCCTCGTTAATTTAGACCGATTCAAAATAATTTTCTAACTCGGACTAATTAATCCCTACTAAGTGCACCCATTGACTACATAATATTCACGCCCAATTTCTAGACTCCACCACCACCGTCAACAGGAAACACCATGACACTGATGTTAATTGTCTGCATGTCAACTCTTTCCATATAAGTCTTTCATCTTCTTTTGTTCCTCCTCATTTTCTTCTAATTGTACGACCATTTATAAGATTTCATTCACAAAATCCTTGAAATCTCTATGGACCATAGGAAAAGAAACCGAAACTAAAACTGATCATAATAACTTAGAAAATGAAATTGAAGTTATTTTGATCAGATAAGAAGAAGAAGAAATTGAACGGGAAAATGAACCAGTACGTATGAATTAGCATTGATACTGGATTATAAAAACTATAGCTTGATTTTGGGGTCTCATCAATTATTCATTTTGCATCGATCATTTATTGAACAACCTCCGTTTTTAGCATAGCAGAAGAAATTGGTTGGAATTTTTGACAATTCTTTCAAAATTCATAAATTTTTAAGATATGGGTTTTGACTAAAATAATAAAAATCAAGATCGAAGTCAAAGTCAAAGTGTTTTACAAGAAACAATGAGTTGTTTTTCGTGCAATTTGATCAGTTTGAGAATGAAGATTCTCTGTTTTGTAACTCGCTTTTTAGTAACAGCTTGATCCGAGAGTGACACAATTGTTGATGGTGGTGTTGGAGTGATGGGTGTGAATATTGAATAGTTAGTGGGTGTATTTATGATAGACATATTTTTGTGTCTAATTTGTCCTTAGTTATCTATTTTGTTAATGTTTAATTTGGTACTTGTTGTATTATTTTATGTCTTTGTAGGTATTTTTGGGAAATAAACATTTGTGGAAAAATTGGCTAAAAAAGTTGACAAAGGCACCTGGAATATTACTAAAGGCACCCGGGCAAAGTGATAAAGGCACCCTGCTTTTGGATAGGGTCACTCTTCCTTATTTGTTTACAAAAGAGAAAAAAAGGCGGGAAAGAATTCTATCACACGTGAAAGAGCTAAGTTGTTTGAGAAGCGAGTTTTATGGGATATAGTGTCAGAGGATCAACCGATGCAACGATCTACATAATAATAGCAACGAGTTAGCCAAGTATAATCGGTA
>JAJJMC010013841.1:7777122-7789589 GCA_023531435.1 Papaver californicum
CCCAGAAACAGAAAGTGCAAGAGGTTTGATACTAGAGATCACACACCCATTGTGCTCTTCAAGAGGTAATAGCATGTCAAGAACAATCTGACCTGCATCAGAAAAAATTTGAATAAGAAAGTCTTATCTCTCATGTTAGTTAACAATTACATTCTTATCGAAGCTTATTATATGTTTTTAACAGAAAAGCAAAAATACAAAACTATGCAAACAGACCTTGAAATATAAAGGCTGTTCGATGCTGTAGCCTAACATACACCCATCCCCTTCTCCAGAAGGAATCGCTCGAAACATCCAAAAGCCTGCTCAAACTGGAGCTTAGATCACAACAAAGCTGCACTTTGCAATTAAGAATTAGGATGTGACTAAAAAGTACTGTGAAAGTGATCAGATGTCATTCTAACGATGCATAAGAAACATACCTCCTCCCACATAGAATCCGCCAAACGAAGGTAGATTGTTAGAATGATACAACCGGGCCTAATGTAGCTCTCAATTTCCGTCGGACTGTTAGCTAACCAATCAAGAACCTGTTTGAAGTATATGAAGCATCAGACACTGTATGGAAAAGTTAAAGAGTAAATCACAGTTAATCAAAGGCTCCTCGAAAATACCTGTGATCGCACTACAAGAGGAAAATCATTTGGATCTTTGCCAAAAAGTTTGAAAACAATGCGATCTGTACGAGTCTGGATTTAGAAATCCGGAGGTTAGAAATCAGACAAAATTGCAATGCTATAGATGCAGTTCAAAAGAACATAAGAGATGAAATGTAAACCTGAGCATCTCCACTGGAACTGGAAGGTGACTGGTCTGATGCTGAATCGGAATTCGCACTTGTCTGAGGGGGGCTTGAGTGGTGAGAGTGTTGATTAACCCATGATGGGCAATCTAGAGAACTACTAACCAAGTTTAGGTGGGTATCAGACCTCTTTAACCCTTCCACACAATCTTGTGAGTCAACATAGGTGCAATTCAAATCAAAATTATTTAACTTGATTCTCCCTGCAGTCGAGTTTCGAAATTCTGCTTCGGGTGGAATGTCATTTTCTACTGTTTTTAAATTATTTGTTGAAGTTCTTACTTGTGGAATCCCTGGGGCAGCAACACTAACAGATAGATTTGCAGGTCTAACATGCTCATCTTGAGCACCATGCACTTTAGAGGATGAGCCCAAACATCCAGAAGGTTCAGAACCAAGTGAATATAATGTATCCACTATTTTTGAAGATGCTCCCGTCAAAGTCCCAACATTGAGCAAATCTTGAGAACCCTGCTTGATTCCAGATGTGTTACCCACACCAGATCCATTAGCTAAGCTGCCAAGGTTTTTCAAAACATGAGAAAGCATAACCTCATCCTTTGGTTGAACAGAGGTATCAGCTGCAGGTCACCAAGCAAATAAACAAATCAGAAAATCTTATTTTATCAGAAAATCTTATTAATTTTAGGAAAATCCACTCACAATGAATATTGCTGAGAAGTTTTAGTAAAGTTACGAAAAGACAACTACGAGCCTCTTCATCATTCATGGAACTACCACTAAAAGTAGCTTCACGTTGTGGTTTTCTCCTTCGTTTATTATGACCTGCTAAACGTCTACGACAGCTTCTTTTACCTTCATCAAATTCTTCAAGAAGATGAAATCTGCTCACAAGAAAAAACCAGCATTCAGTCTATGTGCGCACATTTTTAGATAAGTGTACACAAGAAAATGTTACACTGGACTAGCAACTGCTAACAAGTCAAAAGTACAAATTGATAAGCTGCAAAACTGTGGCAAATGCTTTCCATTTTAAGGTCAGTAACATGAATTACAAGGCTTGCACCACCTCAATAGGAGACCAGGGTAGTGCAAAACCAAGAAAGGTAACCATGCCTGCACATTACATGGATCAAAGGTTAGCACTACTACAACAGGGTGTGAATACAATACCCATCAGAACCTAAACTTAAACAATTTAAAGATGTTTCTCCTGGATTATAATTAATAGCATGAGCATCCCACTAAGGGGTGTCTGATGTAAACCTATTGATGCTATATTTAATCCGCAATTTTAATTAGCAAAACATATTTTGAAAGGGATAACAAACTAGTCAATTGTATCTTGGTTCTAAAATATTAAACATTCTTAAGCAATAGAAGAATAATGAATCACCTGCTACACTGCTGACAAAATCTCTGCATAACATTGCCTACGAGTGAATGACTGGTCTTGGAATGAACTTCACAGACCTTATGTCGCCTATGATATGGTTTGGCTTTGCTCAGATCAGCCCCACAACCCTCAACCTGACATACGGCACCACTTGTAGTAGTCGTAGTACTAGTAGTACAAGTAATAGCAGTATTAGTTGCAGTAGAGTTCTCTACCAACTTCATTTTCTTTCCATTTCCACCAACATCACCACCTTGTGTGATTGGATAAACATGTTCACCAAGGTTCAAAGTAAGATTCTCAGCAACATCATTCATCAACTCAGTATCATCATCTTCATCAACTATAACTACTCCTCTCCTCTTCTTTTCCAGTTCCTTTTTACTTTTATTATCATCACCACTCCTCAAATTGATCTCATCTGAACAGGAAGATGAACTGTTAGAACCACCACCACCACCACCTCCAGTAGTAGTCACAGGAACAGCCTCATCACCTCTACTAGATAAAAATTCCCTACTCTTAAACGGAACCGAATTCAAAGGCGTTGCAACAAATAGATCACCATCCCATTTCCAATCATTCAAATCCCATTCTAAACTCTTCTTTCCAGTATTATCCATCCAATCCTTCTCTTTCATAGCATATCTAGTCCCCATTAACAAATACCTTTGATTTTGGAAAGCCCCCTTTATAGAAAAATGATTAATCTACTTCACTGTTACCTCAAATATCCAAAGAATTCATCAATAGCACATCCATGAATTCAAACAAGAAACCCCCGCATACCCTACACACACAAAAAAGACCTTAATTTATCAAAATTACCAATAAAGTTCTCTACCTTCTACCACCATTTCATTAGCACATACTATACTGACAGCAACCATAACAGTCTTATTCCACAACAGAAAGATTCTTCTTCTGATCAAAATTTGATCAACGAAATAAACAAAGTAACCGTCTTTATGAACAGAATGAGATTTGTGAATTGGTTGAATATAGGGTTTTCCTACTAGAAGATTTGAGGGTTAACAAAAAAAAAGAAAAAGAAAAGGGGAAAAGGAGAATGGAGTTGAACTGAATTTTGTTGAGAGAAAGAAGAAGAAAAGGGGAATAGTGTACCAGACAAAATAATATATGAGGGTGTCTGTTTGCTTAAGTCCTATACTCTTCCTCTCTGCTATTGGTTTACGCAGAGCAAATATTTACCTTTATTTCGGGTTTTATCACGTCTTTTTCGTCTAGAATACCGTCAACTGATTTACTTGATGACTCCTACAGTCCTACTCCCATTGTAACAAACTCTAGGAAATCTAGGCCTAAAGTATAAGCTGGAGGACTAAATCTTGATAAACGGTAAGATTATGCTGGAATTCTTTTTATTTTGCTGGAGCATTGTTGAACTAGCAAATCACAAGATTCACAACCAACCATTTTGATAATACTTGCAAAAATGTTAGTCGAATGAAACCTTACCAAAAATCACTATATTGCTTAAACCTTGTTCATATTTTACGATAGTTATTTGCGATGTAGATAGATCCGTACGTATATAATAGTAAATAGAAACGTTTTTATTTGAGATGGTGTTTGGATTGAATAAATTTTAGAATAACTTATATTATTAAAAATATATTTTTTGTATAAAGCTTTTCACTTCTAGTAATTTTTTTTATTTATGATTGTCAAACTGGCTATAAAGTGTATATTTCATGACATAAGTTGGTGAAGTCTGAATATAAAAGTCTGGAGTGGTGCATTATATAAGAGTTTCCATTTCAATAAAGGGGCTTTCCATGGTTGAAGGTTAATCCAAATTTTGGATATGGGATATCCTATACCAATAGTAAATATCCACATTACTCTTGTCTTCATAAAAAGTCTAATTTGTCCTTTTCAATTCATTAAAACCCAACCGTAAACATTCTTTTCCATTAATCGGTTTATATTCCTTCTCCATTCAAATTCATCGTCTTCGATTAATCGTCGATTCGAAAATTTATAATCGCCGATCAAACGAAGAAAACCTAACTCATCAAGATGAGAAACTCTACTAAAGGTGTAGAAGGTAGCAGTGATTTGAATCCAAAACAATCAAACGAAGAAAACCCAACTCATCAAGAAATTGAAGAAGAAATCGGTGCTAAACGCGATCAAACTTCCCAACCACAACCAATGGTATATATGAGGTATGATTCTACAAGAACCCATGCTATTTTTCTCCATTTTATGATTGTAATGTGTTAGAACGATTGATTTCAAGTCCAAAAATTAGGTTTCCAGAAACATTTACGGTTGGGTTCGATTGGAATCCCAACCATAAATATATGTTCTCAAGAACTTACGGTTGGGAACCCAACCGTAACTGGTTTCTTTTAAATTTTACGTTCAGGTTATTTAAATACCCAACCGTAAATCAGAAGGAAGGAGATGAAGATGAAATTTTACGGTTGGGTTCGATTCTGAACCCAACCGTAAACTATTTTGCACTCAAAGAAAAAATTTTACTTACGGTTGGGTTCGATTCTAATTGTCAACCGTAAATTATCCTGGATAGTTCAAATTTTTTTGTTTTGAAGATTATTTACGGTTGGTTTCGATTGTCAATTTCCCAACCATAAATTCTCCTGGTTAGTTCAATTTTTTTCTTGATGATTATTTACGGTTGGGTCGGATTGTCAATTCCCAACCGTAAATTCTCCTGTGTAGTTGAACTTCTTTTTGTTGATTCTTTACGGTTGGGTTCGATATGTGTAAACCAACCGTAAAGAATTCTGAATTTTCAAATTTTTGATTGATTGTTTGTGTTGAACTGTTTGGAAATTATCTAACTTGTATTGATTGTATGTTGTAGGAATAAGGATAGAGCAAAACCCAAGAACAAGAGGGGTAATAATTTAACACCAATTGATCACACTCCAACCCCTCACCACGAAGTTCATTTAGGGGTAGATAATAGAGGCTTGAGAAAGAACGATAAGAAGAAGAAGAATTTTGAGGTAGGGGGTGGTAGCTCTACTCAAGAAGTACTACCTCAAGAGGAAGATAATGTTTTCCAAGACTTCGAAGATCTACCGGTGGTGAGTGGAGGTGCGCTTGTGATTAGAGAACCACCACAAGAGGAGTAGAGCCGATACAAGAGGTGCGAATACTAGCCAAAGAGAGCCGCAACCTAGTGATGAAGACACACATGATGAAGCCGAGGATGTGCAAGGTGGTGCTCGTACTTGTGGCGGTCATGCTGGTCCTCGTACTCGTTGTAGCACGAGCAAAAAAAGAGTTCGTCATGGTGATCGACATACCCCTCCTCATTCTCCTTAACTCTACGTTGATTCTAAAAATTGCGTCAAACTTAGGTTTTTTTTTTGTGGATTATAACTTCTTGCGACAATATTCATATCTCAATTTAGTTAGAATGTATGAGAAAGTTTTTATCTTAAATTGGTCTTATTAAATTTCATGTTTTATTTACAAAAATTTCAAGTTGGAAACCAAGCAAAGGAGAAATCAACTTAAAAAACAAAACAACTGATTATTTACGGTTAGGTCCGCAAGTCCATACCTAACCGTAAAACAGCCAGAACCATATTTTCTAAAGTTACGGTTGGTTTTTGAATCAAAATCCAACCGTAAATTATCCTGGATAGTTCAAATTTTTTTTTTTGAAGATCATTTACGGTTGGGTTCGATTGTCAATTCCCAACCGTAAATTCTTCTGGTAGTTCAATTTTTTTTTGATGATTATTTACGGTTGGGTTCGATTGTCAATTCCCAACCGTAAATTCTCCTGTGTAGTTGAACTTGTTTTGTGTTGGTTCTTTACGGTTGGGTTAGGATGTCATTTGCCAACCGTAAAACTGCCAGAATCACAATTCCAATAGTTACGGTTGGGTTCGATTGACAAGTTTCAACCGTAGACCAACCAGAATCTTAAAGAAGGACAGTTTTTACGGTTGAGTTTTTGAATCGAACCCAACCGTAACTGGTGCAAAAAATACTCATGCACATAATGCGTTACATTTGGGCCCTATGCTAAAACCCAACCGTAAAACTGTTACGATTGATTGTTCCGTCATGAAAATACGGTTACGCTTAGATTAGGATGAACACCTAACCGTAATTGTTAGTTACGGTTGGGTACGATGCTGAAAACACAACCGTAAAATTGTTAAGATTTGGTTTTCCGCCATGAAAGTACAATTACGGTTTGGTTAGGATGAACACCTAGCCGTAAATGTTTTCTACGGTTTGGTTCGACAAGAAAATCCAACCGTAATGTTCCCTAAATCACAAAAAAAAATCATATTTTTTTACGTAATTTCATCAAATTTGAGCCATAAAAAGACCAAGAGTTTAAGTTAGAGGTATACCTGACTACTCTGGTTGAGTGAATCAAAATCTAGGGGTTTTAAAAAAACTAATTTTTTTTTTCATTTCTTCTACTTTTTCTTCCCACCAAACCAAAAAGAAGAAAAATTTGATTTGATTAAGTATAAGATTATTTTAGATTAATTATTATTAGTCTAATCTATTAGCTAAGTAGTTTTACTAATATTGACTAAACAGGGGTAGTTTAGCCATTATGAAAATATAATGGATAAGGGGTTTTTGAAATTCATACCTAGTGTCCCTATTTTGTCTTCACATGAAAAGCCCCTCTATTGGATGGGAAGCCCCTATATGAGGCTTCTTTTTCTAAATGAATATTGTCTAATTGTAATTAAAATATCATGTCATAGACTAGTGAACAAGCGATTTGCATTAGATGTATGATTTTTTGTTTCAGTGTTACAAAACTAACATTTTGAAAAAATGAAAAAACAAAAAAAGTATCGATCAATTATACAATACTTTTTATTATGTAAAGGAGAATCCTTAATGTTGATGACGGGGTACCATAATCATTTTGATCTATGGTTGCACCACGTCACATCTTTTAAAGGACACATTCCACATGAAAGGGCATGTCACACACTTTCGTATGTTAAATAAAAATATATATAAGTTAGTTAGTTGTCAATGGATGTGTCCATTGTACGAACTTTTTAATTTTAAATTAAATAATGAATGAATATGATCATTTATACGAACCATTTCGATCTAAATTTGAATCTCTTTATCTAAAGAATGTGATTCTTTATGAAAGAATTTCTCAAAGAGTTTTCTTTGCATTTATATAAACCATTTCTTTTCCATTGGGTATGATATATCAAGAAAAGAATAGAAAAAAACAACTTTAATAGTTTTAGTGCATTAGTGAAGCATAGAGTGTGTTGTCAAAGAGTTTGTGCAACATCAATTTGTGTTTGTTTTTGGTGATAATCGGAGTGCGCCAGAGGTATATGTCATATTTGTGAACATCATAAAATATAAGAAATTAAATATTTTAAATAAAAAGATTACCCGCCTCAATTATATGTCGAAGTAAGCTTATTAAATTATTGTATATTGCTATTCTTTTTCTATTATTTTCCTCTGTATTTTCATTTTCGGTTTTAAAATATGACAATAATGGTAAAGTAATACATATACGAAAATCATGATTATAAAGTTGTAAATGAAATGACAAAAGTAATACTAGAGTCCTATGGTTGCTTTATCGGTAACGAAAGTTTCCAACACAGTTTTTGAAGGACAAATTTCAGATGAATGGATGTTATACCAACCTGATTTCAAATGGCACATCCCAAAAAGAATAGACATTCTTTAAAGAGCACATCTCAAATTAGTAGATATGTTCCTTATAAAATCGGTACTCTCTTTTAACAATTTTTGTTACTTAAAAATTCTAACTAATTTTAAAAGAATAATAAGAACATCAGTTATTATAATATCGTTTTAAGATATACTTATTAAAAAAATTATAAGAACCCGTTCAAGAAATTTGGACAAATCTCTTAGTTCAAAAATCCTGATAAAACTTCTTTAGATAAAAGGCAGTGCACAAGCAACAAAAAAAAAACTTGTATACAACTAAGAAAATTGATTTATGATATTCGATCATTTAAATGTTATTCACTCCAGTACACGATTCTTCCGATGAGGAAATAATTTTCCCAGTTTCCTTATTGCAATTGACCAGTTTGATATACATTGACTTATGTTTCCAAATGATTTCACCAATAAATTGTTGAATTAATCCGCTTATCGATAGATGTTTAACAATTATGACGGACAAGCAAATTAAAATTTGTAAAGACGACAAAATCGCAGTAAAAACAAACGATCTGAGGTTGAGATCCCTCAATCAAAATGAAAGGGTTTACCAAAATGTACCAAATTAAGTATTACAATAGGTAAAGGGAAGGTCTTTTTCACCTTAAACTCAACCAATCACTCGTTCATTCGAAGAAATGTACGAACGGAAATACTATTCGGTAGATCATTTGCCACTTGGAAACAAATCAAATCATTTGCTTATAAGTATTACTTCTTTAGTTTTTTAGTATATATTTTTTTTACCTAAAAAGACATTAAATCACACAAATATATTTTTCCTACGTATTATAGCAACATGAAGAAAAAACGCTTGAAAACGAAAAACTCATTGTGTAAATTTATAGAGAAAATATGTAGTTCGAGCACAGTTTTATTCTAATGTGGATATTGTGTGTTATAATCTACATGTTTGTCACTTCGATCGGTTTTGTTCTGAAGACATTGGAAAAAAAATTCGAATAGAACATGATAACATACCAAAACCATGTTCGTCACTAGTGATAATCTGTATGTTGGTATATATAAGTCTCAACCCATAAAAGCCTTGATAAATAAAGGTCCCACGTTAAACGAAGATGAAACCCTCGCTTTTTATTTGTTGAAATAAGTCTTTTGTGATTCAGCAATTATGATAAGGACACCTAGAAAAGTTTGATTGTTACAAATATTTTGGAAAAAGAAAACCCACTTTTTAACTGATTATTATGTTTAAAAAATATTACATTTCTTATACACCTTCATATTTTATTGTATCGGATCAGTTTCACCTATAATGAATATCAACACCTTATATCGACGAATTACATTCAATCATCTTTATTAAACGACTATGATTAAATCTTATATTTTATACTGGAATTTTTTTTACTAAATATAATATTTTATATATAAGATTTAACTATTTCGAAAAAAAAAATACACGCCATACCTGTGCGGCTACGAAACTTCTAAAAACATCTGTAACATATTCCTTTAATTATTGTTCTGGTGAACCGTGTTCTTAATCTTTTTATGTTGCAAAAACAATAATTAGTTGATTTGTATGCCTTTCAGATATGCATGTCAAATCTAGACTTGCAACAGCTAAAAGCATGAGGACACATCCTATAATTAGGAATTCACTTATTAACTGCAGATGTTTGGCAAACAAAGTTAAAACTCGTTCGGACTAAGTTTTTCTTCTTTTCTTTTCTTTTTAAAGGCTTCTTTAAACATACTTAATACGGTCATCCACTTGCAGACACGAGCTGGATGGTAACGTATATATATTGGGGCTGTTTGATAACCATTATTATAATGGATTATAAGCCCATAATCAATTACACAACCCATAATTTATTATATAGGTGTTTGTTAAAATTTATTAACTGATTATTTTAATCATAATTAAAAAAAATCATTATTTCCATAAGTAGAAAAAAGTTGTTTATAAAAATTATCATAATCAATTTTTTTTAATAAAAATGAATTAGATTTTTTTCCTTATTTTCTCTAAACTATCAAGAGAGAGACAAAAAAACAATAGTGGACTAATTTTTTTTTCTTAGATCATCATTCTTTCCCCTCCTCTTCGAGAACATTTTTCTAAGATAATCAATTATCCTAAAAATATATTTTTTAAAATTTATTGAAAAAATGATTAATAACATAATTATTTTTCAATTTATGTTTATCTATAATCATAAATGATAATCATAATCTTACCAAACAAGACCATTGTAATCAGGGATAATGTCCGTATCAATTTTCAGAGCTTGAAGATCGTATATCGATATTTGGTTGCATCCCTGAAAATATATCCATAAATTAAATTATTTTAGGATATATTTGTGTAGATGATTACTAGTTACTACGTCTTACACGACTAAAATCAGAACTTCTTTTTGAGTTTTTGTTTAATTAACAGTACTGTTAAAATTGTTTGTAGCATTATCAAATTTATGTATTGGTGCTTGAGTTTTAATGTGAAAATACATTCTTCAAAAAGAGAGTGATGCATTGTTATTAAAGAGATATTCTTCCTCTGAAATTACCGCCTGACACTGTTAGACTTTTTCTTATTGGGCAAAAGTAAAGGGGAAAAAGACATATGTGATCCATTAGCCCCACTACTCTCTCCCACCTTCAGAAAACCCATCTCTATATATCTATCGGTAACTGCCCTATGATGGTTAGGGTTAGTTTTTCAGAAAGATAGAAAACAGCACAGAAAGGTCACCAAATTCATTCTCATATCATGTATACACCATCTACAATTGAGAAAGAAGGTTTGGCACCGAAGTTCATAGCAACCAAAATTAGGGCAAACTCAAGGATTCAAGATCAATGGCTGGAGGTATTTATAATCCCTTTCTTTTGCTTCCGCATTAATCTGTATGTTCTTATATTGTGATTACAACATGCATCTAGGTTTCTAACATTTGGTATCAGAGTAAGTTTTTACCTCTGCCTTGTTTGTTTTGAAAATTATTGTCTTCTCGGATAATTACCGATAAAGATGTGGTTACCCTCAATTGATTTTCTAAGCGTGATTTTGGAGAACTTTCATTGGAAGTGTCTCTTAGAAAATGCAATTGTTGTTAATGTAATTAATCATTCATTTGGTTTACGTATGCAATTGCTGTTACAGTGAATATTATTAACTTAATTAATCATTAACTTCTTGAATGCACCGTTCCATTCCATGTCACATCCAAAACAAAAGAACTTTCTTACAGTATTTGTTCCATTAATCAAATTGTTTGGATGTCTACAGAACATCATGTAATGGTACTTTTTGAATGCACCATTCCATGTATTTAGAATCCAGTGAAAGATTCATATGTTTCCTTAATAATGGTTTGAGTTCTACTGTGTGAATTAGCTGCTCAATACTGCGGATATTACGTTACAGTTGGAGCTTTCTTTCAATTTTTGTCTATACCTGATGGTCCACTTTTAGGAACAACTACAGTTGATCACCTTGATTATATGATTACTACTTTCCTCATGCCTCTTCATATGGGTATTGTTGGATTGAAGACCGATGTTCGATTTCAGTTTGAATTTCTATGGCGAGCATTATTTCTCATCATTGGTTGTACCCTTGGGAAGATTGTCGGAGTTTTCATTCCCGCCATATTTCTTGGAGTGTCCATTCAAGATAGTTTCTTGCTTGGACTGATAGTGAACCTTAAAGGTATTGTCGAGTTTGCCATTCTTAACATCTGGATAGATTCTAAAAACAGTGCACAGTGTTAGAAAAGTAGACACGATGTAGTCTGAAGTACTGATACTTTTCATACCTGTACTGAGATGTTAGGCATTTATGGGACTGATGAGTCTAAGAGATTATAGTAATTTAAGCATTTCTTTAGAAAGCAATACCTTAAAATATAATGGTCATGAATTGAGGTTGCTTGGATATTGCTTACATTTTGATCCATACACTCTACTCTCCTGTGTTGACAATTCTAATCACAAATTAAAAAGAACGTTAGGAATATGACCTTCTAGTTTTCCGGTCACTTGAATATGTTTAATCATATTATTTTTGTTCTAAAATATTTTTATTATTATTATTATTTGTTGACATGTGCAATGGTTATAAATAATTAGTTATATATATATTATGACCATTAGAATTGTACATAAACAAAGATTATGTCAAGTGATTTAATAATTTTAGTAATTAGAGAGTAGCCACATCATCTCTAGTTATTTAAAATTTTCTTTAGAAATCACATGTGGAAACTAGACATAAATTTGTAATTAATCATACGTAATATGATGAAATATGCCCACAGGAAATTTTATTATATTTGTATGATTAATTGGGATGAAATATTAAATTGCGTTCCTTAATCTACCCACAGGAATTAAGAAATGAATATGATTTAATAGTTTCATCATTAGTTATGAATCTAATTTGAGTATGACTTTAGCCCACAGGCAAGTTTTATGTCACTAGATTCATATATTATACATGAATTGCATTGGTAAATCATGATTAAGTTTAAGTCTCAAATATTTATTTATAAGCATGTATATATTTTTCTTGGCAGCAATTTTAACTGGAAACATTTCTGATGTCAATTGTGACATTCC
>JAJJMC010013841.1:7794589-7817911 GCA_023531435.1 Papaver californicum
GACATACCTTCACCATTTGCAGTTTGGATATAATCATATCCATCAAAAGAAGTATAATCCTCAAAAGGAGTAGCATCAGGAGAAATGTGCTTATTAGCACCACTGTCAGCATACCAAGGATTTTCACCAAAAATGCTAGCTGCAGCAAGCATACATATAGATTTTATGGTGGATTTCTACCTTGATAAGAGAAGTTCAATCTATTTGTACACTCAGGAGCTAGATGACCAAATCTCTGAAAAATTTGACGTTGAGGTCTAACTGGAGCTACATATGGTGGAGGAGATGCAGTAGCAGAAGACATAGCAGGTATACCCATAATAGAGTTGTAACCATATCTAAAGTTAGGATTAAATGGTCGTCTACCTTTATAGTTATAATTGTGTCCACCTCTAGGAGTTGAATAACAAAAATTATAAGGTTCAAGTGTAACTCGAGCATTAGTGAAAAATACTTTGTTCTCAGATTCAATAGAATAAATTTAGATCTAGAATTAAGTACAATTTCTTCACTTAAAAACAAATTATACAATTCAACACTAGTGACAGGAGGATTTCTGACACGAATAGATGTAACAAATGAATCATAGGCAGTAGGACAAACCAGATAAGGTTGAAACAACACACTCAGTATCACTAACAATAGAACCAACAACAACCAAAGCATCACAAATCTTCTTAATCTCATTGAGATAAGTGATAATAGAATCATTACCTAGTTTGATGGATTGAAGTTTGGTTCGTATTTGAATTGCATGAGTTGCAGATGCTTGTGAGAATCTAGCTTCAATATTACTCCAAAGTTCTGTAGTAGTTTCAGCTCCAACAACATAAGGAATTACTGAATCTGAGATTGTTGAGTTGAGAAGAAGAATGATTGTAGAATCCTCATCATGCCAGGTTGTGTAAGCAGGATTAACATTTTTATTATTTCGATTATGCCTATTAGTAAACTCATCAGGACATTCAGTGGATCCATCAAGATAGCCAATAATATGAAATTTGGTGAATAAAGGAAGAACAAGAGATTTCCAAGTAAGGTAGTTATCTTTCTTCAGTTTGAATGGAATGATATTAAGAAGTTGATTAAAAGGAATCTGAGTTATGGATTTCTGAATCGTCATTAAAGAAATTAAAGAAGAAAATGAATCTGAATCTCAAGGAAAAGAAATGAAAAAGTACTAAAACAAAGAGAGAACAATTGAAGATATTTTTGTAGAAAGATAGTACTGAGATTGAACAAGATTCATTGATGGCGAATTTGAAAGAAAATTGATCTGGATCGAAAAATCCTCTGATACAAAGATAACAACAAATCCAGATTGAAATGAAACGAAAATATTTCTCTAACACAAAGGACTGACAGACACGATAAGTTCTTATACTCATCAGCTAAGGCAAGAAAAGCAAAGGACCAGTCATAGCATAACACGTGTGTGATGATAATAACTGAAAACAAATAAAACCTGTAAAAAATATAAACAAGGTGTAACAACAAATAAACTATATTTATCGACCATTAGGATTCTTGTATATGTCGACACATAGCTCTTTAATGGCGCATTGAAGATATGGATCCCTCCAATCAATCAATCATCAATATAATTATGTAAAGTAAAAATTACGTTCGGAGACCAAAATTTGGTGGCGGCGAAAATCACTTGATAATGGACTCCTAAATCGGTGAAAAGTCCCGGCTAGAATATGGACTATGAGCAACTTTGAGAAGTGGCCATTGGTAGAGCCGGTGACGCATGGCAAGGATGAAAATGATGATAGTCAACTTTCATTTGACTCCCAATTGGATGAACTTTTTAAGTATGAACCATGTCTGATTCGACACATGGGTAAACACATCTCATGTTTCTTTTTAGTACGTAGAAATAATAACCTTAGGTTGTTAGAGTACGACAAATAATAAGATATCAGATCAGAAGAAATACCTTAAAACTAAAGAAGCCGGGGCACGTAAAAAAATTTAGTTAATTGGTTTAATAATCCATATTTTTTTATGGGTTTAAAAGACAAAGAAATGTAGATACTGTTTTAATACCCAAAGATTTAAAAGATGCTCTCCTAAAATTTAATTTGGATATTTTATGGACAAATATAATTAGAACTGACTAATATACCCCTTAAATGACTGTGTTTAACTTTTATTTCTCTTCTTTTTGCTGTAGATGTTCCGTGACTATAAAAAAACAAATCAAAAGCTCAAACAACCTAGTGTTGCCTTACTCAAATATTCACATTAGTTGGAAGAGATGTTAACTCTCATATATTGCTATGTAGAACACAGTTCCATATGTGACTGGAACATCAGGAGAGCAAGCAGTAGCTCTTCGGATATCTGGATACAAAGCCGCATTCTACAATTGTACTTTCTACGGGTATCAAGACACTCTTTATGATCATAAGGAGGTTAGGAAGGTTGGGTCGAGCTCAGGAAGCTAAAAAGAGCGAAAAAATCAATTCAGAAAAATTATGTGTTGCTGCTGCTGAAGAAGACGGGAAGGACATAGAAAAGGCAACGGTTTCTTCAACCCATCAACAACGTTTATCTTTAGGTTTACAACGTTTATTTTCATCTGCAATGGTTTCTTCAACCAATCAACAACGTTTATCTTTAGGTTTGCAACGTTTATCTTCAGTTGCAACTGTTTCTTCAACCAATCAACAACGTTTATCTTCAGCTTCGCAACGTTTATCTTCAGCTTTATTGCAACAGGTAATCTGTAACACCAGAAAAACATTGCAGATTTCTTGTTTTATTATTTTTAGTTTTTTTCTTCTTCTCAAGCACTTTTGAGCATGTACCAATCTTTTGAGAATGTTTTGAGCATGATGATACTAATTTCATACTAGTATAAACATGGATGAAAACAAATTCAAGTTAGGATGCAACCAGATTCATCATTGTTATTTTCGAATATTTTTTTTTAATTTTATTTTAAACCAGAATGCAACCAGTTTCATCCTAGCTATTATTAGAATATTTTTATTTTCTTAGTTTAAATCAGGATGCATCCAGTTTCATCCAAGCTATTTTTTGAATAACTTTTTCTATTTTATTTTAATCCAGGATGCAACCAGTTTCATCCTAGCTATTTTCCTTCGGAAAAAAAACTTTTGAATTTACTATCAACAATGGATCTTGTTTTGTAGATAATTTAAAATCCTTCCCAAAATATAAGTTCTATTAAAATCGGATATATATTTTGAAAGTTATGAATGTTTTTGTGATTTGTTTTTAAATTGGGAAGAGAAAGGATAAAAAAGAAATAAATATAAAGATGAGGGACATAATTGTCTTGTTTTTTTGTGTTTATTTCACCAATTTTTTATTTTTACATATCCTCTAGAATCATAAATTAGGGAATCTAAGACAATATATACATTTTCCCAAAAGAATTTTGATCTTATTTTGTTCTTAAATGGGAACACAATGTACGTTCAATCTGTTCAAGGGGTGACGCCTAATGCAGCATGCATAATGAACCTAACATTTTTTATTTTTTGCTTGGTAATGACGAATTTGTATATATATGGAAAATTCACAAATTTACAACCCATGATTCCAAGGACAGAGGGAGACCAAGACACAAAATCAAACAGAGAGATTCTCCCAACAAATCAAAGCGAAAGGCAACTAAAACTCATGGTGGATCAAAAAAGCTATGTTGCCAATTCGCAATAACCTCATCCACCATTTACATACGTACGTGGGTTGCATATATGTCATTTGAGCTGGAAACAAGTCTGGAGTTGTGGTCCAGGCCATTAGCCATTGTATGAAGGTAGGCCTTTTGGCCGAGACTTTATCCTAATGTTCGCCTCTTGTCTTGTCCTTTATAAACACCCGCTACGTTGCACTTGGCATTATTATCTCGTTAAATTCCTGGCTAACGATATTGCTAAATCAACTGCACCGAGTCACTGAGATATGTTGCAAAGAAATTAACTTGCGATAGGATGTATGCACTTTAAATAGTATGTTTTCATCGATTGGGCAGTCGGTTCATGTAAAACGAGAAATATATATCCTCCTTTTACTCCATAGTCCGTAGCTGATTTGAATAATGACGTTTCACTAATACATGTATCGTTTACTGTATTTGTTTTTGCGAGTGTGTAGGATTTTGGCATGCTAATATTTAATGACATGTTTTTTTTTTCCTATATATACTAGTAATTTAGACCTATCCTGGGAAATTTATTGGACCGTCCAAAAAACCCGGACCTTGTTAATGGTTAGTCCATCCGGGAAACATACTTACCCATTAGTCCAAAAACCTTTTTAAAAAATCCAATTACTATTCTGCCCATACACTAGTCACGTGTGGAGATCCCACGTCCTCCACCTCCTACACTATTCTTCTCTTAATGGACAATTTTTTTCATCTACTCCCACCAACATTAATCGATTTCATTACTCCCCCTCACTAAAACCTTAAAAACTAGGGCAAAATCAAAAACAGAAAACACCTGAAACAAACACCAAAAACAGAGATCCAAAACCGAAAATCAAAATCTGTAACAACATCATTTGATTTCTTTCAGCACTATACATAAAACCTAAGCTACTGTCAGCATTATACTACTTCAAAATTTCCATCTAAAATGGGTACAAAATGAAAAATCAACAGAAGTATAAAGGAAACGGTGATTGAAGAACACGATACTCCTAAATCACCACCACAGAAGAAGACCAAGAAAGCATCTAAAGTAGATTCTATACCCAAAAAATCAAGAAAGAAGAAGCAGAATGAAATTGTTGATTCTCCAACAACATCAAAAACTATGAAACAAACTGCTGTTGATTCTCTAGCAAAATCGAAACAGAAAAAGAACAAAAAGGTTATTGGTTCTCAAACAAGATCAAAAACAATGAAACAAACTGCTGTTGATTCACCAACAAAATAAAAAAACAAGAAACATAATGAAAATGTAACAGTTGTTGTAGATTCTCCATCTACAAAGAAGAAGAACAAAGCTCTTGTTGTTCGTTCTCCATCTACATCATATAAAAAGAAGAAAGGTTGCTGTTTCTGCCAAAAAAGGTACATATCATTGGTGTATATCAATATAAAACTTACTCTGTTCATGTTCTAGGAGTTAGATATATTGATATGTACCAATATATATCATTGGTACATATCAATATATTTTTTTTTTCATGTATTAGCACATAGATCTAGCATGCAACATAGGGTAAATATTGATATGTACTTGGTTTTTAGTATATACTGATCAGTACATATCAGTGTATGCTTGTTTTCATGTTATAGCATCTAGATATTGGTTGCAGGATAAGTACATATTGATATGTACTTTGTTCTAGATATTGAATTTGATAAGTATATATTGATATGTACTTTTTTCATTCTATAGATATAAAAGCATATATAGATGTATATTGTTCTATACTAAAGCATCTACATCTTGCATACAGGATAATATATATTGATATGTACTTTGTTCTAATCTTGAATTGGATCAGTACATATCAATGTATACTTTGTTAATGATATAGCAGATATATATCAACATATGAAAAAAATATATACTTTGTTTTATATTATAGTACATATTGATATATTGTAGGGATATTGACAGTGTGTTCATTATGCAGTTGGTTTGAAGAAAACCACAAAACCTGCACCTGCTAGGAAGATCTACAGTATAGGGAGGCTCATTACATTACTTCAATTGAAAGTGGGTTCATGGGGATTTGGTCGCTTGTTAAAGCAATCAAGGAAGAAAAGCTTGAGTTGAGTGAAACTCAGCTGTGCATAATCAGTGAGCAATCATATGGCAACCTTTTCCTGATGTTCTGGTACACAAATCTGGGTGCAGATCACTGGATGAAGAAAGAAACTGATGTGACCAATCTTATAAAGTGTTATAAGAGAAGTAAAGTTGCAGATGAGCTCATATTTGAGTTCAAAAGACATGGAGTTTCGCATATTCTAACATCCACTCCTGAAGAAGTAGGTGTTATCTTTGGAATGCCAAGAGCAGCAAAAAGACAGCATGAAGATATAATGCTGACATCTAGAGGTGGATATAGAAAAACTGCTTTTTCTTCCGAAGGTTCTTTGCTGATGTACCAAAGATAAAAAAGGTTAACAGAGTGAGGATACAGGAAGAAGTATTGAAACTTCTAAGAAAAAAATCAAGCAACTGAGAAGAATGTTGAAGAAGAAGAAAGTGATGAAGAAAATGAAGAAATTGGAAGTGATGAAGAAGAAGAAAGTGAAAAGGGAAGTGAAGAAGGAAGTGAAGAAGAGATTGAGAAAAAAAGTCAAGAAGTGAGAGATGCTGAAGACCTGGTAAGGCTTATATGCCTTTTCATGTGTATCACTTTGTTTTTCACAACAAAAGATGCACATGCCTTGACTGAAAAGTACATAGGTCTTGTGGAGGATTTAGAAGCTGCGAAGAATGTGTCATTGAAAAGTCATTGAATGACAATGTCAACGCAGTCGAGAGTACAACAGGGTGTCTGAACTACTTGTTGGTAAGAATACGTAATAATTTTTTTTAGTAGTTTACTCAATGAAATCATGATTTACTTTTAACTTTGTTTTTGTGAATTTTTTTTTCCAAAACAGATTTGGTATGCAGAGGATACATATTTGCTGGAACCGGAGGAAATAAAGACGATTCCAGAAAAATATTTGTTCCGAGAGCTGCAAAATGGAATCTGTCAAAGTTATGTGCTGAACTCCAAAAAGACATTGATAAAACTGAACATGAGGTAAGAAAAATATGTACTTATTTACTACATTTATGATGTTGTGTTATCATACAGTATATAATGATATGTATTGAATGTATGGTGTTTTTTATCCTACAGTATATATTGATATGTACATCATGAAAAAACTTGTTTTTATAGAACATATTTATGAGTACATATTTTGTTGTTTTGGTACAGTTCAATGACAATTTCAAGGTTCAATACACCAATGAAGAAAAGAAAATTCTGAATAGAATAATAAGAAGAGTTGAAGAGGAGAAGAGTGAAGATGAAAAAGAAGAAGATAAAGAAGAAGACAAAGAAGAAAGTGCAGGGAAGGATATAGAAGAAGATAACTGGAAAGGAAGATATGAAGATCTGAGAAGACAATATTTGAGAAATGGAATGAAGCTAACACTATGAAGCATGAGGATGAACCGCTTGATGCGTCAAAGCTTCTGCAAATGTTGCATAACATTTACATGAAAGCTTCTCCCATGCAGCATGAAAATGAAGGAGAGTTTCGAGACTCATTTGATGAGAGTCCCACTCATTTAGGCACTGACCCAACAGGAGAATTACCATCTCCTACTATTCCAACAAATCCTCTTCGTGAAAACATAACAGAAGGTGGAGTAGATTTGGGAGAAGACGTGCCAACTGTTCATATATCAACTCCAGATGAACAAAATGATGTGAGTGACACCACCGTCAAAAGGGTGCCATTTAATGTTGTATTGTCAACACCACCTTCAGTGTGCAAGTTCTGTGGTGTTGATGTTGGTGTTATCAAAACATGGGCTAGATCTGACCTGGAGGAAGAGGTCAAAAAGATGCAGGAGAAAAGTAACTCATAGGTAAGTAATGCTGGCTAGTCTCACTCTTTATTACCAAATGTATTTATCAAATATAACTGTACATATCAGTATGTACTTGATTAAAGATGTGTTTTATTATTGTCATATAACTGTACATATCAAATATGTACTTGAATACAGATGTATTTTATTATTGTCATATATCTCTACATATCAGTATGTACTTGATTACAGATGTATTTTATTATTCTCATATAACTGTATATATCAGTATGTATTTACCTATCATGAATAAAACTCTACGGTTGCAGGATGATTTGGATGGGCTTGAACAACAAGCAATGAAGAAGGTGGTTGAAACAATTGACCAGAGTCTTGAAACAATGAAAGGGTTGTCACAGAACCCAGAGGAACAAGACATTGAAACTATGGTCAACAACTTCGTCGGCATGAGAATCCCTTTGTTTACTGCGATGGCTAAGTTTGAAGACATTGAAAAATTTACATTTGAAGAATTTTTGGACTTAGCCATTTCAAGCAGGGATGTTTATGATGAAGAATATGCATCTCTCATCCAAGAAAATGGTAGTTTTTCAAGCCATAATCTGTTTGGGATTGACATTCGCAAACAATTTGATAATTTATTTGGAAATGATTTGCGACGTGTAGAAGTTCAACAAGCTACAGCTCAGCCAACCCAAATAACACCAGAGAAGGAGGCGGTTCAAGTAACACCTGAGAAGAAAAGTGACCAGGAGGTATATCTCCTACTTGTGGTAATTTACCTTTCTTGTCATTGTTTGAAAAAATATGTTTCAAATATAATACTGAAAATCTGGATTCAAAAATGCAGGAAAATGAAGTTACAACAACCCAGACGTCAAGCGACGTTCCCCTTGTAACCAAACATGCCAGGATGACTGCTGCCAAAACAAAAGCAAAACCAAAGGTTCTTGCAAAGAAGACAGTCAAACCTAGAGAAAAGGTTAGCAGAAGGGTAACCCGTGCAAATCCAGGGAAGAAAACAGATCCATTATTTGATAGTGGAAGTATGTTTTCTGAAAAAAAGAAGCCAAGAACTGAGAAGAGAAAGAAGAAAATAAAGACAACAAAAGCCAACAAAAGCCAACTAAGCTAAGAAAGCTCATAAACCAAGAATAAAAACCTTGGATCTTCTCAAGTCACCACTCTACGAGAGTATGACAGGAGAACAACTAGAGATTCTACTTCCGTACTTTAAGAACGGAAAGAGAATATAAGTACTTTCTACCCTTCATTTTAATTTTAAATCAAGAAAGTTTTGCACTACATATAAAAAAAACTTACTTCAATATGTGTTTTTGTTATAAATGTGCAGCTCTGTTGCTTGGAGAGTAGAGAACGGAGGTGGTATCTGCGTAAGCGGGTCTACAATGGAAGATCTGATATTCAACAAATCATTAGAGCAAGATCTCCTAAACTATGCTCAATATAAGCTTCAACTGGCTTTTGAACAAGACCAAGCAAATGCTGCGGAAGAAAATAAATACTTTAAGGTGTTGCACCTGGATCCAACTGCTTGGGTATGTGTTTTTTTTCTTCTTTTATACTTTTGAACATTGGTTATGAAAAAAGTACATATTGATATATACTTTTGTGAAATAACCTATTAAACGTTTCCAATTTTCAGTATCATGTCGAATAGCCAGACTATTTTAAAGGGGCGGAAGTGAATGCTATCATAACGCCAATCCTGAAGATGAGCGAAGACATTGAAAAGATACTTGTACCAATATGCCACGACAACAAGCATTGGACCCTGCTAGAGTTTGAGTTTAAAACAGAAACATTCACATATTACAACTCATCTGTGGCGTTCAGGGACCATTGTATCTGAACACATGTTCAACCCTATCAACCAGTTCTTAGACGAGCACAAAAAAAACATGCTGAGCACCTACAGTTGACTGAATGTACCTGTCCACAACAAGGGATCTGGCCTGCCTTCTGTATGTGATGCACTTTATAAAGAGGAGAGCAAAGACTGATTGTAATGGGAAAAGTTTGGGGGATGATGAACAACTGATAAAGAAGATTCAGCTGAAAAGAATCAAGTTAGCGTGTAAGTTGTTGACAGCAACTCATCCTGAAATTAGTTGGGAACCCTCCCAATGAAAAAACATGTTTAACTGCATAGTTGGTACATTTTGGTTTTTGGTCTGGGCAGGGTTTTGTGGGTACTAATTCATTAACTTTCTTATTGTGTTTACTTATTAAACTTGGTCTCTACATATTCAACTTGGTTTTTAGTTAGTATGTTTATATATATATATATATATATCATGATCTTTATTAGCATTGTTAGGTTTCTGTTTAATTTTGGAGTAATATAGAAAGGTAGAACAAATTGGTATGTGCTAGGGAGTACATATTGATATGTACTTGGTTCTGAAACTCTGAACCAATAGATTCATAATCTAAAAACACAAGTACATATTGACATGTACTATGAAGTACATATTGATATGATTTTTAAAAATTACTTTGTTTATGTAAACTTTTTTGTGTTTTTATAACAACTACAAGATTACTAAAAAAATAAAATAAAAATGAATTGGGAATAAAAATCACTAATAACTCTAAAATTAAATAAAAATGTATTACTAAAACGAGGGGGCGCTGCCCCCTCGACCCCCGTATACAATGAATGATATTAAACCAATCGTTCATACATCTTTTAAGATGGAGCAAAAATATAAGATTTATATCATCAAAATCACATTATATCATTAAGAACATAACTCAGTTGGCACACAAACAAGTTCTGAAAAAAGAAACCTAAAAAAATGCCACAAGTATCTTTTAAAAGAATTTAAATCCAAAATGTACTAAAAAAAACTGTAATGAAATTAATTCTCATCCGTATATTGGTACTGACGGATAACATTGCATGTAGCCTTGTTGTGATGAGCTTTCAATCTACATTTTGAACATGTAACAAGATTTTTGCTCCTCTCTCATGCACTCTTGATACGGTTCTTTTCTTCTTCTTCCTGAAGGAACCCTAATTACTATTGGTGGCAGAACAGTATCTTCTGCGGTATACTCATCAGGCCTGTGGTATATTGAAAAACATAAATAAGAAAAAACTACTATACTTGTGCAGTTTATGTTGATGGGTGTTACACTAAAAATCAATATGTACTATGGTGGTTCTAGTTTATGGTTTATATGTACTGCTTAAAACCATTCTCATGTATGATACTACCATAAAAAAAAATATGTACTGCTTAAAAAACTTACCTGTCATGATTAGGAACAGGTCTGATAGCGCTTGAATATAGCTGGTGCTAACAGCTAACTTTGAAGTATTCGTCGATATAATCAAGGAACTTTCCCCCAGATGCAGCAATAGCTGCAGTAGCATGCGAGCATGGAAAACCACACACGCGCCATCTTTGGCAAGTACAACTATTTTGCTGTAGATCTACCATATGAGACCTGCAAACAAGAAAACCAAGCATACTATTTTATGCAGTATATACTGATACTTGCACTACATAAACAAAACAAAAAAACTAGTTTAGTGGATATCTCAGGAAAGAGCATGTTATCTAAAAAAACTAACCTTGGGGAATGAACTTCAAAGACGTGAGCATACGACTGACTAACTTTCCAAGGACGACCAATTTGAATGTGTAGTTCAATCAAGGCTTGATACATAGGGGTTAAGAGTTCCGGATCCATCAAAAGACTTTCTTCACGACGTTCAGACATCAACTCCATTACCCGTAGCCTATACGACAAAAAATAAATAAAAAACAACAAACATATTATACATATAGTACATATATACTTGTAGAGTTACAAGAAACATAAAAACCTGATCGTGTCAGAGAGAGCACAAGGAGGTAACTTCTTCTCGCGGCGAATCCAGTTATTAAATGACTCAGCAATGCTTGAAGAAGTCTGACCATACCTACAGCCTGGGAAGTATGCACTAGACCACTTTTCCCTAGGAATGTTACAACAGTATTGAGCAACACAAGGCCTGCCTAGATAAACCATTCCTTGAAGACCTTCTTCATATCTTGATGGAGAAAACGCATATGTTGCTTTTTGGAAACAGTCCACCACTTATTTATATTTTTCATCAGCCTTACTGATGGGTAAGTTCTTTTTCAAGTAGAAAAAACAATAGCTATGATAAGAATCAGGGAAAACTTCAGGAATTGCATTCAACAAACCTTCACCTCGTTCAATCAAAAAGGTGATGGGACGATGGTCCACAACTTTTTTAAGATTTTCCATAACCAATGCCAATTATCATTATCTTCGCCAGGAACTAATGCATATGCAAAAGGATAAAAACCTGGAAAACAAAATATAAAAAACCATATCAATATGTACTTCATGTCTTGATTACAGATGTGTTTTATTGTTGTCATATAGCTGTACATATCAAATATGTACTTCATGTCTACACCTTCAAAAATATGTTATACCTACAGTGTATATCAATATATATGATGTGTATGATCCTAAAGTACATAAAAAACAGATACATATCAAAAATATGTACCATATAAAAAAGTTACCTTGATTGTCGTTAAGACATGTAGCAGCCATTAGACCTCCTTTAAACCTCCCCGTAAGAAATATCGCATCACAAAAAATCATTGGAAGACAAAGTTTATAACCCTCTCTACAAGCTCCAAAGCAAATAAAAAGTTTGTGGGAACACTTTGTTGCGTCGTTGAAATCAGAATCAATATAAGACCCTGGGTTGGTTTCCCGAACAGTAGTGACCCACCAAGCAAGATCAGTGTATGACTTTACATCGTCACCAAAAATCATTTCATGCGATAACTCTAGTGCATGATATGCGTGGTTATACTTGATGTTGATCCCTCCACCAACTTTAATATAATCCATAATCTCTTGCGGCTTTATGAGAGGGTTGTGCTTGACACGCTCATGAACTAAATGATTTACAAGCTTCCTCGAAACAGTTGGACTCCTCAACCTATAACCAGCGCCACAAGTGTGCCTACCCATGTAAAATACTTTATCTTAAACACATCCAAAGACCCATTCATTGCAACCGCGTGAAGCATCCAAGAGCAACAGTCATTGCTGCATCTGGTTGTGAATCTCTCAAGGTCATTCTTCAATTTTTTAACCTTATATCCATTCCTCAAACAATATTTCTCACATGCTAACCGAACAGCTTCAACACCACCATGGAAGAGATGGTTTTTATCTTCAAAAAGATTCTCCCAACCATCAGAAAAAAGAACACTTGCAACCTCTTTAGAATCTTTCAAATAACTGTTCCTAGCACTCAAAACCAACTCAGCACTGTTGTCAAGATGAGCACATCTCAAATAATTAGATGCACAGGATAACACAACGTCAACATGCAACTCAAAGAAATATGAATTCTTCATAAAATGCAATGCAGCAAGACTTTGAAGAGATACATCAGCAAGGACAAGGACTTTCACTCCATTTTTAACATAATTAACAACAATAGTTGATGGAGTCAACCAGCTCCACGCATTACAAATAATAAACTTCAAATCTTCCAAAGTCGAAGATAACGTAACCAAATATGCAATGTGGTGTTGCTTGTGGTATACATGAGAGTAGCAAAAGCTATTTGGATTAGAACCAATACCTGACATGTTGAACCTGAAGAAATATGATGCAAATAAAATAACACAAAACACAAAAATCAAAACATATATTTTAAGATGATAGGAATACTAAATCTACAATACAACATAATATGTACTATTTTAGAAGTATCACACATATTATAGAAACACACATAACGGACAAACAGTGCAAACAAATATGTACTGACACTAGTACAAATTTGGGCTTCCGTGACAGTTCAAAATTCTTAATCATGACAGTTCAAGAAATACCTGTCACAAAAGAATAAGCTATGAGATATACGCGACAGTTTCTTATAAAAACTCACACTAATAATGGTACAAAATCGTGACAGTTTATTAACTGTTACTTAATAATTATACCATGACAGTTTTTGCAGAAAACTGTTAGTGTATATTGATGTACAATAACAGTTATAAACTGTTACGATTCTTAAGCTATAACAACAGTTTTATATAAAAACTGTTATAGAAGTGTATAGCTATAGATGACAGTTGTGATCCAAAACTGCTGCTATAGATATAATTTATTATAAAACATTCTCAATTTTTAGTTTTAGTTCTTAGTTAATTTTAGTAGTGGGTCTCTTCCCTCTTATCACGAAGATTTCTCACTCAAAAATACCAGACAAACCGCATCTCAAAATTTCTCACCCAAAAAAATCAGGCAAATCCCATCTCTATTCTCTTGGTTTTTTCTCTTACCAAAATCTGGGTTTGCTTCAATCAACACAAAACAACTCTGTTGTTAGGTTAGGGTAAAAGAAAAGGGGATTTTCATTTACTCTTAGGTATTTTAAATCTGGGTTTTATATGCTTTAAATCTCTCAAAGGTTAGGGGTTCCGATCTGTGACTGGGATTTGGTTAAAGGGTTCAAAAGAAGGTCGGATTTTTATTGATGATGGCTGTACCAACGATTGCACTATATGCAAGTCTACCAAGTAGTGTTGTTTCTCATCCATGTTCAATTAATTCCCATTCTAATTCTGATTCATATGAATTCTCGTTGTTGTTCATCATCTCCATCATCTTCATCTTCTTCATTACATAAACCTGTAATTGGTGGTCTTTCTTGTTTATTCAGCTCTAATTCTTGTCCTCACAGAACCAAAAAAGAAACATTTATTCTCTTCTTCTTTCCTAAAATCAATCGCGAACAAAAGGAGAATTGGAGCATGCAAGACCGGAATCGATTCCAAACCATCTCCAATCTCAATTTGAAGAGGTAAGGGTTGCTTTCTTTTCTTTTCTCTTCACTTCCATTTCTGATTCATCTCTGCCCTAATTTGCATGGGTGATTTCTCTTACAATCTATTTAGGTTTTCCATTCTATTTGAATCTGTGAACTCTATGGAATTGATGCTGAGCTCCGGTGTACCCATCATCTCTTCTATTTGATTTTGCCTTCTACAGAGGTAGGGGATTTTCTTCTCTTGATTTTAAATTTTCTGTACTAACCCTGCCAGCCCTAATTTGATATGAATGTATGTTTCCATCTCAATTCTTCATTTATGTTCTGATGTTGCTTGATATCTTCCTAACCTATGCTAATTCATGCAAACTAAAAGTGATAAATTGAAAGGGTTTTCTTTTCACTGTTCTGTTTTTGAAACTATATACAATTATGAGCCTTGTTGTTTTAAAATCCCACTCTCTGTGTTAACCATGTTTTTGAACTGTGTATGCTTTGATTTCTCTTAAACTGTGTTAAATATTGAACCCAATTTGAAATGCATTAATTTTAGTTGTATTTCACTTTCACAGTTTGAATTTGTCAAATTTCATCCCTAAACTTTTCTTATGATTTAATCATTGATTCCCTTTGAACTTGGATAAATCTTTTATTTCTCTGTTAACTATGTAAAATGAATCTGTGTATAATTGATGATTTTAAATGGGTTTTGGAAGAGTAAGAAAATGTTTGACAACCTTCTAAGTTTGGGTTTCATACTTAAATTGAGCCTTGCATTGAATTTCTAAGAATTTCTCATGACTTGTTTGCAGAAATGACTCTATGAGCAATATTTTGAAACCTGCACTGCAACCTACACTTTATATAAAATGATATGGGTCCTTTGTTTAAATTCCTTGCATTTTCATTAAATAAGCATTTTAAAACACCCCTAATTAATTTGTCTTGGAAACCATCTTATGAACATGTTTGTAAACTGAAATTTCTGAAAAACTTCTGAACGTGATTTCTGTCCTGTTTTGTCGAGACTTTTTGGACACACCTATGCACCTCATTACCTTTGCTTATCATTTTTATGTTAAGGATGATTCTCTTAGATTTAAATCAAGACTAAAATCTCTGAATTCCATTGTGAAATGATTTTTATATGAATTTTTGATTTCAAACTGCCGAAACTGCATTTTCTGGAATGGGATTCCTGTCCTGTTTTTGATGAATTTTTTGAGCATAGTTATAAGCCTTACTGTATTTTCTTATAATTTTTATATGTCATCTTATCCTTTCTAGTTTCAAATGAGCTAAAAATCACTCATTTTCATTATGTAACGAAACCTACACAAATTTCTAAACACCGACTGTCCAAACTGAAATCAGAAATGTTTTGCTCATGTTTTATGCTTTATATCTTTTGTTCTTTGAGTGTTCAAATTCCTTATTTTTCCTAATAAGTTTTACATAAAAGGAGGCCTTCTCTAGTTTCTAAAATGCTAAGGTTTGATCCTGTTTTATGAGACTTTTATGAAAACCCTTTTCATTTAGGTACTAGCGTTAATTATTTTCAAAATCCAAAGAGAAAAACAGTTAGATGCTTTTTGTTTTCATGCTATGAAATCTATCTATTCTTACTGTTTTGTTTCACCAACTTAAACCAATCTTGTTATGCTTAACCTGGTTGTTAATCTTATTTCCATTGGATTCACCATTTGTCCTATTTGTTTCAGTACCTCTATACCTATTTTGGTTTGAAAACTGCTTGTCGATATTTATTTTAACTTGGTGCCAAAAATATTTAGTGGGTACTTCCCATTTTCTTTGTGAATACCTTTTTCTTAACTGGCGTTTCCTTGTATGGGTTATCATTTGGATGGTTTCTATTTTGATTGTCAATCTTATGCCATGTTTTTCTTGTTTAAATTATCGTCTCTGTGGCTCGGTGTTTTCTTTGAATATCCAGATTTGTGTAAAATGTGACATTTTCCCATGTTTTATCAAATTTGTATCAACTGACTTTCTCCATTGAATGTATCTTTGTCTGTAACTTAATTTACTTATTTTTATTGACATTGTTGTATACTGATCTTACTATCTTTAAATCATTAACCATCTTTGACATCTTACTACTGATTTATATGGATTGATTGGTTGTCTTCTGTTTCGTAAACTAGTCTCACGCGCAACAATGTTTCTTTATACTTTAACGATGGTTACATCCATACAAATAGTAGAGTATAATCAATTACAGATCTTATTTCTATGATATGAAATGATGTTAAAAATATTTGATTAGGATTTGTCAGGCCTTAATTGGCTCCCGTCTACGGACGGCTACCCGGAAGACTGTCACTGGACAGTATTGGCTAGTGTCCGACCATCCTGACAAGTTGACCACTGGTCAACAAAACAATGGCTTGGGCCATTTAGTTCATAAAATGAATTAATATAAACTATAACTTGTTTATAATTCTAAAAAGGTTCTTCTGTGTAAGTTTATATTAATTATTTTAAACTGATGCTCTTGTCTAAATAAGCTTATCATTTCCGCAGAATCGATATTAATCGTCCTAACCCCTACTGAGTTAATAGCTCACCCCTTTTAATTGTTGTGGCAGAATAAAGAAGTAACTGAAGCTATTCAGAAAATTGCTGCTGCCTATGGATGCAAAATTGTTGAAGGTGTGCTCAGTCATCAGCTCAAGCAGTAGTGATAGATGGAAACAAGGTTGTACTTAGTGTTCTAGGTCCTAAAACTAGAGTCGATGATGCAGAATTACGGGAGAATAAAGTTTATGCGATTGATATAGTTGCCAGCACAGGAGAAGGAAAGGTAAGGACACATGATGATTTAAACTTTATTCATTCTTCCAAGTTCAATATGCTAATTCTAATACATTCTGCGATTGTCAAAACACTGCATCCTAGGATGTTAGATGAGAGGCAAACTACTGTACTACTGTATACAAAAAGCAGTGAGGGAGAGTTATCAGTTGAAGATGAAAGCATCTAGGTTCTCATCGTGCCATTTTCTGATAGGTTTGGCTTTCTTATTCCACTTTCTAACAACTTAGTTCGGAATAATTTACTTTTAGATGTTTATTTATTCTCTTTACCCAACATTGATGTAGTTTTCTTTTTGTTTTATCCTTCTTGTAGGGCATTGGATGTGTGAATCATAAAATTTTGCAGCCATACCCTGAACTACATGAGAAGCATAGTAATGATCTATTTAAGTGTAGAGTTGAAATTAGTTCACAATCGTGAGAATCACTTTTTTGTTCACGTTCAATATTGAACCCTATCTTGAGACTCAATACTACTAGTTATATGCAGGGGATTTTGTTGCAAATATCAAGTTTACAATTCTGTTAATGCCCTATGGTTCTGATAGAATGACATCTCACGTTCTTCAAAAAGTACAGCCAACAAAGACGTTAGACGAAAAACCTGAAATCAAGGCTTGCTTAGCTTTGGGCTCGAAAAAAGGGAGGTGGAAAGAAGAAGAAAGGCATGTTCTAAAAATTCTCTACTGTGGATGTATAATCTTATTCCCTGAAAATATTATTTAGTTTTGAATGATATACACCCTATATGTAGTGAATGTAAAATCTCATTCCTGAAATACATTATCTCGTTTGGGTTGATGTATTAATGAGTGTTACCTTTTTGTGTTTTGGTGATGACACGGGTAAGAAGGGTGATAAGGCTAAGGAGTCTACTGAGGCTGAACCTAATGATGAAACAACTGCTTCCCAAGAATGATAATTTTTTTATGCCTGTAAGTTTCGGTCTTCTAAATATCTGAGTATTGGATTTGTAATACTTTTGCAAGGACGATTAGGATACCTGACAGTTTTCTCTTGCTTTAGATTTTTAGTACATTTCAGAGCAGTGTGCTGAAGCAACTTATAAAAATGAAGTTTGTGTTTGCAGATACTACACAGACTCGTCTGGTACATTTTGGTAGTGTGATGAAAAAACAATTGGATCAGGTTCCAAGGGAGCAGACAATCCTTTGCAGAAGGGATTCAACAAGGTATCTGTCTCACTGATGTGAATGTGTTCAGCTTATTTCCTTCATTGCATAACATTAAAACGCCTAAAAAAGAAAAAAAAATGAAGATCACTGAATGTGTACATCTTTTATTTCAGTTTGTGTTGTTCACTTCCAGTTAATTAGAGTGAGATGGTCTGACCATAATCAGTTTGTTGCAGGATACGACCCTTCAAGAAGCCGAAATGGTTGTTATTTTGATCTTGTAGCAAGTGATGGAAGAGAAGGTGGGGTTTCTCTAGCATTTAGAACTTATAATGTTGAGAATTAAGAATTTAAATCCTTTTGTCCAACTTTCCAACTTAAGTGTCAATTGAATCCTATTTTGTGTAACTTTTTCTGCTGAAAGTGCACCATTATGACTTGTTCATCACCGGGAAGTTTATTTCGATCAAATAGTTTATTTTTGAATTGTTCGGTAAACCTCCTATTCTTTCGATCAAACATTCATGTTGTATATTGTTTTGTATCTAGTCTAAGTGCAATTAGAATTGAAATTTTGGGTTGATTAAATGTGTAAAAGCTACTTGAAATTTACTGCAGTTAGGAGTTCTACTCACTCTTGGTTATCATTATATTGGAGCTCGTGGAGATATAAATGTTTGGAATCCACAAGTTGAAAACCTAGACGATGAATACATTTCAGGTCAAATATTGGTTTTAAATGGTGATCACTTTGCGGAAACTGCATAAGCTGGATGGATTGTAAGTATATACACTTCTCACCCTATCTTTCTATTTATGTATGCTTGATTTTTCTATGTGTATCTTGTTTGATAAATTATTTCTGGTATATCCTAGAGTTTACTGCGATACAACAAAACGTTTCTTTGTATATTGGACTGTAAGTATTTCTTCTTCTCCTCTTTCCTATAAATGCCAATTTTGTATGTTTGATTTCTTCTATGCAATGTTAATTCTAATGTATTATGCAGAATGATAATTCAGATAAAACAGGTTGCTTTGACCTATGGTGCCCAAGGCTTTGTGCAAACTAGCACTGAGATAGCCCTTGGCGCTAAACTGGATCCAATTTCAAGTATTGAAGGACATCAATCTCATATACCCCTGTTCATGTATCGGGTACGTGCGAATTCTTTAAATTAGTTGTTCAACCAATATAATATCAAGTCCATATAATGGTATTTATTTTATGAAAATTCAATTTTCATTTTTGGTTAGTTACTTCAAACATTGCTTACTTTGTATTCTTTTCATAGGAAGTCCGAGTACAATGAAGGACAGATCATGGAAGTACAAAGAGAATTCGTAAACCACATGCTGCTATTATTGGTGGCATGAATTGGCATGATTAGATTGGGGACATGGATTGGTAGGAGTATATTTCGATCAACACTTCGGAAAATGGATGTGGTTTCCAACTTCACTGTTAATTTCTTTTAGTTAGTATTAAGACTACTTTCATATCAAGTCTTTTGAATTATGTAGTACATTCACTTCTAGTTAACTTATTTTATTTGAACTTACTAGTTCCGTACTAGCTATCTGTTAAACAGTTTATTGAGTAATCTAATGGCAATTTTATTAAAAGCAAAATTTTCTTTCTATAATTTTATTGAGCAGTATCAGTAACTAGTTTGCTAAGAATTAGCCTTCTACAAAGTTGACTCTTCTATGACAGTTTTATTTAGAAAACTGCTACTTTAGTATAAGAAATTGAGTAATTGATGACATTTTTATGAAGAAACTGTCATCTTAGTCTAAGAAGTTAAGTTTTTAATGACAATTTTTATGGAGAAACTGTCACCTTAGTAAAAGAAATTAAGTTATCCATGACCGTTTTTATGGAGAAACTGTCACCTTAGTAAAAGAAATCAAGTTATCCATGACAGTTTTTATGGAGAAACTGTCACCTTAGTAAAAGAAATTTATTCATGACAGTTTTTATGGAGAAACTATCACCTTAGTAAAAGAAATCAAGTTATCCATGACAGTTTTTATGGAGAAACTGTCACCTTAGTAAAAGAAATTAAGTTATCCATGACAATTTTTATGGAGAAACTGTCACCTTAATAAAAGAAATTAAGTTATCCATGACAGATTTTATGGAGAAACTGTCACCTTAGTAAAAGAAATTAAGTTATCTATGACAGTTTTTATGGAGAAACTGTCACCTTAGTAAAAGAAATTAAGTTATCCATGACAGTTTTAGTTAGAAAATGTTATTATATATTGTCAACAATGACAGGTTTATGAAAAAACTGATACTAATAGTTATGATTCTGTGACAGTTTCTTATAGACCCTTTCGTAACAGAGCCTTTAATGACAGTGCAATAATTTTTTAAAACTGTCACATAAGTATTTTGGTGGCAGTTTTGAACTGTCATGGAAGCCCAAATTTGTACTAGTGTGATTCAAAAATAATATACTATAAAAATAGTTTATATCGAAAAGTTTAGAAAAACAGTACGTATTAATATGTACTGAAGAAGCATTCAAAACATACAGAAAGAAAGAACAAAAATCATGATTCCCTGAAAAAATAAAAGAAAACCAAACAAAACCTATTATCAAAAAACATGTAAAAACACTGAATACGACGATCTAATGAACAAAATAGAACGATTACAAAATCAGTTTCAAAAGATGAAAAGAAAACTAAAACACGAACAAAAAAGAGATCGATCATGGAATTCAACAAAATGTACATCATAGAAAACGTTAATCATCGGGATTTCAGTGTAAAAAAACAAACAAAACATGAAATCAAGTTGATTATCATGATTTCAGTTAAAAAAACAAAAACAAAGATTGACGATACCTGGAGAAAAATACAGAGAAGAAGATTAAAGAAAAATACCTGGAGATTGACGATACCCTAAATCTGAAAACACCACTGAAGCAGAAAGAGAAGAAAGAGAAGAAAAATATATGAGCAGCGAAGATTTTTTTTGGAAGTTTTGATTTTGGCTAAATTTATAGTTTCGTACAAGAAATGGATATTTATGGGATATTAAAATTCTGTTTTTCATTGTTCTCACGTGAATTGGACGCGTGAATAAAAAAGCTAATCCAAAAACTTATTTTTGGATTAATGGTTAAACCAAGTTTTAGGATAGGATTAGAGGTTAAACGGGTCTCTAATACAGAATTATCTAGTAATTCCTAGTTCCAGGAATAAAAACCTTAGATCATGGAAGACGAAACCCCATTATCATGAATAATCAAACATATAAAACGACATAGAAAAATAAAACCAATAAAAAGAGAATTGCACATAGAATCATTATGTGAAAGCTCTTCTCTCGGCCGTCGAATTTGACACAACTCACGTCACGGTGCATGTTAAAATGTTGTTTTTGAAACCAAATTCCACTTATTTCCTTTTTTGCTTTAAAATGGTTTATTTACATTGATTTGACTGCCTTATTGATGTGCATTGCTGAAAATTTATCATTTCAAATAGTTAGGGTATTAATTTTAGTTATAAATTCATGGATAAAACTTATCTCTAAAATCGGTCTACAAGTTGAAAAAAATTATAGACTTATAAACTACCCAATTCTATACAATCTGAGTAATATGGGACTAAGGTCCTAATATCCCACCACGTTTTCAGATCCAACGTCCTCATTCCCACTCTATCGACACTGGCTCGGCGGTAGTTATTTTTTTTGTATAACGATTCCAGTCAACTACCAGTATTTAATGTGATGACAACCATACCTATACATAGGTAACAATACCGGCCTAAACCATTTCATAACAATTCATTAACAAAATAGGTGGGAAGAAAGATCAAATCTATGTTGTTTCTACTTCTTCTTCCCATAAATCATCTACAAGATTAGTTATGCAAGGACGTAACAACATTCAATCTAATCTCCATAATTACTAAAGATTTTAGCTAGATATTATCCACAGTCTAAAAACACAATAGTTGTAAACCTAATTTCTAGTGGGTAATACAAAAACACCATTATAGCTTACCATTTACATCAACCATTGTGTCCCCTTCCCCCTCCCCCCCTATTTGTAAAATATCCAGATTGACTATTCTTTGAAAGTTCGATGTCAGTAATAATATATTTGTGAGGAAAGTGAATCAGGTGAAAACCATTTGGGAGTATCTAACACGCTATTCAAAATAAAACTTAATTTACCCTACTTAAAATTAAAACTTAATCAATCAAAATAAAATAAAATAAAATAAAATAAAATAAAGACTTAATTTATCTCTAAACATTAAGCAAACTAAGAACTGAGCAAAATTATGAAAAACATCATGCATCTAGCAATACACTTCACCACTATATGTGTTTTAGCCAAAATTCTTATGGGCAAAAAACAACCAAAAATCATAGTAAAAGATCCATAAAAATGAGATAAGATAACACACGAGATTTAACGTGGTTCGGCCATTTTTAGCCTACGTCCACGGGTAATGAAATTGAAATTTCCATTAATCTTTCTGTTACAGTTGAAAATGAAGCAGAGGAAGCCTCTCTCGATCCTTCCTCCCCCCCAAAAGTCCTCCCCTTCTTTGTTTCTAAAATTGTATTTATAAGTATAAATAATGTGATAATTATTAAAAAGCCCTTCGCCACATGTCATCAAAGTTTGCCACGTGTCGATGGTGATTCTTCTAAGCTCGCCATGTGTCCTTATCATCCTTATCTTCTAAATGATCTTTATCCAAAAGTTGGTGCGGAATTGACTTGGTCTATCGAGATTGATTTGATGCATCGGGATTGATGACGTCACTTTGGAAAATGATGACGTCGCGTCGTTGGATATCGGACTTGATGACGTCGGATCGGAACGTGATGACGTTGCTTAGGGATCGAACCATGACGTCGCCCCAAGAAATGATGACATAGGGATCGAACCATGACGTCG
>JAJJMC010013841.1:7817921-7858171 GCA_023531435.1 Papaver californicum
ACCATGACGTCGTCCCAAGAAATGATGACATAGGGATCGAACCATGATATCACCCCAAGAAATGATGACATAGGGATCGAACCATGACGTCGCCACATAGGGATCGAACCATGACGTCGCCCCAAGAAATGATGACATAGGGATCGAACCATAACGTCACCCTAAGAAATGAAGACATAGGGATCGAAACATGACGTCACCCTAAGAAATGAAGACATAGGGATCGAACCATGACGTTGCCCCAAAAAATGATGACATCACTTCGTGGGAGACTGTCCAACGAACGATATGCATAGACAAAAAATTCCAGGAAAAATGAACGAGCAACCAATAACTCATGCAATCTAGTATTATCTGTTGAATCAAGAAAACCTTGCGTCATCCAGAGCCTGTCCAACGAACGTTCTTTTTTAGCTTGTGATCGTTCGGGAATATTGCAAAACAATTTTTCAATGGTGCTGATAAGCTATCATAACACAACAACAAAGATGGATTCAAAAGTTTATCTTGATGATGAAACCCGTTTAATTCTCAAATCCTGCTTTCTAACAATCGGCGGCGGCGGCAGTAACGGTTATTATTGGTGGTAGTGATACAAGTTAGAAAAGAAGGTCTGAAGGTGTGTTTTTATTACCTAATTTTAGATTAGGTATACAATTATTGTGTTTTTTTCTTATTATGGGTGGTGTTTGGGAAAAGTGTGGGAGGTATTTAAGTAAATCCTTCCTATATACCGATTAGGGAGTAAATGAGTGCACAACACAAATCTATATAACAAAAAGTGTAAACAAACCATAAATTGTTATTTAACTAGATATACGTATAAACCCATCAATTTATGTGGAACATCCAATATATATATATTCAATTTTTCATACAAAATTTAAAATATATCGAAGCTTTGGATGCCTAATTTGTCGGCATTAGGTAGAGAAGTCTTATATCCTTATAACTCTTTGAATACCTGTGATTTTACAATATTTAAGAGATTGTGTAGATTTATGGGTATATCTTTTATAAAACAGTAAAAGTTTACTTTGATAAGTCAACTTGATTGTCAAAAGCTTAAGGTTGTTGGTGTTGAAAAGATCCCCAGTGACCTCGGTGGACTCTGCAAGGAACATGTCAGATTATTCCAATTTGTAAGGGATTCTTTACAATTAAGCTTGATAACGAAATTGAATGAAAATTTATTAGATCTGGCTCATGAGAAGTAGAAATTAATTTGTTTGACTACAGAATGGGAACCTAATTTTTGTCCCGAGACAAAGAGTTTCTATTTTTTTGTTTGGTTGAGATTTCCTAGCTTTGTTTTGGAATTCTGTAAAAAAAAGATTTTGTTAGTAACTGTAAAAGGTGTAGGCTATCCAATTAAGATAGATGATGCTACTTTGAAATATAAGTATGGCTATTATTTTGGTGTTCTCATTGAAGCAGGTTTTTAAAAACCAAATTCGGAAAATATTTTGACAAAATTTTGTAGTCATTTTAAGATTGTGGGATATCATGTCTCTGAATGAAGGGTTATAGAAGCTCTAATAGAAAAAACAAATTGTTCAAGAGGAGGATGGTGGTGGAAGGCAACACATGGTTGTTTTAGAAGAATTCTATTTTTACTCCTAAAGTTGTGTTTATTTCTAAACAAATGATTATCGTCAATATGGGATGATCGCTGATATTTAGTGTTCATGCAAATGTTGGTAGTGTTCAAAGAAGGTTTTATGGACTGCAATTGAGCTTAAGAGTGATCTTGATGTTCCTTGGATTGTGCTGAGAGATTTTAATACTTTCTTTTTTCCATAAGAAAATATTGGTAGTAGAAATCTTATAAAAAAGTCTATGCTGGAATTTAGGAATTATTTGAATAATTGTGGTCTCTTGAAGCTCTTAGTATTGGGTTAAAAATTACCTGGTCGAATCTGGAAAGGGAGGATATCAAGTACACCACCAACTTTTACGTTTCAGGACCTATGGCAATTCCTTGCGTGAACTCTTATACAAGAATAAAAGTAGACAAGAAATATTCTTGGATAACCTCAAGAAGTTATTCTTCAATCCCAAGGAAGATTAACGTACAACTTGCTTGTAATTCAATTACAAATAATAAATCAATATAACGTGAAAAAGAAATGAAAGCAAGACACCATAAAATTTGTTAACGAATAAAACTGCAGGTGCTGAAAAAGGCCTCATCCAGTTTGAACACACATTGTGTAAAGTCATCATAAACAATATCCTACTATATGACTTCAGAATGGAATGTAGTTGAGACGGAATAAACCTTCTAAGTTGATCTGTTTCAAGTGTGCCCCTACATCTCTTGATTATCACAAGAACTTTCTCACTCGATTCCCCTAGCCGAAACCCTTTAAATGCTTAGGAGTTGTTCTACAGTCCTTCGTGAAGAGTAGCTCCACCCTGGCTCAAACATGATGCCTATTTCTTATGATAGATCAATGTGATAGAAACTCATTCCTTGATTTAAACGAATCTAAATTTAAGAGCCTAGGTTTTATATTCTTCAAAACATATACAAATACCAAATCAACTATCTCACCAGAATATCAATCTAGATCTATGTGTAATATGATTGTTGTGACAAACTTAAATATGGATTTCAATTAATAAATCGTAATATGCAATCGAGTTTGAAGTTTCTATCAAAATATGGGTTTGATCAATAATTCTTGAATGGCCTGATAACAGAAGAGGGAACCTTATAATGTACAAGAATTATTAACAGATCAAACCGAGATAATGTTATGAAACTATCGAAGAAAAGATGATTGAACCTGTGCTTTATTAATCCCCAAGTGAAGTCTTTTAAAGTCTTATCTTAGTTCTCGAAGAACCTTTCAGTTTTGGAGGACAAACTTTGCACAAGATACACCACGTGCAGAGGATTGGGTTTTCTGTGTCGTTGATGTCTCCAATTTATAGTAATCAATCAAGGTTGTGTTGCGTATAATCTACACAACAAATATCTTGCAATACAAGTAAATTCTCAATACTTTCTAAAATTACAAGTTCAAGTGAATTCTATAAAAAAAAGTTACTTTATCTTCAAAGTAAGAAAAAGAAACAAGTTGTACACATTGTAAAAATTATCTAATTCAATATTCAAAAATTTGGTTCTCAAGTGTAGATGGTAGATTTTTAACAAAGGGTAAAATAGTAAAATCACCTCTTCCCGATAGTAGAAGCGTAGAAATAATAAAACTCTTATATGCTACTGACCCGACATCAAAAGCATAAAATTTATATTTTACATTCCGCAAGAGAATTGAAATATTAAACCCTTGCTACGAGCATCTCACACTGATCTCGTAGGTTTCAACATTGTATATGAGTATACGCAATATACATGTTGTACGACTCAGTATTTACCCCTTTATAATGACTGGACAACTCCTAGATGTATTGCACACTAATATAGAGCAATATTGTCCCTTTATAATGATTAGACAACTCCTAGATGTATTGCACACTAGTATAGAGCAATATTGTCCTCAGAATATCACTGATACTTGTTGCAATATTATTAGATATTCTATAAACCATACATATTTAATCTCAAGCTCCTAGATGTATTGCACACTAGTATAGAGCGTCTTGAGTCTTCTCTAGTGCTATATTCCCCGACTGAATTCCTAGAATTGCTTTATATCAATATTCAAATATTAATTGGATAATATTGATTTATCACAATGCATGACAAGCTGTGCACAAATACACCAGGTCGAAGCATCACATCTTTGTGCAGTCACCAAGTCGTTGTCGCGTCAGATGCAAAACTAAAGCTCCAATTGGCGAATCCCTAATATTGGTTGATCTTGAATCACACATCTCCTATATTAATCATATAAAAATCCCAATATTATGGGGAAAAAAAAACAATGGAACCCTAGTATTGGTCAACACCTAGTTTCTGACATATCATCATAGTCACCTTGGAAAAACGTAGCAACGGGTGTAGAATGGGGAAAAATGTTCTAAACAACATATGTTCCTCTATATGTATATGTCTACTACGATATACTAAAAGGGGATCTCATTCGAGTAACGGTCTAAACCGTAGAGGAACTACAAGATGAAAACTGTCAGAATTCTATCTAATTTTTTTTGGAAGGTTGTTGTTTGCTACGTTTGACAGCCGAAACGAGCTCTAGACCTAAATGCTTCTGTATCAGGAGATAGATGACGATTTTCTAATTCTGAATTGGAATATATCACCAAAAATGGACATCGTATGAAGAATCCACATTGTTTTTACTAAAGAGCGTTATTTCGGAATTTTTCGGACATATGGGATGACAGCGACGGGTGTACATAACAATAATGGTCTTCGAAGCACATAGCTTTAAGGAGCACATAGCTCTTAAAAGCACATAGGACTTAAGAGCAAATATGTGGAAAGAATAAAAAAAAAACTAAAAAATATAAAAAGTCATGGGACCGGCACCAACCGGTCGGCAGACCGGCCATTCCTTGACCGGTCCCCACTCTTGTATTTTTGAGTTTTATTAATTATATTTTAGGGTTTCCTCTTCCGTCAAAGCCAAACATTTTCTTTGGTGAAAATTCTAAAAAAAACAAAAAAACAACAACCTATTTTAATCTTTATGCGTCAGCCTATCCTTTATCATGTCTGGTATAGACAAAAACAACCTTGCTAGTCTTGAAGACATTGTGCGTCAACTTACAAAATTTTAAGCCACGATTCAACTATCCATTATATGGTATTTTAATCTACAATCATCAACATATTCGAAGTATAATATTCATCGGAGGGGTCGTCTGCAGTATCTGGTGAACTCGAAGTCCAGTTCTTTTTAAGATGATGGGCTTGATGTAAGACCTGTTTTTCAGTATTTTGTCAATTGGGACGAATTCTTTTCAAGATGACGGGCCTGATGTAGGACATATATTAGATTTAGAATTTATATTATTATTATTAATTATTATTATTTTAGGTATTTATTATCTTTAGAATTTATTTATTTTAAGAAGTTATTTATTTTTAGAATTACTTAGATTGCAAGTTAGGGTTTCTAGAGTTTTCTTAGAACTAGAGTTCAACTCTTCCATATAAAAGGAGACAAGTTTATTGTAGTTTCATATCACATTAAAATTATTCAATAAATACATAAATTATTCTCAGTTATCCCTCTTTTTGTACCCCAATTTCTATATTCTACGCTTCCATTCTTCGTCAGAATTTCTCTACTTTGTTACTCGAACCATTTGACAGAAGAAGAAATGAAATATTTTGCATTTACTAACACTAGTATTCACATGAGCCCAGCGCTCACACAAGCCTAGTGCTCATACGAGACTAGCACTCACACGAGATTAGTATCCACATGACATTCACACTCACTCAACTTCAGGGCCATACAAGTATCATTGCTTTCTTGACTATTAATTTCAATATCAATCAGACTCTCAAACATCACTGCTTGTCTCAGCAACATGTTAGACTCATCGTTATGCTAAGACTAATAGTCTAGCTAGGTCAAAAACTGACCAAATAATAATTTTTATAAAAGAGACTCAACCATACTCGAGACATCAATTATGTCACATGGGGGGATATTCACTAGGATTTTGGTCGGGCGACCTATAATACGAGCGGTATAGCAGAATATCCACGATGAGAAAGAATAAAAGTCATGTCGACAATTGAAGGAATAAATGGAGTAGTGGTCGTACAAATATCAAGTCCCACATCATGATGGAATTGGGAGTACTGGTCGTACAACTATCAAGTCCCACATCATGATGGAATTGGTTTTCACCACGATTTCCACTTCTCTACTTTTCCACTTCTCTGCAACTGTCACCACTTGCGAGATCAATGTGTTAACTTCCACTGCTGTAAATAGGTTCTTTGTCCTATCGACAAGGAGAAGAAGTTTATCTCATAAGAATAAGAAGGACGATCACAGATATATCATCTTAGAGATTCTCAGAAAACTTAGATTTCTGATTTTCATCTTCACAGGTGTTCAACACATCTTACCACCACTGGTATTAAACTCCATTGATCTCAATACCTTATCTGCTTCCCTCCATACATATCAAGTCTTCTCATTCCTTTGTGATCGAAACGAAATTGGAACAATTTTCTTGATTTAGGCCAACTTCGTACAGATTGATCTCTCGAATCTTAAAAGTGCTTCTACAATACAAAAAACTAAACATAAAGAGATATAAAAACAAGTCCCCGACAGCGGCGCCAAAAATTGATGTTTTTATAGGCAAGTGGTAAGAAAGGTCTTTACTCAGACTTGTTGAGATTGATTTTAGACCTAATTTGTAATACTAAAAATATAAAACTCAAACAAAGATGATACCAAGATTATATGAAAGAGCTGAGACAAAGGATTCCACCATTAACCAATATATTTATGTGATTCAGTTAAAAACAATATTCATGCAATTATCACGTTCAAAGTGATTCTAAAATATTGTTTGTAGTAGATTTCTAAAACAATAGATGTAAATCGCAAGTATGAAGCATAAAAAATCCCTAGACCAAGCATGCACCATCAAGAGAAAAAACAACTATTTAATCAATTTTAATTCAATGTAAATATTCATAAAAAAAATTATATAAATTAATTAAATAAAAATTATCACATATTTATTGGAAAATGGCTTCCTCCGAACCCTCAACAATGGGGTTTAGATCCTCATGTTGAAAAAAATCTCAAAAGATTTATTCATAACTTAAAAATTGTTTACAAAGAAGAAAAATAATTGAGACAAAGAATTTGCTACAGATATGTATGTTGTAAAGAAGTGGTAACTATTGCTAGCTGTTACAAAAGCAGCTGAATACAAAAGTTTTGGCAAAGATAATTTAAACCTATGGCAACAATTTCTTCATCTTCTTCACGAGCAGAAACTTGTTTTCTGAAGAAAAAAATTATTTTTCTCTGGCAGAGCCAGCCTCCCCCTTCAATTGATTATTTCATCTTCTATTTATAATGCAACACCAACCCCACTACAACCATTCCAAATCTCTTCCAATTAATTATCAAAATCTCGGTAGATCTTTTATCATCTCCCAATATGATTTTCTACGATTTTCATTTCCTTGGTTTTTGATTCTCAATAAAACTCTGTGATATTGATTCTTTGTTGTTCTAACAAGATATCGAAAGTATAGTAACATATTCAGTAAAACAGGAAAGTTTACGTGAAAAATATTACTCCCTGATTTGGTTTGTTTGATTTGATTTCGATGTGTTTTCACGTGTAAACCATATGTTTACGTCTCTACTAAAAAGGAAGAAGTATATCCTTGACTTAATTAGGGAAGATAACCCAAAATCAAGTCGTGCAAATCCTCACAGATTTTAGTTTTTTAGAAGTTTTTTCCGCCAAAATACATATTTGAATATGAGAAGTGGGTGCCTTTATCAATTCTCTTGGGTGTGCAATCATCCAAAATGAGGGTGCCTTTAACAGTTTTAAGCCCGATTTCTTCGCAAACGTCTATTCTTTAAAAATACCCATAATCACAATAAATACACAATATAAGTACAAAATCGAGCACTATCAATATATAGAATTGAGACAAATCAGACACAAAAATGTGTTGATCATGTGGCCGTTGATAGGGACGTGCTAGGGATGTTGTGCCAAGCAAGGACGCGCTAGGATGACTACTGCTAGGGGACGCGTCAAGCTAGTGGCTAAGGACGTACTAGGATAGCAGGGACGCACTTGGTTGCTAGGGACGCGCTAGGATTTAACCATTACTTGGGGACGCGTCATCTAGAGCTAGGGACGCGCTAGGCTTGTGGCACTTCAGCGCTGGGGACGTGCTAGCTATGGTGCTGCTAGCCGGCCATGGGATACATCAGCCAAGGAAGTTTGCGCCTTTGGCGCTAGGGTTAGGGTTAGTACTTTAAGCGCTAAGGTTAAAGTGGTAATGCACTAGCTAAGGCCTTATTAGGCCAATACGTGCTAGCTAAGACCATGTTAGGTTAGTTGGCGCTTCTCAGGTGCTAGGGTTAGCGCTTTTAGCGCTAATGTGGCTAACTGGTGCCAATGTAGTGCTAAGCCAAATAGCTAGTGCTAACTTAGCGCTGATAGGAGAAAAGGCTAGGGTTAGCCTAGTTAAGAGGCTTAATGCGTCTTTTGAGGCATTGTTCCTTGATTGTGGCGCGTCCAAGAGGTGTGGCGCATAATTTGTGGCTTATATTTAATCAAAGTGTTATAATAGCATATTTAAGCTCAGAAGAGAAATTTGAGAAGCGTTCATTGTGAACGAGGCGTTAAGCTAGAGTGTATTTTTGGGTTTAAGCACTGGTTATTCCCGAATTTGATGGATGTTACTAGAACATCGATGCGCACTCGAGGGAAGTTCAAGGAATTCAGTCGTGAAATTTTATCGACTTGGGACTAGTTCGATGTGGCATAAATATTGCGAGTATTGAGGAGGCTGCGAGGCCAGTTTAGAGTGTTTGTAGTTTTCTAGAGAGGACTCAAGTTTTTCTATACTAGTGGGCAACCCATTTAGGAGCTTGAGACTTATTATGTAGAGATTATGGAGTACACTGTTAGCATATAATGCATGTAGCCTTTTGTAGAGACTGTATCCTCAATTCGCCTGCGGAATATAAGTAGGAATACAATATTTTGTATTTTGATGTGAAGTCAGAAGTATGCGCACAAGTATGTCCGGATATTTTTATATTCCTACAACTAGGCAGAAGGGCGAATTTATAATTCTGACCCTTGTCAAATACTCACCATTTACAACACTGATCAAATGCTTTGCATGTGCAATAAATTTCCAATAAGAAATGCCATGAAAAGTACCAACTCTGCCAGTTATCCAGTTTGAGGTATTCGTACCATACTTTTTTAGTAATAATTTTATGTATGTTGTTTTTAACCCCAAACCTCCAGCTAGGGCTGCACAAGAACCGTCCGCCTGACCGAAACTGACAGAAACTGCTCGAACCGCAGCCAAACTGATGATCGAACGGTCAGTGAAAGTATCAAGATTAGAGAACCGATGATCCAATGGTCGATCAGTAGTTTGAGAGTCCAGGCCGACCGAACCGACCACATATTAAACGGTCGCCATAATTCGTTGGTTTAATTAAATAATAACCATCCATTTGTAAGGAATATATATATACACACTTATTTCTTAACCCTAAATCCCTAACCTCTTTATTCTTCTCCTCTCTTTTCTCCTCTACTCTCTCACGACCTCACCAGTACAACCTTCATTCTAACACCTCGAGAAACTACCCCACCATCATTACAACAGTACAACACCCTCTTTTTAGTTTTTTCCAACAACAATGATCACTAACAATTTATTCCTCTTTTTTTCTTATTTTTCTTTTTCTTTTCCTACAACAATAATCAAAACTCATTCTTATGTTGTTTTATCAACAATAAAGGTAAAAATTTAGTGGTACTGATTTTTTTGCTTCTCAATTTGATTTTAAAGCTTCAAATTATTTTGATTTTCTTTAATTAAATCTTATACAAAAATCAAATTTGGGTTTCTCATGCAAATTGTGTTGGATATATTGATAAATAAATTTACAATTTCTTGGATTTAGGAGGAAATGGTGTCAATAATCAAATTATTCCTTATTAAATATTAATTTATCTAATAATATCTTTATGTTTTCATTCAAGAGTTAGATAGATGTTTAATAGGATTGTTATTAGTATACAAATCAAGAATTTTCTTTGTATTTAAATGTTAATCGTGGAACAAATGAATACACTTAGGGGGATTGGTTGATTAACTAGAAAGACAATAATAAGAAAAAATTGTTAGGGACTCCTTCGTCATTACCGAACATTAACTTACTTAGTATATTTGTTTACATTTCGTTAGTTTCATTCATCGCAACAATAGGATAACAGGTAGCTAAGCTGTCATGGACCGAATTTTTTTTGCCTCCGGTGCGTTGCGCTAGGCAGGCCAGAACTCCCCGATGTGTTCCCTAAGATAGAAACCAGACCATAAAGCTTAACTTCTCGCTGGAAAATGAAGGTAGATTTTTCCTTTCCAAGCATGCTCTGCATGCATGATACTTGAAACGTAGTTTCCATATCGTTCCAACTCACCCTTGTTCTGCAAAGGGTGTAAGGCCATTAAAGCCAATGGTGAATGCCTTTGACAAGCATCACATAAGTATAATCCTTGTCCAGGCCTAACTCATGCCTTGGACTAGCACCTAGGCCATTTCAATCCTAAGCTTTTACGTCATTGATTTTGCTTCGATCATGCGCTGGAGTCTGCACTGATCTTGTTCTTGCCAAGAGTGCAACATCCAGGCACATGCCATTCCATGCCGTAAAGGTTGCTAGGAAGTATGAACAATCTATCCAATGGAATTGCAACTACCTCATCAATTGTGACAACAATCATCTATTGACTTAGCATTGCCAAGCCAGATGATACGAGTTACCATAATATCGCAATCACCTCTAAATTAGATGATATGAGCGACAAGGTGCTATACCTTAATGCATTGCATTGCGGCTGCCTACGTACCCAACCCGTACCTTGAAGGGATCAAGCATGCCCGTAGTTCAACAAAGTGTTAATTCTAAAGGGATAAGTAACTTAAGCCTATTAAGGCAAATCTAGCATCAATTCCCACTTCATCGCAAGGCCAAAGGCCAAGCAAAGCCTAAGCCGTATAGGCCGAAGGACTTTCGCAAGGTATGCACTAGCTTGTGCATAACTATTGCTATTTACTACGCAAATATGCGTTCTCGAGTAAGCAAAACGATTGAATGATGCTTTCACATAATTCAAGCTTTATGGGCTCAGCTACAAGCATATTGATGCTTAAGCATCAAGTATGCTCCAACGTATAGGCCACATCGCATTATATATATGTGCATCACCTCTCATGCACAATCAAACTTCATCGGTTAAGATACAAGCATATTGATGCTTATGCATCAAGTATGCTCCAACGTATAGGCCTTTTTACATATATATGTGCATTACCGCTCATGCACATTCAAGCTTTATCGTTTAATATATAAGCATATTGATGCTTATGCATCAAGTATGCTCCAACGTATAGGCCACATCGCATTTATTATATGTGCATCACCGCTCATGCACATTCAAGCTTTATCGTTTAAGCTATAAGCATATTGATGCTTATGCATCAAGTATGCTCCAACGTATAGGCCACATCGCATATATATGTGCATTACCGCTCATGCACATTCAAACAAAGCTCCCTCCCTATATATATTTTATTTGCATTTTTACAAATAAATAAAAGAAAGGAAAGTGACATCCATCGACTGCACTTAGGAAAAAACGCCAACTGGTTGGCACCTCCTAGGAAAATCCGCTAACTGGTTGGCACCTGCTAGGAAAATCCGCTAACTGGTTGGTGCCTCCTAGGCAATTCCGCTATCTGGTTGGCACGTCAAGGCAATTCCTCCATCTAGTTGGCGCGTCAAGGCAATTCCGCTTTCTAGTTAGCATTGTCGAGGCAAATTCGCTTTCTGAAAAGCCAAGTTAAGCATCATCAATTTTAAACCAACACCTCCTCCATATATATGTTTTATTTGCATTTATACAAGTGGATAAGGAGGATATGTGACATTTATCTACTGCACTTCCTAGTGATGCATTCTCAATCATGCATCACGACCTAATAGTGCATTAGCACTATGATGCTCTTGCGGATACGCAACATTGGTTAGTGATGCATTCTCAATATGCGCCACGGCATAATAGTGCATTAGCACTATGATGCATCCTCGAATACGCAACATTGGTCAGTGATGCGTTCTCAATAATGCATTACGGCATAATAGTGCCTTAGCACTATGATTCCTTCTCGGGTAGCAACATTGTCTTAGTGATGCATTCTCAATAATGCATCACGGTATAATAGTGCATTGACACTATAATGCATTCTCAGTACACAACTTTGGTTCGGTGATGCATTGAATCATGCATCACGGCATAATAGTGCATTAGCATTATAATGCATTCTTGGTACGTAACTTTGGCTTAGTGATGCATTGAGTCATGCATCACGGCATAATAGTGCATTGGCACTATAATGCATTCTCACTTACGCAACATTATTTTATGGATGCATCGAATCATGCATCACGGCATAATAGTGCATTGGCACTATAATGCATTCTCATTTACACAACATTATCTTAGTGATGCATTGAATCATGCATCACGGCATAATAGTGCATTGGCACTATAATGTATTCTCACTTACGCAACATTGGCACTATAATGCTTTCTCGAATAGCAACATTGGCTTAGTGATGCGTTCTCAATAATGCATCACGGCATAATAGTGCCTTTGCACTATGATGCATCATCGGGTACTCCACATAGGGTCAGTGATGCATTCTCAATCATGCATCACGCATAATAGGGCCTTAACACAATAATTCGAGGTCAAGGCATCTCCACCCTAATCCATATCTGAGTAAGCTTTATAAGCTTAGGATAAAGCTTCATCCCATGCCATGACGCATCCCTAATTAAGCGTCATGCGAAAATTGCGGTTATCCCCAAAATTCCTTTCATTACCAGATAACATGTACACCTAGTTACTGGAATATATTTGTGACACTCCAAACTTTTGCTTGGGTTTAAACAAACCCATTAATTAAATTTTATATTTAGAGTGCCTAAAAGTTTAATATTCGAGTGCTTTCAACACTCTTAGGTTATCCTTTAATAAATTTCATTTAACTAATAGAGAAATATGCCTTAACTTAAACTCTTGGGTGTTAAAATAGTGATACAGGCATATTAAGCACATGTCAAACTTATGAAAAGGGGCATTTTTAGGAAAATTGCCTCCTAACAACTTAAAAGGGAGAGGTTCGGTTTTTCTCCATCTCATTCTTCTTCTTTTTCATTTTTTTCCACTTTCTTCCTGTTTAAAGAATTTGATTTGAAGCCAATGAGTTTCAATGGATGGAATGATATTGCTGTGGTTAATTTCGAAAGGTTGAGAGTCTTTTAGGAGAACAAACAAACATGGGTTTTGGGTAAGAAATAGTAGGAGAAACTCATCTTTTGATTTTTTTCCTTCCACCTTCAAGTTCTGATTTAATCATACAAGAATTTTGGGTTTATTATTGAATGAAAATGATTATTCTACAAGTTGATTTGATGTTCTAATGATTCATACTGATTTGAGTTTATGAGAAAATGAAATTAGGGCTCTTATGAAATTTGGGGATTTTCCCAAAATATGTTTATAATGTCATATTCATGGTTAGTGGTTGAATGGGTTTGTGTAGTTTGACCCAGATTCAGGTTGTAATGGAGATTTTCTTATTTCCTCTTTTTCACTTGTAAACCCCTAGAAAGCCTGTTCTTGTATTATTGATTTCATTAGATCCAGTGGTTGGATTGTGATGTAACTTTTACATGTAATACTTCATTGTGTGATATAGGTTCAATAAAAATTTCATCATGATCAGGTCTTGTTTACTACTTCAAATGTTGCATGATCTCTGAATGCGTTTTTTGCAGGATTGAAACCCTGGACAGACAACTGTTCATGGGGTTTCTCTTTGTGTGTTTATTGGATAAAGCTGAAATTTGAGTATGACATTTATATCTATGTAACTAACCTACTGTAAAAATTTCATGAAGTTCTGATCATTTAGGTACCCTAAAGTGTGGTAGAATCGTGACTGAATTTTGTATATGGGTATTGAAAGCAGTCAGGTTATAATGTGTATATCTCTTTGATGAACCGTTAGAATGTGCTGAATTTTGAATGTGTCGTGGTGACACGAGTCATAAGGTTACTGTACAAGTTTTGCGATGATCGGATGGCTTTAACTACTGAAAATTTTAGGTACATTATGGTTGTGTTATCAATAGTCGGAGCTTTGAACATGCATATTCTGATGCTTCTCTTGTTGAAGTTATTTTGTGTGGTTGTTTAGATTATGAAGAGGTCATACCCAATTGTCGCTCTGACTTATATGTGTATATATGGAATTGGTAGCATAACTTAGCATTGTGCTTATTTTAGTCCATTTAGATTTGGTAGTTGATAATTGGTGTGTTTTGTTTCATACTCGTTAGTGGTAGTGGTACCTTGAGAAAGTGATGTACTATGGGAATCTAACTAATTATGTAGTTCTGTAAATTAGTGTTGCCACATACTAGGCGAGTTTTGATTTAGTTTCTTTTTATTATATGGTCTAAAATACTTGATTGTGAGCGCTCACCACTCATTGTGACTCAAATCTTCTATATATCGTTTGTGGACTACATAGAATTATATGTTATGAGCCTTTTGTAAAATTAAATGCAACAACAGTCTGTGCGGCATACTTTATATTTCAGCATTGTAGATTCTAAAGTGCATCATGTGGGTTGTTACTAGTCCCTGCTCACAAAAAGTATTATTGTGTTTTATCTCATTTTGGATTAATATTACTAAGCAGCAATAGTGGTATCTGTAGATTTTAGATAAGATTAGTTGGTTCGATCAGGATATTTTCATTCCTCGTAATAGGTAGCTTTACTAAGCAGAAGTGACAACTAAGAGAATGTATTTAGTTTGTTGAACTTAGAGATCTTATATAAAATGTAGCTTCATTTATATTGTCATTTGAACTTGAGGTATGCCAGTAAATAAGTGGGATTGTGGAATTTTAGTAGTTACCGAATTGTCCACTTTTGAATCCCTTAAATTGGTTTGTTGGACCATATGGGATGATGTACGCCGTAGGTATGGTGCAAATTACGTGAGTATGATTAGGCTAGTCATAAAAGATGGATACTTAAGCTTATGGTCTTAAATAATACCATGTCTATACTAGATTTTTCTATTTAATAAATCGGAACTTGTTTCATACAGTTGTGCTTCTATGGTTCTTGATTTTGAACTGCCATTATTTTCCCTCTTGTTCCATACCCAAATTGTTTCATTATACTGCAATCCATGTATATATCAAAAATGATTTATTTCACTATACGAAAATATTGTAACCAAACTAAATTGGCTTGGATTGGTATACAACACAGATGTGGTTTATTGTTGTTTAAATGGCATATAAGGTACAAGTGGAGGAACAGGTACAGGTACAAGCATATATGTTGATATCTTGCCATTAATCTGTAGGTGCTAAGGTAATTGTTACTGATGTGATGAATTTGGGATAGTTTTTGCTATGCAATTCATATTATCCAACACTAGAAATAGTTATTGATACAAAAAACAATTCATATTATCTGTCGTAAAAGACGAACTAGGTCGTGCTTGATCCCTTCGAGCAACGGAGAGGGTACGTAGGCAGCCGTTATGCGGTTCATCACAATGCTTAAGGTTGTTCATATCGTCGGGAAAGGGTTGGTTGCTGCTTGGCAGTTAATACCATCTATTCGGAGACGATTGCAATCTTAGCAATTTATATCGTTGGTAAGAGGTAGTTGCAGTTAGCCTACTGGCTGTTTATACTACCTTGAGAGATGATTGTAACCTCTTCGAAGGTGTTCATATCATCTAATAAGAAATGAAGGGTAATTGTTGGATACCAATTCATATCACCAAATGGGATTTGGAGACGATTGTTACCATTTAAAGGAAATTCATATCATCTGAGAAGAATGGTTGTTGTTTATGATGACAGTTCATACCATTAATCTGGAAATGATTACTAACTCTCTTGAGTAGTTCATATCATTTGTAAGAGATGGTCTGTTGAGCTTGACCTAGTACTGTGAGTTGTCATGCCCAACTGGGGTTCCCATCTACGGATGGCTACCCGGAAGACCGTTAGCTGTAACGATGGCTGGTATCCGACTACCCTGACATTGGCAACTGGCCATTCCTCACCCATTTAAAAGCAATGCTTGCTAGTTTGTAAAGCAATTTGAATTAAATCGATGAACATTTTCTTGGTAAGATCGAATTGGTTCAAAAAATTTAAAAGTACGGTTTCTCGAGTGGGGTATTGGGAAGTTGGAGCTGGCCAAATGGGCCGAAACCCGACCCATTGAAAGCAAAAAATTTCCGGTCCGTCACAATATCCGTTTGAGCCACAAAGAAGTAAACTTTCAAGGTTTAACCCAGTCATACATTTTAGGGTTTGTGAATTTAGGTTAATACTACCAATTAAAATCAGTACGTTCGGTTCACTTACGTTGTTTCCTTTACACATAATTTTTTCATAAAATCCCTTTGCATTCTCATGTTTTATACTCATTTCACAATTTGAGTTCACGAGACTAAAAATGTTAAAAAGTCCCAATTCATGAGTTTTCCCATGTTGAGTTCGCAAACCCAACAACTTGAGTTTACGAACCCATGAAAGGAAGTTTTCATTTTAGATTTTTTATTCTCTCACTATTTATTCGCAGGCTCACGAACTCAAATTTGAGTTTGCTAACCAATGTATTACAATCACGTCGGTTTATGAACCCAAAACTTGAGTTCGCGAACCTAAGTGATTCTACTGATGCCTTTTTACTACTTTGATTTCACAAACCTATTTTGTGAGTTCGTGAACCTAAACTACTAATGGTCCGACTCAACAAGATTATAACTTGGTTTTGGTTCATTCTCTCTTATTTGTTTTCAAGGAAAACCATAACACCTCAAATTTTAGGTCTGGAATTTCACCCAAAATCCAAAATCCAAAATCCGAAATGCCACATATCCATTTAGAATCCAAGTCCAATTTGTTCAATCCAAGTCCATTAGATATAAACCATTCATATATTAACTAATTTAAATTTACTGTAAAAACAACTTAAATTAACTAAATATCAATGAAACATCATTAATGACCATACAAAATACTGGTAACAATTAGTTAAGGAAAATTCATGAGTGACTCAAATTATGAGTACAACACTAGATGTTGTATCTTAATCACACATGCTGCACTACAACGCGGCTGCCTACGTACCCACAGGGATCAAGCACGACCGTAGTTTCATAAGACAATATTTTTTAATTAAAAATCAATTATATGGAACAAATCCAAGACTATTATAGTTACCTTACCTGAGAAGCTTGTTCAAATCGTCAAATTACCGTTCAACATATGGGAGTATGCTAACACCCTAGAAAATAAATACCGTTCGTACTTTGGGAGCCTGTTTCTATGCGCAAAACAAAATTCCCTTGCACCGAGCCCCAAGTGGGTTTAGAACAATCATTACAAGGTTAACTCGTATCCCGTCAAAATATAATCAATACAAAATCCGCTCGCGCCAAGGGAGACCCACGTGGGTTTAGGGAACAACCATATCAAGGAAAACTCGTATCCCGTCAAAATATAATAAAAAAAAATCCACTCGCGCCAAGGAAGCCCCATGTGGGTTTAGGGAAGATAGATCATTTCCAAGGATAACTCGTATCCCTTCAACCAGGGTATTTAGGGGTCGCTGCCCAAGGACCCTCGTTCACTTTTAAACGTTCATACATATATAATATATATACAATTCCATCACTATAATAATACCACAATCATGTTCATCAACATAAGAAAATAATGGATTCACAGAAATCCGGACGGGTCCCTCTCGAGATGTCTCAGAGATAAGGAAGCGCAACTGCAACTCAACCGTGTTCATAGCAAAGTATGCGGGGATACAATGGTCGTGACTTTTTACCGCCGACTCCAACGTCTAGGATACTTTTGACCCACTATCGATACCCAATCTCGGGCACTGCAAGAATCCTGTTCCAACTACGAAGCACAACCACACCAACTAGAATCCCTGACGATATATCATGATGGGGACTGGAGAGATCCCTACATCAAATACATACGTGATAACTCCCTTCCGCTGGAGAAGTGAGAAGCGATCAGACTGAAGCAAAAGGCAAAGAGGTTCATCCTTCATGAAGGAATCTTATATCGTAGGAGTTTCGGAGGAAACCTACTGAGATGTCTGGCAGAACCCGAAATCCCGACAATGTTGAAAGAAGTTTATGAAGGAAAACATCAAGGAAAAAGGAATTATTCCTTCAGATTCATGAAAGGTATTACTGGACAACCATGGAAGATGATCCAGCTGCATTTCTTCAAAGGTTTCATCAGTGTCAGATTCATGGGAACCTTATTCACACATCATGCCTTCCCTTACATTCGGTAAGCAGCCTTTGGCCTTTCTACAACTGGAGACTAGATCTCATCGACAAAATCAATCCGACATCATCAAAGCAATATGATCACATAATCACATCCACTAAGTACTTCACCAAATGGGTCGAGGACATCCCTCTTAGTAGTACGACTGGAGCAACCATTACGTCTTTCATCAAGGAATACATCACATGCAGGTTCGGTGTTTCTAAACACATTGTCACAGATAATGGTACTTCTTTTGCTAAACAGAACGTGACAGAACTACTTCAAAAATATGGAATCAAGCAAGTGTTTTCTACCCCGTACTACTCACAAGGAAATAGGCAAGCAGAAAGTACCAATAAGACACTGATTCAGATTCTTAGACGTACAATGTATGATAACCCCAGATCGTGGCATGAACAACTTCCATGGCACTTTGATAATACAGGACAACACCGAAAAGATCCACAGGGACTTCCCCCTATTCATTTGTATACGGGGCCGATACCATCTTCTCTGCCGAGATCAAGATCCCTTCAGCCCGAATTACAGCAGTCATCTAAGTATATTGGGAGGAAGCTGGAATCCCCAGGTTCCGGGTCATGGAGTTGGACCTCCTAGAGTCAATACGGTCCAAGTCAAAAAGATATACAGAGGCATATCGACGAAGAATTTCCAAAGCTTACAACTAAGCAGTTTTCAGGTTGGGGACTTGGTACTCAAGACAACCAAACATATCCAGCAAGACATGTCTGCTCCAAAATTATCCCCGAAATGGGAAGGGCCTTACGTAATTTCTAAAGCAGTATCAAGTGGATACTACAGAATAATAGACATGAAGGGAGCTGCAGTGGGAACGGTAATCAATGACAAATGGCTTAAAACATATTACGCCTAAAAAAAAGAAAAGGAAAATTCTTTTCTTTCAATTTCAATTCTTTTATTTCAATATTACTTATTTTCAATGGATATTCAAAAATTTTCAAAACCTACTTCATCAATTCAAAATCTTATTATTGATTCAAACCTCACCCACTCTCTAGAACAAACCTTCAAACACGAGTAATTCCGCTTATACAACATCTTCATCATTTCCTGAAACCTCTCGGTCCTAACTTTCAAATCTTGAATTGACTTCTCAATCTTAGTTGACTCCCTTGACAAGACTTTCTCCTCCTCCAAGATGGATTTTGAAGAAGGAATAAATTTATCTATGATATCTACATGATTTGTTTCGATAATATCAAGACGCTGGCGGAGCCAACTCACATTAAAATTCAAGATTTCACAATTGGTTATCGGAACTGGAGAAAAGCCTTTCAATAACTTTGAAGTAGCAATGTGACCATATCTTCTCCAAATCTTGGTATAAAGAGGAGCATAACATGTTAGTACTATGAAGCCTCCCACGACATGGTGCTTACGAAACAGGGACTTCATATGCATCTCGAAAGGAAGGCCTACAGCCGGGTATTTGTGAATGGTGAGACCAAGATCACTACTCGAAGGATTAACTGGTGGGTCAGAAAGAGTTTCAACCTTGACGTCAACATCCCTATCCTCCTCGCAAGAGGAGACCCCCTGGATTTTTTCTTTCCTCGGTACGTGTGCACAACCTCCATCTCCTTTCGACAAAATCAGATCAAAACATATGTGATTGGGTGCTACCATGGATTAGAATAAAAGAAGAAAAGCTTACTTACAGTAATAGGTCTGTTAGACCTGGTGATGCTTAAAGAGGAACTACCCTTTCTGATAGTTCTATCCCTCAGCATGTATGGAACCTTCTTAATCTGGGGTTCCTGTAAGAAAGATGAAGAATCACCAAATAAGTCGGTTGCTCATAAGTACCAGAATATACAAGAAAGGAAAAGCTCTTTACCAGACTAGGCACCCATGAGCTGCGCCTAACAAGAAGGTGATCCTGATCTGACCCGATGTTATCAGACATGATGTTATAAGAGGATACTGTACTCTCCAAGCAGTGAAGATGACGAGATTGGCAGGAAGAAAATTCTAATTATCTATTCAATTATATAGAGGAGAAGTAAAACCTTAATTTTTGAATTTCAAAAACTCAACGGAGACTCCTTCCGAAAGGGAAGGATATGAGCATGGCCAACAAGACCCGGAAGCTGACTGTTATGACTCTTAGGTCCCATTGGATAATGAGGCCATGACCAAGCTATGCATCTCAGTCAAGTCAACAACATGCACGAAGACCAACTGCGAAGAAAATCAACCAATAACGTCACTTCTAAAGAGAAACTAAAGGAGGAAAACTGTTAGCCACACCTCTCCTGGTTCACGACAAGTTGGCATTTCAAGCAGGGACAAGGGCGCTTACTATCCCCAACCATATTTCACGCTAAGGGGTGCGCATCTTAATATCTCAGAAGCTAAGTATATCTTCCTCTACTCTTAAAATTTAAATTACGCATGTATAATTATTGAAAGCATGTTGTCACCATCTGGTGCTTACTGAGCAACATCATTTTTCCTCATTAAGCATGGGACTTAATGTAGATGGTGAGTTTTTGACAAGGCTAGAATTATAAAATTGCCCTCTAGTAAGCAATAAAACATATGTGCATACTTATGCGTATATGTTTAATATAGAATACTATGTCTCTACTTATATTCTGCAAGCGAATTAAGAGTACAGATTCTCTCTAAATACTAAACTGGCCTTGTAGCCTCCTCAATATTCATGCCATATTGAGTCGCATAAATTCCACGACTGAATTCCTTGAACTTGCCTCGAATACGCATTAATGTTCTAGCAACATCCATAACACTCGGGAATAACTAATGCTTAAACCATGTAATACTTCTAGCTTAACGCTTCATTAGCAAAGAATGCTCCTCAAATTTCTCTTTCGATCCAAAATATGTTATTTTAGCACTTTGCTTAAACATAAGCCACAAATAATGCGCCACTCCTCTCGGATACGCCACAAACAATGAGCAATGCCTTAAAAGATGTGAACCTTTGAGTTAGGCTAACCCTAGCCTTTTCTCACATTAGTGCCAAGATAGCACCAAATATTTGGCTTACCACCACATTGGCACTAGTTAGCCATGTTAGCACTAAAAACGCTAACATTCCTGGCGCTAAACCATAGCGCCTAAGAAGGGCCCATTAACCTGAAATGGTTTTAGTTACACATCTTGGCCTAATGAGGCCTTAGCTAGCGCACCATCATCTTAGCACTAAAAGTGCTAACCCTAACCCTAGCGCCAAAAGCGCTAACTCTTCTCGGACAAGTACTTTAACCAACGCATCCTCGAGAGCGCCTCTCATGACTAGCCACTAGTCAGTGCTTCACATGCTCTAATGCGCCTCTAGATAGCACGCCCCCAAATCCTGATACGCCCCTAACAAAGTCTAGCACGTCCCTAGCTTCCCTATCGTGTCCGTAGGATTTCCGATGTGTCTCCAAAGCCTATATGATACAAGGCATATACGTCTCCAAGGCTATCGCGTCCTTGCCTAGCCAAAGTCCAGCGCGTCTTGGATCCTCAACGCCGTGGCATTCTATGCGTCTCAGCTCTTCAGCGCCCTAACTCCTATGCGTCACCATCCAAACCTAGCGCGTCCAAGGCCTATGCATCTCTAGCCAAAGGCTAACGCATCCCATAGTGGCTAATGTGTCTTTAGCTTCTCTAACATTCCTCATAGTGGCAAATGCATCCCTGGTATCCTCTATGACTTAGCCAATGAGTCTCAAGTTCTAGCACGCCTTTTGGCTTAATGCACTCATGCTTAGCGACTTAGCCACAAGTACATTAGCGCTAATACCTTAGTGTTAACTATATTATTGAAGTGCTAACTTCAAACCTCCTTGATATTATCTTTTTATCCCTAGTATAATTGATAGTTACTAGAAGTTGTGCATATTGGTCTTACTCCTGAGATGTTAGAACAATAGCCTTTTATACTAAAAGGGCTAGCACATTCTTATTTGCGCCAAGTAGCTAATAATAACGTTGCTAGCTACTTCCCTCATAAATATACCTTTCTTCTCAATATAGGTCCAACAATAAATTTTATATGAATTTTATTAGGTCTCCCTGCTTAAGAGACCCTCCACAATATTTGGCCTCAAATGCCTCTAAGACTTACGATAAGTCACTTCTAAGCTAATATTTAGCCATTAAATATGACATGTTACTTTCAAGCAAGTACATGACCACTAAACTTCCCAGACTCGACACTAATCGGTCTGATTATCAATCCAGTGAGTCGCACGACTTGCTTCACTGACTTAGCAAGTCATTTGACTTGACTTAGTCAAAACAATAGTGGGTTATGACTCCACTACTTCCACGAGATATCAAGTACAGCATTCGGGGGGATTCTCATTAGGGTATTGGTCTGGTGGTCTACGACAATCGTGCGTTGTGGCAACACATCCAAAAACAAGAAGGTAACAAGTAGTGGGCGGTTATAGAGCAATTGAGAGGATGAGGAGTGGTGGTCTGACAGGTCTTCCTTACTTTCCGGACACCACTCCACTACAATCTCCATAATCATCACTTCTCCACCTCTTCCTAACTTGTACGACTTACGAGAAATTAGTGTGTCTCCTTCAAACTATAAATAAATATTTCTCACCCATTCTACAATAAGACAATCATTCAGGAGAAATAAAATATACAAAAAATAGCGATTCATCTCATAAATAATCTTTTCTCCTTCACACACTGCCTATCACATTGATCTTTTCTCAACCTTCTTTGTTTCTCTCCCCGAATACCTAGTCAATCTTCTCCACATATGTGATCGAAGCAGAACGTGACTGGCCATTTCTTGGTTTAAGCTCGTCTCGTTCGAGCTTGATCTCTCGAACCTACTTGAAAGTACGATTTTACCGTATTTTGTTTTCACCCTAAAAAAAGTGCACATTGTTCTTTCAATATTCGTTATGGTACTCGAGTTTTGTTTTTTTGGCATAGCAGGTGGATATGAGATTAGGCTTTATCTAATGCTTTTCCTGTCCTTTTCATACTCGAAAAAGAGAAGTTCCATATTGTTGTAATGCACATTCTTGTTGTTGGAAACTAATTTTTTGATTTTAAGCATAAACTATTGAATTCTTAGGCTGATAATTGATTTTCTCTGTTTCTCATACATATTGGTACTTCACCTGTTGCACTTTATTTTACTCCTGAAAATAGAAGGTGGTTTATTGATAATAATATGGTGTTTTTAGTTAAATATCTTTACGCAAAACTTATTGAATATTAAGGGGTAGAAGATTTACCAACCTTTTTTCATTTGGAACCATTACATTCTTCCTAAAGTTATTTTTTTCATGTGATGTAATACTCATGTCAAGCTCAACATATTAAAGCACTGATGTTTGTAAGGGAAAACAAATTGAAGGGTAATTTAGGAAAAGTGGGGTGAGCATGTGATAATTCACCGATCCTCAAATATTTGTATTGTTGAAGAACTTTGTTTAGATTCGAGAGATCAATCTGTACACTCCTGGTCTAAACCAAGCAATGGTTGTTCCAGTCTTACTTCAGTCACAAATGAAAAGGAGAAGGGCTGATCTTAGGGAAGGAAGCGAGAGAAGGATGAGGTCAGAGTATAAGACTCTGCATGATGTTATTGGTGTGAATAACTTTGAACAATTCTCTATGTGAGAAGGTTGAATGATCGAGTTTGTCTGGTTTTGTTCTATATTAGACTTAGACTTGGAATTGTCGTATTTCAGACTTGTTATCCGACTTGTTTTTGTTCAATAGATTGATAATTTATTTATATCATAGTTATTGTAACCACTTGACCCCTTCTCTGGAAGAAAGTGTCGATGGTTGAGTAGTGGTGAAGTGGAGAAGGTAGAGAAGGTGTTGACAACTGCTTTCCACTTCGATTGAGGCTGAATAGTCAGTTAGTCAACTTACCACTCCTCCATTCAACCGCTGATTGAATCTTCCAGAATTTCTCTTTAGTGGGTGGAATGATGCAACACATGTCGCCGACAACCAGACCAAAACCCTAATGAGTACCCCCCCATATGTGACATTTGATGTCCCATGTAAATTCTGTAGTATTGAGCACCACTAATATTATTAAGTCGAATGAGACTTACATAATCTTTTGACTAAAGATCTTTCTTGCTTGACTAGGCTGATGAATCTAACAGACTAACAATAAAATAAATATGTATTTATTTGTGTATAAGGAATGGTGCCCCCCACTTAGTCAACTTTGCATTGATATGCTTTCTTTATAAAAATAAGTGTGTGTTGCTGAGCATGAGAAAATGTGTGTGAAGCCACATACGAAAAAATATGTGTGAAAGGCCTCATATAAAAATATATGTGTGAGAGGCCACATATATAAATGAGACTTAAAGTGGCTTTTGATAAATAAATTATGGTTTCAAAATTTGTATGTGAAGTAAACCCTAATTTGCAAGTACTAGAAGTTGACATTAAGGTTCAATGTTGGAAAGATTAGCTAGGCTGCATGAGTTTTCCAATTTAAACAAAATATTCGTGAGCTTGCTTAGGGATCCAATATACACAAGCTCTCCTCATTTACGTTTTTTTAGTCTTTGCACAAAGCCTCACACGTTGAGGGTAAAAGACTAAAACGCCAAATTTGACAAGAACCAAGTCATGTGAGCTTGGTTTCTGAGTGAAGGCATACAAGTTTTTCCTTATGAGTTATCATGCAGGCTTAGCTTTTTAGCTAAGGCGTACACGTTGGAGGCAAGAATAGTAGAAAAGTCTCCCTCTTCAAATTAGGGTTTTGAAACTTATATGTTAAGAAACAATAGTTAAAGCGCACAATTGGAGCAAGAGCTAAGACATTCACGTCAGGTTTTATCCAGGAGGCAAGAAGCTCATATTTTTTTACTCTTTGTGCTAAGCCTCTCATGTTGAGAGTAGAAGTGTGAAAAACCAAATTTGTCAAGAAGCAAGAAGCTCACGTTTGACTTTTGTGCTAAGCCTCACATGTTTAGGGAAAAAGAGTAAAATATCAAATTTGGAAAGAAGTAGGACGTCCATGCTTGGCCTTTGAGTAGATACATGCAAGCTTTGCTTTAAAATCAAAATGCACAAGCAAGGCGCACTCGTTGAGAAATTAGGGTTAGGAGAGCTTCACTATTTCAAATTAGGGTTTTGAAAGTATTTTTGACACACTTATAAATGTTGCAAATATTATTTTTAAGCTTTTCAAAACCTTACATTGAATTCTTTTCACGCATTTACATTAGTTGTCTCTTTAAGAAATGATTAATGTGACTGAGGTTGGATCTGTAGCTAGTAGAAGCTATGAAAATATGTCTGACACAATTTTAACTTTGAATTTAAGCACAACTGTGGTACTTGAATCAAATGGATTCATATGTAATCTTCTATATAGAGTTGTATAGGTATTTCAGTAAGTCAACATTATTTAGTTGTGAATGAATATTGGCGCAAGTTAATTTTGAGAATTCACATGCGGATTATAACACCAAATTATACTCAAATTTGTTCTATACTAGTGGGAAATCCATCTAGGAGCTTGAGATTTTGAAAGACATGAAATTAAGCATTTGTCCTTACAGGTATTAGTACCAAATGATATTTTTTTCTCTATACTAGTCGACAATCCATCTAGGAGCTTGAGATTTTGAGAGATGAACTTAAGCCTTTGTCTTGATATAAGGTAATTTTGGAATTCACCTGCAGAATAACCACATAATACTCAATTTGCTCTATATTAGTGGGCAATCCATCTAGGGGCTTGAGATTTTGAGAAACAGGAACTTAAGCCTCTGTCTTGAAATTCTCTACAGAATTCTGAAGTTTAATGTCTCTAAGACCCGGGTCAGACACAATGTTTTCTTTTTTACTAATTTATCCTTGATAAAAACCCACCATCTACAACTGCACACCAAATGTTGGCATGTCAAGTTTAGTTCCAAAACTCGGTTTTTTGAATTTCTTACTAAAGTCAACTTTGTTAGGCTAGACTTAGGACATATAAATATTAAGACAATCTCTAGTTACTCATTGAAGAGCTGAAGACGTATTGAAGACAAACGAAGACAACATCCTTCATATTGAGGTTAATAACTTTTGACTTTGACTTATTTCATTTACGTCAAGTTCTTACTATCGTATTCATTAAAAACATTGCATGCCAATTTTGTTTTACATGGCCCTAGTTGTATAAATGACTTGAAATTTTTTATGATATAAGTTTCAAAAGGAAGGATATACATCAGTTGTCTCTACAACTTATTGTATTAAGTTACATAGTATAGTTTTCTATGCTTTCGTAATTTTGACACAAATAATATGACTCTTGTCATGGATTAGTGTGAGAAACATGATATGTTTATCTAATGGTGAATTTGGACTTTGAGTTCTGTTACAAAAGCTTTTTCATTGACATGATTTAAAGTTTGCTTAGACTTGAATTAAGTTTCAAAGTCTAATAGGATTCAGGATTGATTCCTTTCAGGACCGATCATAACTTATGAATTTCGAAATATCTTTCTTACATTCTTAATCTCTAAGATTTCATCAGATGAGCAAGTTGGATTATGAAATTTCATATGTCTGAGAAATATTGAACAAGTGTTTAACTCAAAACCGTTATTTTTCATATTTTATCCTTTGATACTTAAGGAAAGATTTTATTAATATATTGCGATTCATTTTATATACCTTAAGTGGAATTGAAAATAGATATGTTTTCTTTCCCAGAAGATCACATATAACTATTGACTATTATTAGATAAGTACATTAGCTTGTATCTAGTTAATACTAGTAATCATACTAGTTGGATTTCTCACAAACCAGTTGGAATATGTTCTAAGATTTTATCACAATATTATGTGGAAATACAATCCAAAAAATATTAAGAATATTCTTAATTTCACAAATGATATTAATTGAATATCTTTGAGAATTTTGAAATTAGGGTTTTTCGTTTTCCAAATAATCCTTGGCCAAATAGTGAAACTTGTATTCTTACAAACTTTTCCTATAACACATCGTAGTCGTATGAATAATTAATTAAAAGTGTTGACGAAGTCCGGTTCGTTCCGGACAAAAGTACTATTAACTAGTTTAAAGTCTTATTTGGGATCAAGAAGCTCTAGTAATACAGTTGGTGGGAAACTAGGAATCACACTTTAGTTTCGTATTTATTACTTGTAGTTGAACTAACTCGTATAGTTATTTTATGGATAAGTTCTTGTTTATTCTATGGTCATTCTGTTTTGATATAAGTCTATTCAAGACTTTGAAGATTCGACATGTAAGTAATTTTTTAATTATGTGATAGAACAATTGATTTTCTAACGTTAACATACTTCGTTCTGTGACACAAATCATTAATGGAATCAAGTGCAGGTTGTTAATATTGAAGACTTGTTTGTGTTTATGATTTTGACGTGATCATATGTTTGGCTTGATTGTCTAGGACAAACAAGTTGTTTATTTTTGATAAACGTAGAGCTTGTAGTTCGAAAGTTGTTTATGATTTATCATACACGTAAGTATTGTAATTGAGTAGATTACTTTTGTAAACGTAAATCTTAATTTATCTAATCAAGGATTTTTGGATTTGGCAAATCATTGGATTACAAATCTAAAAGAAAGATAATTGACTATGAACTGATCATCTTATATCTTTGTTATTTGTGATTGGATTTGAGTGGTAGTAAACAATTGGATTCCCTGCCTCTTGTAAGACGTCCTAGAGGAATTGGGTTGTAGAAGTCTTTACGGAGGTAAAACTACACTTGATAGTGGATTCTGTTAGATGATTCGATGCATTGGCCAGATTAGTTGTAGGCGTAGGGATAGGGAGGAAACTGAGTAACTAGGGGTGATTTGTTCGTTCTTAACTACACGAAGTTACGGGTAGGATTTTTTGTGTAGCAAGCTTAACTCTGCGAGTATTCAGAAGGGGACTAGGTCCCGAGGTTTTTCTACCAAACAGTTTTCCTCGTTAAAAAAATCTTGTGTCTGTTCCGTTACTTTACTTTCCGCAGTTATATTATAATTAAAGTAATTGCACTTATATGATTAATCAACTATATTTTGGATCGACCATTAATCTATTCCTTGGTTGGAGCGAAGATTAAACCCAAGATAGCCATGTCTAGATTATTTTTAGTCGTTGTAATATCGATAAGACTATACAAGGTTTGTCTACATGGGTAAGTCGAAAAAGATTTGTGGTATATTTGGTATCTTCGTTATTTCACAACACAATCGGTTGTTTTTTCGAAAAGGAATTGCATTTGATGCTCATGTATTCTTTGTGAAGATGCAAATCAGACTGCAGATCACTTGCTTCTATATTATAAAATTTCTCACGGGATTTGATTTATGCTTGTTCCTTCAAACAGAGCATGGTCTTTCCCTAAATTTATGTATGTTTTAACAAAGTGCTGGTAAGATGGTCATCTTTTAACGTATGAAGAGCAAATACAAATATTACTGGATGATACCAACCTATGTAAAACAAAACAATTCTAACCAGGATGATTCCAACCTATGTAAAACAAAACAATTCTAACCAGGATGATACCAACCTATGCAAAACAATACAATTCTAACCACCAGATCATTGGAATTGTTTTTAGTAGAAACTTTTAAAGTCCAAAACAAATACAATTCTTTATATAAAAAACAGAGTTTTTTTCGAGCGCTCTCATTTACTGGAGCTTATGATTTATCGGAGCTTCTGGTTAATTCTGGCTCCACCAAGAGTTTAAAAGGAAGTTAAAATTGATGTGACCCAATAGAAAACGTGGATAAAGATTTCTGGCCCCACGAGATTTTTTTTATGGAAAACGTTTTTTTTTTGTTGCCTAAAATTATTATCTCAAAAAACTCTCATTGTTGTCGAAAATACATTAAATAAAATTGCATGTTATTCATCACGATTTCATCATAAAATTAAGAAATTTAATCAATCATGCATCACATAATCAATCACACAATCAATTTCAAAAGTAATTTAAAAAAAGTAAACAAATGTCCACTGTCCAATATCCATTTACAATTCTTAAAATCATTTTTTTCCTAATTACAACTCTATTCTATCAATTAAAGCGACAAAATAAACTATTTCTATCAATTACATGTCCGATGAGAATTAAAAAAAAATGATCAAATTAATCGTAGGTACTAACCTTTGAAACTGTCAATGTCTCTCTTTTACGAATAAATTTCCACCTAAGCTGCGCAGGAAAAGCCCAAAGCCAATCCCAGGGAACAATAAAGCTTCATAGGGTCTTTCGGTCCAGGTGCAGGTAGTCCGCATCTTCACAGACATGTCTATTTCACCGAGCCTCTCTCCGAGACAGTGCCCAGATCGTTACGCCTTTCGTGCGGGTCGGAACTTACCCGACAAGGAATTTCGCTACCTTAGGACCGTTATAGTTACGGCCGCCATTCACCGGGGCTTCAGTCGCCGGCTTCCCTGTCATCAGGTTTTTAGTGATCTTGTCCAAAAATCAAAATTTTAATCGTTAGAATTTGAAACATTTTTTTTTAAAATAAGAATCGAAATCTAAGGCGATATTGAATGGTATGAGCTAATAAGAAAACAAACATAAAAAATTAAAGCAATTATAAAATAATAAAACTAATTTTCATATTTTTTTTTTAATTTTGTTTATTCCTTAAATTAAAATAAAATAGATTAAATAAAATAAAGACGATTTATAATTTTGTTATATCTTGATATATTCCTTATTTTTTATATAAAAATGTTTGCAACAACTAATTATGGTGATACGAAAATAATATAACCATTCAAAACTATAAAAGTTTCATAACTTTTAGGGTGTTGTTTCCTAAACGAAGGATTTTTCTCCCAAAACCGAGTTTTTCTATTTTTTAGAATTTTAAGGCTTGATGCTTTGTATATAAAGCAGTCGAGCAAAGGTAAAATCTCCCTGTTTTCGTGCTATTTTTTTATTTGCTAGGTTTTTTTTTCTCTTAATTTTTTATCAATATCGAATTTTGATGCCGAAATTTTTATGGTTAATGGTAATGTTTGTTCTAGAGTTGTTGATAGTTCCTATTCTCATTATATTAATGATAAATAAAGATGCAAGGGTATCGTGTATGGATGAGGTGATAAATCTAATTTTTTATTTTAGGATATTGGTGGTTTTAATTTTTTATTTATATTAATAGAGAATTCGTTCGTATGTGTATTATTTGTTTTGCATATGTTTGCATATTTGGATAAGAGTTTATGAGTGTTGATATCGGTTATTTTCAAACTTTATAGCCATAATAATAATAATAAGCACATTCAAGGTAATGGCAAGACCCGACCTAAGTTGTAATCTTTGAATTTGAAGCCTGATATAGGGGTTCCAACATCAATAGAGGGGCTCCTCTAGGAGGCGAGGTGACCTAATTTTCCGTTGAGGGATGTTCTAGGGGGTAAAGTTAAATGTCCATTTTACCCTTTACCCAATAAAAAAAAGACAAATTTGTCCTTTAATTAAAATCTTTCCATCTCCTCCATATCTTCTCCTTCTCCATTTTAATCAAATTTCTCCATCGAATCAAAATTTTATCGCCGATTAAACTCCCAATTTCGTGATGTAGAATACTAATAAATGTGTAGAAGGTAGTAGTGTTAACAATCCGGATAAAACTAAACAAGCTAATGAGGATTTTGGGTTACAGAGGGAATTTACGGTTGGGTTCGAATGAAAAACCCAACCGTAACTGGTTTTTTCTTCATGTTACGGTTGGGTTCGAATGGAAACCCAACTGTAACTAATTTGTTCTTCATATTACGGTTGGGTTATTAAACAAACCTAACTGTAACTTCAAATGTAGGAGATGAAGATTCAATTAAGATTTACGGTTAGGTTTTCAACCAAACCCAACCGTAACTAATCTTTAAACCTCAATCGTAAAATTAAATATATAGATTTTAAGATTTTTCATTTCTATCTTGTATAGAATTGAAAGACGAAGCTAACCCAAAAAAATGAGGTCAATCGGACATCGTATAAAGGAGTTATGATCAAAACGGTGAAATGTATCCAGGAATATTTACGGTTGGGTTCGCCAATAAACCCAACCGTAAATTTGAGATTTTTGGGCTTTATTGAGCCCAAATTTACGGTTGGGTTTATTGGCGAACTCAACCGTAACTATTCCTGGATACAAATAGATTTCACCGTTTTGATCATAACTCCTTCATACGATGTACGATTGACCTCATTTTTTTTAGGTTAGCTTCGTTTTTCAATTCTCTACATGATAGAAATTAAAAAATCTTAAAATATATTTATCTAATTTTACGATTGGGGTTTAAAAATTAGTTACGGTTGGGTTTGGTTGAAAACCTAACCGTAAATCTTAATTGAATCTTCATCTCCTACATTTGAAGTTACGGTTGGGTTTGTTTAATAACCCAACCGTAATATGAAGAACAAATTAGTTACGGTTGGGTTTGGTTGAAAACCCAACCGTAAATCTGGGGTGTTCTTGGTGTTACGGTTGGGTTCGACATGAAACCCAACCGTAAGTTTCTTTGAACAACAAAAAATCAATCTTTCAAATCGTGATGTCATCAAATTTGAGCCATAAAAAGATCAAGAGTATAAGTTAGAGGTATACTCAATGCTACTATGGTTTATTGAATCAAAATCTAGGGTTTAAAAAAAAAAAAAATCTTAAATTTCATCTAGTTTTTTTTCCCACCAAACACAAATTCAAAAGAAAAAAAATTTCAAATCATTTGATTAAGTAAAAGATTATATTTAATTAATCATGATTAGCTTAATTTTTTAATTAGTTAGTGTAATTAAAATTAACTAATCAGGGGTGGTTTAGACATTGTAAAAATATTATGGATAAGAGGTTTTTGAGTTTTACTTCATAATATCCCTATTTCGTCTTATTATTGGAGCCCCTCTATTGATGTTGGAGCCCCTATATCAGGCTTCTTAAATTTACTGTTCTGTATTTTGGATTTCCACATCTCTGTAGTTTCCTCTTATTTCTGAACTTGACTTGGGAAGCAGCTTTGGCTTTACTACTCTTTTTCATTCTTCAACGCCTACGTAGGTCTTGGGAATAACCCATAATCGAATAAAAATTCAGCAACTAAAACCCTTTTAACTTCTGATAATTGATTGTTTTGCAGGCCTCCGCAATGCATTTAAATGCTCAAATGATCGATTGGAGACCCATCATCATCCTACTTCGAAGCGGTATGTCTCCCCTCACTGATTCCTTTCCGTTTTTCGAGTAACCTTCAGATATTAATATGTTCTGATCATGATTTTTTTTTGTTTTAATCATATTCAAAAACATGGTCAATCTACTATTGGTTTCTATTAGAACGATGGGTCACTGAATCTATTTTTGCCTTTAATGTTTCACTTATTTCCATCCTGAGATAATACAAACTTCTTTGGTTAAAAATTGGTTGGTTTGTCACACTGTCAGCTGTCAAATTTGATTTTCAGGTTTACCTCAGCACTTAAATATTACCAAGTAGGTATAAAAAAATGGGAGTAACTGAATTCATGGACATATGCAGATATCTAGCGAGCTCGACATGCTGGTTTGAAATTTATTTAATAAAAGTTTGCTTTTGGAGGTGCATTCTCGCAACAGACAGTGAATCATAAAGGTGGATGCATAAATAGCTTGAAGGAGCTTGAGCTGTTATCGAAAGTGGGTTTGCTGGAGCTGTTCTTGATCAATTTCGTGCATTGGTATTCATATTCTAACCAACTCCTTTGATTTTCTTTTCACTGGGGATTGAATTTGAGATCTGAGTAAGAAAGGAGGGTCCTTACTGTTAGGTTTTTTCCTTCAAAAATTTGATCTTTATTGAATTTTTGGCTTCTCACTACATCAGTTTACAAATTGAATTTTTAGCTTGATGTCGTTGCATACTTCTATTTGGAATTCTGTTTTGTTTTGTTATTTAATCGTGATTTGTTTTGAAGAAATAGTATTCAGGTGGAAATGTATTGTTGGGGCATGGGAGTCCCTAGATTTATGTTAGAGCCTACTTCTTACTATCCGCTAATTTTCCATATAAAAAGTTTCTCATAAACAGCCATAAAAGTAGAAACCCAATTAGTCTGCATAAACAATCTTCAATATTATGATGTAACAGTGGTGTAAAAATCATTATCATATATACAAGTTATATTGCTTACTCACAGAGTGCTTGCATCCTTATTCTCTTACTTCTTGGGGAGTGATTAATTGTGGTTTTCGATTGATTTTTGTATTAAATCTGAATGAATTGATTAGTTAAATTTGCTATTTTCCTTTTGACATCATAGACCTTAAAAAATCAAGGTTTGATTGTTTAAAGTCATTGGAGGGCAAGAAAAGGCATTGGTTGCAAACGAATTGTTGCGGCACCCTGATGGGGACGTGAAAGTATCAGTGGCATCTTGCATAAGTGAGATTACACGAATTACAGCACCAGAGGATCCTTGTGAAGATGATCAGATGAAGGCTAACAAAGCAAGCTTATTTTCTTTAGCTAATTATTGTACTTTCCTGTTTCAAGGCTTTTAATGAAGACAAAGCATTATGCCTCAGTTTTCCTGTTAGTGTTTCTGATTCTGTCTTTCTGCTCTGTTTTCACGCAGGAGATTTTTCAACTGATTGTTGGTGCAATTGAGAAACTCTATGATACTTCTGGCCGCTCATATCATAAGAGAGCTTCGATACTGGAAATTGTTGCAAAGGTTCGATCTTGTGTAGTCATGCTGGACTTGGAATGTGATGGATTGATAATTGAGATGTTTCAGCATTTTCTGAAAGCCATTAGGTAACAAAGTCTCAAACTCTTTTCTATTTGGACTTCTATTCAGTGTCATCTTTTTGATCTTAATTGGATTACCATCTTTTGTTGTGTTGGATATTTTGTTGATTTGTGTTGTTGTAGAGATTATGTTGTTGAGCATAAACCTTCGCTAGGCTGGTCACTGCTAGATATTTTGTTACCTGTGGAGAAACATGGATCTAAGTATATTGTATTGTTAGTGCTAAATTGTCTGGGACTATTGAGTACTTCATTTTGCTTTAACCGGTCTTTAACAGTTAAACAACTTCTTTTAATCTGTCTAAATTGTGAATGTTTGTATACCCTTAGCATAAAACCGTGGTGTCAGGTGAAGGTAGATACTTCCCAAAAGATTTCTTCCTGTTGGTGTAATTCTTCTTTAACCTCCTCCTGCTATCTTTAAAACTGTTGTTGATCTATGAAAATTTATCTTTCTTAATTTTTCTTCACTTTTGTTCAATACCAACGAGGACTTTTATTTATCTATTGCTTTCTTTATGTTGTTGCAGATGATGCAGTACTAAGTATGTTGTACCACTACAGGTTCATGCTAACAGTAAAACCTTAGTGAACGTTTGGTTATTGTCATTGCATATTGTTCCGAGTAAGCCATTTAACAAAAAATTTAAATGTCTTTAGCAATATCTTGGGCAGTATATTTTGGATAGAAGTAACTCATTGACTTTCATTTTTCCTCATCAAAATGCATAAATGGCTGCTGCAACAAGATGATCGTCTTAAGCCAAAATGCTTTGTAAAGTTGTATGCGATGTCTGACAAAGATCTCTTTGTGTATTTTCTATGTTTTAGTATATTGAAGTTTGGAGTATCTATGTAAATTATGGTACCCTAAATCGTCTAATGTTACTGATGTTATTGGATTCTATTGAATTTTAAGTTTGAAGCTAAAAATGAAGTCTAAATTATATAATGGCAGTGAATTGTACAGCACATAAATAGAAGCTAAGAATGAAGTTAAAATTATCTAATGTCACTGAATTCTACTGCACACAAATGAATCCAAGAGACTTTAAGAGGGTGTTTGTTTTTTGCACTATATAGTGATTTTCACTTCAAATGTTTTTAAAATGGTGGGACCCAAAAAAATGGGGTGTTTGTTTTTTGACTATATAGTGATTATCACTTCAAATGGTAGTGATTTGAAGTGCAAAATATGAAGTAGCAAAAAGCTATTTCAATTTTACCACTTCAAATATTTATCAGTTACTACCTATTTTACCCTTTAATAAAGATTACTATTCCAAACTTTATCCGTGAGGTAAGTTCACAAACCCTAATACTCTTTATTTTATTATTGATAAAGAACGTCAAACAATTCGTGATGTACCAGCTGTATACTTCGTTCAAGCTACTCAATCAAATATTCAACGAATTGTCTTAGATGCTTCTTGTTCATTATATGAAAGTTTTCATCTGAATTTTCATCTTGCTTTACCTCGTCTGTTGCTCGAAGATCTTGCTTCTGGAACTTTAAAAACAGATTCAATTCAAAGGATTTCTAAGGTATTTGATTAGTATTTAGACTTTGTTACTTTAGAAGATTTTTTTTTTCACTTGCACAACCATCTTGTTATGTTCAATTGAATGATCCTTCAGCTGGTGATCAAGAAATTGAAGAAATTATTGAGAAAGTAGTGAGTGGACTATTTTGTGTTTTAGCTACATTAGTTGTTGTTCCGATCATTAGGTGCCCTAGAGGTGGACCTGCTGAGATGGTTGCTTCAGCTCTGGATTTAAGGTTGCGTGATCACTTGATTTCCAAGAATAATTTGTTTCATATTATTACTTCATCACTTTTGTTACATTCCATAAGTTAGATGCATCCTGTGAAGAAATGATAGGTACTGAAGAAATTTTGATCATGCATAATAGGGTATGTAAGCATACATTGTGTTTTTTTGTTCAGTTAATGTTGCTTTTTTTAGGGGTTTTTTTGTTTATGTTGCAACTGTATTCCCAGCCATCTGGGGACGTACCAACCTGATGTTCACAGAAGCAAAATCCTTTGATCTGTATGTTCATTTCCATTATCTGGTAGTGAAATGTTTTCTGTAGTTATGGTCTAGCTGCTCTAGTTATAATTAGAAGTTTGAAGAGATGCCAATGTAGAGCATGTAGTTATGGTCTAACTGCCTTCAGTTTCTTTCTTTTCTTTTGCTTCCCTCGACGACTTAAAACTTTCTTGGGATATTTTAGGTTATGTAATTGTTTGGTGTGTCCAATAACTGCGCTTGCATCAACTCCTGAATGTGCAAAAGACAGTCTGTGTTTGACCACTACCAGACTATGTAGTTAAGTAATTCAGTTTATGGATTGGATTCTAAAGGGAGGTATATAGTATATTCATGAATATCAAATGTAAGTAGAGTGAAAATAGGGTTGAAGTGCCAAATTTAGGCGTATTAAACTGGTGGTAGACCTCAGAGGGGTGCTGTTGTAGCAACTTTATTTGAGAACACTTACCTTTATCTATATATGGTACTGTTCTTATGTTCTTATGTTAGAAGCAATCAAGTTATCATATATGTCCTTTTTGTGTAGTCTGAGAATGTTGTTATTCTCATTGTTCTACATGCACTTGTGCGTTGATCTGTGTCAAATTTGATTCACAGGCTCCTGATTCGTTAAAGGGGGTTGCAGCTGCTGGCATACAAGAATACCCTCAATTTCAAAAGTAGTTACCAATCGAATTTAAATTCGTTTCAACAATTTTTTCTATTTGGGTTTGATTTTGATTAACTTCCTTCCCTATTTTCATATCTCAAATGCTATTTGGATATTAGTTGTTGTTGTTTGGGTTGAGAGGACATGCATGTGTAAATGCTTTCTGATGCGTCTATAGTTTCTATTTTTATGGTCTTCTAAAGAAATGATAGTCCCGCCAGCATTTGACAAACCTATGCCACCAATTCGAACGCATCAACGCCTTCGGGAAGGACCATTTAAAGGAGAAATTGGAGCATTAGATGGTACCCTAATCCATGCAACCGTTCCACCAAAAAAGAGAATTTCATACCGAGGAAGAGGTGGGAAAGAATGTTTTCAAAATGTCATGACTATATGTGATTTCGATATGAAATTCTTATATGTGGTATCTGGGTGGGAAGGTGTAGCTCACGATTCCAGAGTGCTATGTGAAAGTATTCGTAACCCGGCATTTAAGTTTCCACTTCCTCCTCCAAGTAATTTATATTAATTTTATTTAAAATTTCTTATTCTTATCTAATTAACGAATAATTGTAACTAGTGTATTGGTCATGATTTATTTGTCTTGCTTCTTTGTTATAGATAAAAATTATCTATGTGATCTTGCTTACTCGCACATGAGGGGTTTTATGACTCCTTATCGGGGTCAAAGATATTGGTTATCAAGTTGGAGATCCGGTCCCGCGGTTAGTAAAGAGGAAGCATTCAATCGTGCTCATGCTCGATTACGGAACGTGATCGAAAGGACTTTTGGTGTATTAAAGAATAGATTTAAAATATTAGAAAGAATGTCGTCTTATAGCTTGCGTACTCAGACACATATAGTAATTGCATGTATGACGGTTCATAAATATCTTCGTCAGTATTCTCTTAATGATGAGTTGTTTTCGCAATATGAAGATGATGATTTTGTGGTTAACGACAATTGAAGATCCGATGCTTCCTTCCGAAACATTTAGGCCTCAAGATCAATTTGCAATGATCCAGCTTCGTGAGGAAATTGCCAACAAACTAGTTACTCTTAACAACAATTAAGGTTCTTGTGTTTATGTTTGTCGTGAATTTAAACTTTTGTTTGGTATTTTTGGATTTGTTGACATTATTATGTTTTTATCATGAGGAATGATGATGAATTTTATCATTAAAATGGAAGAAACATATCTAAGGGTAAAATAGACAGTTGTAACATAAAAAGCACTTTAAAGTAAAAAAATAAACACATAACAATATTTAAAAGCACTTTAAAGTGCCTAGAAAACAAACACACATCACTACAAAATAACATTTGAAAGTGCAAGCATTTTGTGCTTTTCACTTTAAAGTGTTAATCACTATATAGTGAAAAAAAACAAACACCACCTAAGTACAACTAAAGTAAAAAAGAGTTCCTTAAGTGCAAGATAACTTAAGTCACAATTTAATTTCAGAACTGTTATAAATCTACAGACTTTTGCTTTGGTAACTTCATCTGATTTTGTTTTTCGAAAGTTGGCAAGTGGAATTGGACGAAATAAGCCATAATTCATTTCCTCTCCTTAGAAATTTGAACGTCCGTAGTTGCTGGAAATTGATAACCAGACCAATATGCTCATTTTCTTCACTAAGCAGCTTGAAATTATGTAACACCAAGGGAAAGGTAGTGGGCTCAATCTTAGGCAGTCGTAGAGGAGAACAAATCCACTGCCTTCCTATTGAAGATTATCCAGATCTTATATTTTTTCCAGTCCACAATAATAATCGGCTTCGATCTCAAGATGTTCTAGGTTCAAGGTTTTCTTCTTCTAAACGAAGAGGATGCTTGCAGTATGAATAGCAAAAGCAGTTATCTTCACTCATTTAAGTTTACAGATTGTCATGCTTTCATGTCCCTGCCTGATTTACACTCATGGACTTCTCTACGTAAGTTAGGGATCCAGGATTGTGATAACTCAAGGAGTCTATACAATATGATTTAAAATCCTACGAATCTCTTGATACACTGTTCGTTGATCATATTAATTTGCTGGGTGCACCAATGTAGCTGGTCGGTTCTCTCTCTCGCTATAACTTTAACACACTGTTTATTTGTTGCGACTGTTGATATAAATGCGGTTTATTCAGTGATGTGAAGAATTGGTGAAGAGCTATGCCATGATTACTTCAAGCTATCTAGCACTTCACTTAAGCCGAATTGCAGTAGATTAATGCAACTTGAAGCAACTTGGCCAAGAATTCTCATTCACGTTTCATTCACACGGAGAAAATAGACCTCATAAAACTGAACGCAACCTAGGCTCTGACTAATTCGACAGACGGTTCATCAACTAGGTATTCCAGACTGCAGACAACAAAAAGAATTAAATTCAGATTAGACGTCATCGGCTAAATAATTACTAGACAAAAATCCAAAAAATGTCTGTCACGGAAATCAACATGGCATTATTCTGGCTTCTGCCACCAATCAAGCTATAGTTCCATCTAATTGCAATTACATGTACAAACACTGAGAGTTGGGATCTCTTCTTTGGACCGTATGAGCGTCTTATTTTAGTACATGTTCTAATTTCAAAATTCAAAATAAAATCAAAGGTAAGAAGTAAATAACCAAAAACTGTTAACACCCACTACCTTGCAGTTAGATGTTCATCAACTTTCCGGTTGGGAGCAGTTTCAAATTATAAAGTTTTCTTGACACCGGTACTCTATAAATAGACTGATTTGTTGCTCTTAAAAAACATTCTAGAAATTCATGGTCCGGAAGGTTTAACATGTGAGTAGAAGTTAATACATTACTGGCAATTATCTTACCATTCCATTGATCCATCTGTTTCCTTCTCTTTTATTTTGTTTGTACAACTGTTGAAAATGGATTTTCTTTACTGCATTACTAAACCCACCATATCACCTTAATCTAAGAAATTCGTTACAACTTATACACTGTTGGATTAAAAATTATTCCTGTAACAAAGAAACAAACCAAACACCAGAAGCTTCGAAAATGTTAACGTAGAGCAAATATCACATTTTCAGACAATCACTCAAAACACAGATAAGAGGAGTCGCCTGTTCAACAGACTGCCCTTAACTCGATATTTGCCAGGTACACTTTAGAAAGTGTTGCTATACCTTTTAGAGTTGGCAAATCGAATCCAGGATAAAACCTCTTGATACCAACCCAGTTAGCAAGACTCGTTGGCCCGTTGTGAACTTAACAGAAGAATAAGATGAAAATAAATCTATTGCGCACAACAAAGCGAGAAGAGGGGAAAAGACGACAGGATAGTAGCTGCGTCTGGGGTGAATGAAAATGAGATTTTTCTTTTTCTTTTATAGGAGAAGAAAACCGTTTTGGAATTCAAATGGTTAGAATAATTAATTCAATAGTTAATTCTAAAATTTAATTCAAAATTTTAATTCAAAATAATAAGTTCAAATAATAAATTCAAATATTTAATTCAAAATATTAAGTTCAAATATTAATTTAAATGAATTTAATAAAATGACTCTTGATAGACACACGCTGGCACATGCTAGGCACACGCCATGCACGCGCTGGCTCACGCTGGCACACGCCGGTTCATGCAAAAAACACACGCACATGTGCGAATT
>JAJJMC010013841.1:7858181-7876494 GCA_023531435.1 Papaver californicum
TAGGTAACAAAACAATTTTTGGTAATAAATCACTTTTAATTCCAACATACACTCACTATTATTGAATGCAGGAGTCAAACGAATCATGACAGTCAACGAAATGATCGAGTTGACTATAATAATTCGATGGGACATATTTAGCTTGCCCAAGTTAATGTATGCATAATTTTGGATTTTTATTTGAGATGTTTGTTTTGTGTTTTTCCAGTTCGTGATTTTAGTATACTGAAGGCGGGTATTAGGACAACGACGTGCGTGCAAGAGAACGGGCAGAAGATGAAACAAGAACCCAAACCAATACAGATGTACGTGTTCTTTAGTAAATTTGATCTTTAATATTCTCCGAACTAGGTACCACCCATTTTCTTGTGCAGCTTGCACATAATCTACGGCATCAGACGACGAATATAGGACTACCAAATGAAGCTACAACAACCATTGTATTTTTTGGCTTTTATAGATTCAACTAAGTACTGTTTACATTATAGGACCACCAGCGGGTAAGAAAACGATGTGCAATATCACAAGAAACTATTATTTGATTGCTAGAAGGCATTGCAGATTCGGAGTTATACAAGAACCCCAATTGCTTCTACTCTTAGGAGGCGCTTGACATTTCATGGTTGCCTACCATGTCTGTCACTATTATTTCTTTCAAGGTTTCTTTTGTCATAGTACTGACAGGCTGACGCAATGTTGTATCTGTAGCTCGAATCCTAGAACTAAATTATAAACTTTTACAGGATTTAAGCAAAGAGAAAACACAACAGAAAGGGCTTCAAAACATAAGACCACCAAGGCAGCAATGATGGTTTGCTTAGTTCAAAAAGACAAAAGAAGACAACATGTTGTATAGTAGTTCCGATAACATGAATGTTAGTTATTTTTCTGGGTAACGATTACATCAGGTGTGAATTAAATGAAGAAGCTTTATATAGGGGCTTCCCATTCTAATAGAGGGGCTTTCCATGGTTGAAGGCTAATCCAAATATTAGATAAGGGATACCCTATGATAATAACAAATACCTATATTATCCTTTACTCTATAACCTAAATAAAAAACCTATTAAAACCTAAACAAAAAACTCTTCTTCTTCCTAACCGTAAATCACCTTTCTCTTCAACTCTCCTTCTCCCCATTTTCTTCTCCATCAAATTCATCGTCTTCGATTAATCGTCGATTCGAAAATTTATAATCGTCAATCAAACACTATAATAAAGATGACAAATTCTACTAAAGGTATAGAAGGTAGCAGTGATTTGAATCAAAATCAATCAAACAAAGAAAACCGCACTCATCAAGAAATTAAAGAACATACCGGTGGTAAAGGCAATCAAACTCCCCAACCACAACCAATGGTGTATATGAGGTATGATTCTACAAGAACCCATGCTATTTTTCTCCATTTTGTGATTGTAATTTGTTAGAACGATTGATTTCAAGTCAAAAAATTAGGTTTCCAGAAACATTTACGGTTATGTTCGATTGGAATCCCAACCGTAAATATAGGTTCTCAAGATCGAACCCAACCGTAACTGGTTTCTTTCAAAATTTACGTTTGGTTATTAAAATACCCAACCGTAAATCAGAAGGAAGGAAATGAAGATGATATTTTACGGTTGGGTTCGATTCTGAACCCAACCGTAAACTATTTTGCACTCAAAGAAAAATTTGTAGTTACGATTGGGTTCGATTTTAATTGCCAACCGTAAATTATCCTGGAAAGTTCAAATTTTTTGTTTTGAAGATTATTTACGGTTGGGTTCGATTGTCAATTCCCAACCGTATATTCTCCCCTCTAGTTCATATTTTTTCTTGATGATTATTTTCGGCTGGGTCGGATTGTCAATTCCCAAACGTAAATTATCCTGTGTAGTTGAACTTCTTTTTGTTGATTATTTACGGTTGGGTTCGATTGTCAATTCCCAACCGTAAATTCTCCCATCTAGTTCAATTTTTTTCTTGATGATTATTTACGGTTGGATCGGATTGTCAATTCCCAACCGTAAATTATCCTGTGTAGTTGAACTTCTTTTTGTTGATTATTTACGGTTGGGTTCGATATATGTAACCCAACCGTAAAGAGTTCTGAATTTTCAAATTTTTGATTGATTGCTTGTGTGTTTGTAAATTATCTAACTTGTATTGATTGTATGTTGTAGGAATAAGAATAGAGCAAACCCAAGAACAAGAGGGGTAATAATTTAACACCAATTGATCACACTCCAACCCCTCGCCACGAAGTTCATTTAGGGGTAGATAATAGAGGCTTGAGAAAGAACGATAAGAAGAAGAAGAATTTTGAGGTAGGGGGTGGTAGCTCTAAACAAGAAGTACTACCTCAAGATGAATCCCATGTTTTCAAAGATTTCGAAGATCTGCCGATGGTGAGTGGAGGTGCGCTTGTGATTAGAGAACCACCACAAGAGGAAGAATATGATGAAGAAGAGACGGACGGAGAACAACTTGTCGATCAAGGCAAAGGTAAAGAAACTGTTGTTGCTTCTACTAAACCTCAAGTGAAGGAAAAAAATCCAAGGAAGAAACCATCACCGAAAGGCAAGATATTCCCAAAGGCAAAGACGTGTTGTTGCCTAAGAAGAAGAATGGAAGACTTTGGGGTGAGGCCCCAGATAGGTCTGCAATATTATTTGGTTATCCGCATTCATGGGCTTCCAAAGTTGCTGGGACTAGGGTATTAATCTAAAAACTTCTCTTGTTTTGTTAAATTTTCGTTTGTTTAACTTCAAGTTATAACTTGTTGGTACTATTTTGATTAAAAAAAATTGTTTTTATTCTTTGTAGGATCATACACAGGCCGTGAAGAAATTGGTTCGTCAAAGGGCTCAACATTGGCCGTTAGCTGAAGAATGTAAAGCCGTCCATGTTCTCGTAAATGGTACAGGGTTAGCTCTCGGAATTAGCAACTCTATGTTGGAATATGACAGTGTTACCTGCACAGCCTTCAGGGAACGTTATTGGCCTGAAACCGATACGTTTCATCTCCCATTCGGCGAGATGACAATAACGCCGGATGATGTCAAGTCAATTCTTGGCTTAGAAGTTGAAGGAAAAGCTGTGTATGAAGATTTTGACAACAACATGTCTTGGAGTGATATCTGTGTCCTTGTTAAAGACACACTTGGATGGGAGAAGACAGAAGCCGAGTTAGAGTTTAAACTGGCTGCTGGAGATAAACCGGGTGAAGCAACAAAGAAAGGTTTAGGTATGACCAAGAAGATCTTGTTGCGTAGTCTGAGGGAGAAGTTTGGAGAAACCCTGCAATTGGAAAAAGATGGGTCGTCATAGATCAAACTAGAGCTATGCGTACAGCCAAGGCGTATCTGCTATATATGTTTGGTACCATCTTCTTCGCTGACAACTCAGGAAATAGGGTCAACGCTCACTTTCTACAGTGGTTGAAGGATCTCCAGAAGACGCATGGGTATTCATGGGAACTGCCATCCTCTCTTACCTACTTTCCAACCTTAGAAAAGGTTAGAGGTACTGAGATTTCCGGGAATACTGGTCTTCTTCAGGTAATTTATTGTTGGAATTTCAATGTTTAACTTCAAATTTTTTTTACGCATTATCTTATATTAATATTTATTATCTTCATAAGCATGGGTCTATGATCACTTTCCGAGCCTGGCTCCTAAGACGGAGTGGAGCGGTGATTTTACTGGACCTACATGAAAGAAATTCAGATTCACCGGTACTTAGTCAAAGCATAAAGAAGTACAGATGGCAAAGAAGAGAAGTGAAATTGATGCTTTCACCGTAGAAGATGTGGTGTTTGATCCTTACGTGAAGATTGACATAGTTGATGATGGAGTAGTAGAAGATTTACGTCAATTATCGGACGTTTCAGGCTTGAACAGGCATTTGTACCATCCGTTTGGTTTCGTGATGTGCAACCCTCGTCGAACTCTCCGCCAATATGGCTATGTCCAAACCAAGGTAACAATCAAAACCTTTAAATTGTGTGTGAATGGATCCATGATCGAAGGCCCAAGCATCGTGCTCAACTACATCCCAACGCCTTCGGTCGCGGTTTGGAACAACCGCCATAAACCGAAATACCAAATCCAAAGGGAGGAGGTAAATCCATCTCCGGGCACAAAAGAGGCCGTAGAAGATTACTTGGATTTGTATCGCCATTTTGGTCATCCAAATGAGATTAATATTGATCCAGAATCTATGAGAATACTTCAAAGGGGTCAAGGAAACAACACAAGAGATGGTCTCATTGATGTTTGGAAAAAGACATATTTCAATTTGGTACGTAAATTACTTATGTTATTAATGTTTTTAAGATTTATTACTAAAGACTCAACCAAAATTTATTTTCATATGTGAATAAAAAAAGAAAGCACTTGCATTGGCAGAGTCTATGACTCCATGCATAAGTAGAGGTGATGTGATGACGGTTGAGCAACAAAAGAACATGCAACACAAAATGAGGAAGCTTCATGAATCAAACGAAGATGAGACATGCGAAGCTTAAAGAGGAGTAGAGCCGATACAAGAGGTGTGAATACTAGCCGAAGAGAGCCGCAACCTAGTGATGAAGACACACATGATGAAGCCGAGGATGTGTAAGGTGATGCTCGTACTCGTGGCGGTCGTGTTGGTGCCGTACTCGTGGCGGTCGTGCTGGTCCTCGTATTTGTTGTAGCACGAGCAAAAAAAGAGTTCGTCATGGTGATCGACATACCCCTCCTCCTTCTCCCTAACTCTACGTTGATTATAAAAATTGCGTCAAACTTAGGGATTTTTTATGGGTGGATTATAACTTCTTGCGAGAATATTCATATCTCAATTTAGTTAGAATGTATGAGAAAGTTTTTATCTTAAATTGGTCTAGCTAAATTTCATGTTTTATTTACAAAAATTTCAAGTTGGAAACCAAGCAAAGGAGAAATCAACTCAAAAAACAAAACAACTGATTATTTATAGTTGGGTCCGCAAGTCCATACCTAACCATAAAACAGCCAGAACCATATTTCCTAAAGTTAAGGTTGGGTTCGATTGTCAATTCCCAACCGTAATTTATCCGGGGTAGTTCAATTTTTTTTGATGATTATTTACCGTTGGGTTCGATTGTCAATTCTCAACTGTAAATTCTCCTGTGTAGTTGAACTTGTTTTGTGTTGATCCTTTACGGTTGGGTAGGATGTCATTTTCCAACCGCAAAACTGCCAGAATCACAATTCCAATAGTTACAGTTGGGTTTGATTGACAAATTTCAACCATAAACCTGTCAGTTTTTATTTTTCAAAAAGTAGACAAACCCAACAACTTTTTTATTTGAAAAACTAGCCGTTGGGTATTTTTAACTACAAAAGGAAACCTTTCCCTTCACTTTCTCATTATTCCTTATCCCTTTCATTCTCATTCTCATTCTTCACTTTCCAACTCTTTCTCTCCCGTCCCTATCAAGCACTAAATATGGTATACACTATCGATGAAGATGTTGCAATTGTTAGAGCGTGGGTTACGCTGAGCAAGCACGTCTACGATAGGGCGTACATTACCCAAAGTAACGAACCCGTTGATGAAGAAGCCATCCTGGATCAGACATCCGATTCTTGGTGGAAGCGTTTGTTTAAGATTTTTATGGGATTAGACGAAAATCACAATCGTAGGACGTTCAGAGGCATTAGGAGAAGGTTTGAGGAGTTGTTTCAACGATTGGAAGCCTTGAAACAGGAAATAAAATCTCTAAAGAAACTCGTCCCAACATTGGCGGTGTGACAAGAGTAAGTATGTCAATCAATAAGTCCTTCATCAAAAATAGTTTTCAAACATACAAACTTACCATTGATTTTTTTTTCAGTGGGTCATGGCTCTCGACAGATATGAAACTATTCATGGCAAAACGTGTACGCATGAGGATTGCTATCGTATTTTGGAAGAAAGTACCTATCATGATTTCATCCTATATACTTCAGTGTTTAAGTGTAATCATCTAATGATCTATTGTATTTCATTTCCTTTAGTTCTTCCTTTAATGTAAAAAATAAGGTCTTTTCCTACTCTTCTATTTCATTACTGTATGCCTTTAATTTAATCATAATTCTCAGAGTTGTAAAAAACAATACCCCAGGTTAACTTACGGTTGGGACGTAAGTCCATACCCAACCGTAGACCATCCAGAATCTTAAAGAATGACAGTTTTACAGTTGGGTTTTTGAATCTTAAATAATCATCTTAAGGGTATATCCTTCAACGTTGAATAATATAACTTGTTCCAATGCCCACACATAGCTTTCTTCGAGCTCGTATCTCAAGAAGCAAAAGGCAACACTAAACGAGGACTTGGTAGAAGTTTGGCCGACAAAATTTAAGACCGGGAGCTCATACTCGTTAGTTTTGTACGTGCAATCCATTAGAAGCACTTGATGGGAGCACCGTGCTAACTTCATAAACTCGGGATGAGCCAATATAATATGCTTTATTTCTTTATTCTTATCTTCTTCATGGTACATGGTGTAGTTGTGCTTCTCCCCCAAGTACATCAGTTGTTGGATTTGGTCCCTTTCTTGCCATTTCTCACTCTTCAACTTGGCTTTGGCGTTGTAGATTGTCTCCAACGTAGAGACATTCTTTGGGTTTATTTTCTTCAAGTGTCCGAGGATATCAATGGGTTTCACTTGCTTTTCCTTCATGTCGTCTACGATGACCTTTTCTTCCTCGGTGATCCGTGCCGCATAAGGATGTGTTAACAAAGTCTCCGGTGGTAGGTGGTTGTGACGACCACATACAACTCTAGAAAAGAACCACTTCTTCTCCTTGTTGGTCTAAAATTGAAGCTTGAAAGGACATCCCATCTTCTTAGTGAAAGTAGTTTGCATCCTCTTCGTCTTTCCTACATACTCAGTACCCTTCTTCGCATGACTTTTATAGAATCCACTACACTCGCAAACCATTTAAAAGCGGTTGTCTTTAGTTTGACGGTTACAAACTATCACACACATAATTAACTTGTCATGTTCTCTAGCCCATTGTTTTGCATCATCTTTTTTCCACATGTCTACATGGTCCAAGAACATAAAGTTAGAAACAAACAAAAAAGACTTAGCAATATTGTCCAAAGGAATTAACAACTTATCTACAACCTACCAAGTCGTTCAAATAGTGATCTGTAGTATCTCTAGTTAGAACATCATTTGGAGGAGGCTTAGCATACATTAGGTGAGGTAGAATCTCGAGCTGAACAAAAAATATCAAGGCATTAGGTAACAAAACACTAGAAAGTATAACTTTACGGTTAGGTTATGAGCATCGGACCCAACCGTAGGGGAAATTACGGTTGGGTTGTGCCTTCGAACCTAACCCTAAAAATAAAAGAAAAACATACATAATTAACTACGGTTGGTATCAAAAGTCGAACCCAACCGTAACTAGTGCAATAAATACCCATGCACATAATGAATTACGGTTGGGTCGATACTAAACACCCAACCGTAAAACTGTTACAATTGGGTTTTCCGCCATGAAAGTACGGTTACGGTTAGGTCCGAGAAGAAAACCTAACTGTAATCTACCCTGAATCACAAAAAGTATCATAATTTTTTACGTGATTTCATCAAATTTGAGTCATAAAAGACCAAGAGTTTAAGTTAGAGGTATACCTGACTACTCTCAGCAATTGAATCTTCACTTTGACGGCTAATCTCTCCATTTGGTTGAGATTCACCATCACAACTTTGAGTTAAAACCTCTATACCATCCAAATAATCATACATAGTTGAGTCTCCATCAATGGGTATGTAAAATTTGATTTGGTTATCTGATGTTGTTTTGAAAGTGGTAAATAAGGTGGTTCGATTCTCGAACTTGTAAAGGTAATGATTTTAGAAAATAATAATTTTAATGAACTCTAGAAAATTCCAGGAGTATGAAAAAGACTAAATAACCTAAAGATGATTTTTGAATAATTTTAGAAGGACCAGGAATCAGGATTCAGGTAATTCTAACAACCTATGTGATTAATTAGATAATTCTTTGTAAATTAATTGAAGCACAAGTAATTGCCAAAATTGGTTTTGTTATGCTAACAAACAGAGGTAAATCACAAGCATGGACTATCAAAATTAATTAACCAAGCATAATCCATCAAGCAAAAACACAACTGTTGAAAGAAAACCGTTTTCACTATTTAAAACTATGCAATTCTAATAACAAAAGAATTATAAATAATTATTAGAAAATAATTAAATCACATAAAATTGAGAAAATTACCTTATCCATCATCCCAGTAAATAGACTTAGCTCATGGTGAAGAAAACTTGCTCAAAAGATCTCTTCATTGCTCAAAATATCAATTACAAAGTGAAATAATGGTGTAACAGCTGAACAGAGATGTTTATAAATGTTACAGAACAGGGTTCAGCTGTAATAGAAAGCTTTAAGCAACAGGAGTATTCAAATTCTAAGGCAACAGGAGCAGAGCTGTAACACTGGATATGCAACAGATACAGACGTTGCTTAGTCGTCTTCTTCGGTGATGGCTGATGAAGAACAGTGTCGGCGATGCACCAGCAGGTGACCGGCGGTGCCGGAACTCCACCGGAATTGCTCTGAATCGATCTCTAGGGTTTTGTTCTTGATTTCTTCGGCTTCTCTTGGTATATATAGGGTTTATGAACCCTAGAGAGTCTTCTAATCCCATTATAACTCTTTAAAATCTATACAAATCCTAGTTTTAATCCTCCACATCAAACCAAAACTCGGATTTGAGGTAATTCTTCCGGGATTTTTCGCTGTTTTCTCGATTGCTTTGAACTTGTATTGGTCTCTACTATCTTTTGGATAACTTTAAATCCTAAAATATCCCAGAAATTCGTAACTCGGTGTATCCAGTACTTTTCCTGTTTGGAAAAGGAAAACCCGATGAGCTGGATCGGACTCGGCTGAGTTGAATCGCCTTGTTGACCCGCTGGGTTGACTCGGTCGATCCTAGGGTGTCCCTTATCCATTCTTGGGGTGCCAATAACACTTGTCCTTGGGTGCCTTTATCACTTTTTGAGCCAATTTTTCCACAAATCTTTATTCTTCAAATGTACCTACAAAAGCATAAAAACGCGTAATATATGCAAAATCGAATACTAACTTAATAGAAACTAGGGTGCAATTTAGACACTAAAATGTGTCTATCATTATCATACAAGGATTCACCCACCTCAAATTTGTCACTAGAATCACTCATTTTGGTTGAGTAAATCAAAATCTAGGGCTTTTCAAAAAACTACCAGAAAATCTTTTTTCTTTCTTCTACTTTTTTTTCCCATCAAACCAAAACAAATAAAAATCTGATTTATGCATTAAAACAAAATCTGGGATAAAGGAGATGAAGATGATCATTTACGGTTGGGTTCGATTATCATACCAACCGTAAATGTTTTTGCAGTAAAACTAAAATTGGTATTTACGGTTGGGTTTGATTGTTAAATCCCAACCGTAAATTATCCTGGATAGAAAACTTTTTTTTGAAGATTAGTTACGGTTGGGTCTTATGCTAAACCCAACCGTACAACTGTTACGATTGATTGTTCCATGAAAATACGGTTACGGTTAGATTAGGATGAACACCTATCCGTAATTGTTAGTTACGGTTGGATACGATGCTGAAAACCCAACAGTAAAACTGTTAGGATTTGGTTTTCCGCCATGAAAATACGGTTATGGTTAGATTAGGATGAACACCCAACCGTAAATGTCATTTACGGTTGGGTTCGAGAAGAAAACCCAGCTGTAATCTTGCCTGAATCACAAAAAAAGTTATACTTTTTAGGTAATTTTCATCAAATTTGAGCCATAAAAAGACCAAGAGTTTAAGTTAGAGGTATACCTGACTACTCTGGTTGAGTGAATCAAAATCTAGGGTTTTCACAAAAACCCTAAAAAAATTTCTTTCATTTCTCCTACTTTTTCTTCCCACCAAACTAAAAAGAAGAAAATTTTGATTTGATTTGATTAAATATAAGATTATTTTAAATTAATTATTATTAGCCTAATCTATTAGCTAAGTAGTTTTATTAATATTAATTAAACATGAGTAGTTTAGCCATTATAATAGGGGTTTTAAAATTTATACCTAGTGTTCCTATTTTGTCTTCACATGAGAAGTTCCTCTATTAGCATGAGAAACCCCTATATGAGGCTACTAATTGAATAAGTACAAGAAAAATAAAGATGCACAAGAGTGAAAGAGTGAAAAAAATACTACGTACCGGAGGCAATCAACCTCTCCCTATAATTATGTACTGAATGGAATTAAAAAACTAGAACCTTATTAAGATTTAATATACTGAAACTAAAATTTATTCGACATTGTAGCCAAATGATAAAAATAATATCCCGATTATTTGGTTAACATACTTAATTTGTACGTTATCAGCATCGGTCAGTTGCTCAGAGGAGACGTTGCTAGAGAGAGGCGAATGTGTCTAGTGAGAGAGAAGCAGAACAGACCCAGTGTTGTGTTGGTGTGGCAGCACAACATGAGGAAAGTCAAGATCTAGCAAACACATCAACTCGAAGATCAGTGGCCCAGAGGCGACGTCGTGAGACAGAAACACAACGTGAAGAGATTGGAGAACAAGAACAGTTGGAGAGAGATAGGCAACAATGTGGGAGGAGAGAAGAAATTGTATGCAGTGGAATAGAAGCAGAACAACCCCAGCAGTTTTTTAGGGTGGGAGCACAGCAACCAGAAAATATTGGCCTAGCATCAATAACAACATCTCGAAGATCAGTGGGCCATTGGCGATGTCGTGCGAGAGAATGAAATGACGGGAGAACAAGAGTATTCTGAGCGAGATAGTCAAAACCACGACGAGAGGCAAGCGGATACAGAACGACAACGACTACTAAAGGGCAAGGGTAAACCTATTAGTAAAGAGGTGGGTAGATACACAGTAACGCGTGGATATATTATTGTTAAATTTTTGGCGTAAGTTTTTCAGTGTTTACTAATTTTAAGTGCAAAAACTGAAGAATCCTCGATCGAAACGAATGCGCCCGAGCAGTATACTAATTAGAGAAAGTAAGGATATATCATATGCACATGAAGATGCGGAGTCTGACGAAGAGGTGAATAGAGTTGACCATAAAATAATTTACAATTCACACATACACGATTGACGTTTTTAAGTTTTAAAATATATGATTCTTAATGATTGATAAAATTTACAATGCAGTCGGCTATATTACGTAGGAGATTTGATATTATGACTGACATTAACTTGCAACATCAGCGTCTCAAAACATTGAAATGTAAGCATCTAAATGGATTGTATAAGTATTTTTTTTTTCGAGAAATTCCTATAACAATAAACAAACTAAACAGAAGCTTGAAGATAGTTAAGGATTAGAAGAAAACAACGGTAGATTTTAGACAAACACACACACAGGAAGATGGAGTCGTTTGTTCAACAGACTGCCCTTAACTTGATATTTGTCGGGTACACATCTAGAAAGAGTGTTGCTATACCACTAGTGAGGACAAATCGAATGCAGGATAAAACCACCTGATACCAACCCAGGTAGCAAAAACTCGTTGGCCCGTTGCGAACTTAACAGCCGAATAAGATTTATGGAAAAATTTAAAACTACGTGCGCAAACAAAGCGAGAAGAGGGGAAAAGTCGTCAGGATAGTAGCTGCGACTGGGGTGAGGAAAAAATGAAAACCTTTTCTGCTTTTATAAGAGAAGAAATTCGTTTTGAATTTAAAACCATTAATGAAAAGATTTTTTATTTAATTTTAATAAATATCATTAATATTGAAACGGTAAAATTTATTAAAGGAATTTAATAAAATAAAACCGTTGAATCTTGATAGGCACACGCTGGTATACGCCGAGCTCACGCAAAAACACACGCAAGCTCCGCAAGCCCGCGTTCGTGCTTCGGCGCGAAGCACCGCACATGTGTGAATTTTCCCACTAGCCCATTCCCTTGTCCATATCCAATCCACAAGTTTTTTCCCTTAGAAGCAACTTTCGTGGTAATATAGATAGACTTCATCCTTGGTTTATCCCATGTGGGACAAACCAAAGGTTTCTCATTCACATAGAAGTGAAAAGTGGATTTGTTATTTCCACCCACAATATAGGCTAGTGACTCTTTGGTTCCATCAAGATAATTTTGGTAAAAAAATAATTTTTTGTAAATAAGCAATAAATTCACTTTTAATTCTAACAATCCCCCACATGAATGAAGAAGGCGATAAATCAGAAAACCGGAAAACGAGAAAACGAGAAATACCTCTTAAGCAATAGGTGACCATATGGAATTGAACCTTTGCTTAGTGAGAAGTACCGGAACTACTTGATGGACAACGCGATGTCTTGAACTGCCATCGTTTTGTGTAGTTCTTCAATAGCTCCTTACGCGAGATATCTCTCAAGATTGCTGTTTAAGTTCACGTCGTTGTGTCCGTTTTGGCCCTGGACATATCCCGTTTCTCAGAATGCTCTAGAGAATCAGCTCAGTTCTCATAGGAAGCGACCCACTTCCTCATTCAGATAGGTGAGTTCTATCAAGAGTGTTAACTGCTACACCCCACTTCAATCTTAAATTGAAACTATAAAACTCATTAATACTTTACTATAAGTCATCCTCACATGCAGTCACACTATCACGTCTACACCATAGGGAAGGGACAGAGAAAATAATTCTCTGATAGTGTTTAATTTTTACCCACCACAAATTAGTTGTCTCATTCAAAACCTTGATCTTGGGATCTCCAGTCAGCAAGGTTGAGTATCCTTCATGGAAAGTTTTAATTGATGAGCTTAAGTCCCATCCCCCTCGATGCATTACTAACATCTCCTTGGACAAGCCTTTCGTCAAAGGGTCCGCGATATTCTCCTTAGACCTCACAAAGTCAACAGAAATAACGCCATTCGAGATTAGTTATGTTAGAGAATTGTGACTTCTCCGAATATGAATGGATTTTCCATTATAATTGCTATTTTTAGGATTAGCTATTGCAGCTTGACAATCGCAGTGTATAGATATAGCTGGCACAGGCCTATGCCAGAGAGGAATGTCTTCTAAAAAGCATCTTAGCCAAGCGGCTTCCTCTCCTGCTTTAACTAACGCAATAAACTCGGATTCCATAGTGGTCCGAGCGATACAGGTCTGTTTGGAACTCTTCCAAGACACTGATCCACATCTTAGAGTGAAAACGTATCCACTCGTAGATTTAGACTCCTTTGAGTCTGCTATTCAGTTTGCATTACAATGTCCTTCAAGGACTGCAGAGTATCTCTTATAACTCAAACAAATTTTAAAGTGTATTTTCGATACCTTAACACTCTAAAAAGTGCATCCCAATGCTCCTATCAAACTGGTTATATTTTCTAAGTACAAATTCAATGTAATGAGATTGACTAAGACTATATCTATTAGACTCTCTTCTAATTTTCATCCCTAAGATTAAATCAGAGGGAACTAAGTCTTTCATGTCAAGGTCTCATTTAACTTGTTCTTAGTGGAATAAATTACATCTATGGTTGTATCCAGTATAATCAGATTATCAACATACAAGCATACAATCACACAGGTATCATTCACAAGTTTAGTGTAAACATACTTGTCATATTCATTTATTTTAAACCCACTAGAAATCATTACATGATCAAAATTTTCATGCTCTAAAAGATTTCCCAATTCTAAATATTTTGCCTCTTCAAGGCTCAACTTCATCTTTCTATAGAAGTAGTGTGTGACACGTAGAAAGGACATCTAGGGGATCAACACATATCATGCGAGATTCAGATTTCAAGGAAAAATAATTTTTTTCCAAAGAACACAACATCCCTAGATTCCTTAACGGTATTTATATTAATTTCTGAAGTATCAGAACTCACAACCCTAAACATATAATCTGTATGGTGTTCAGGATATCCTATGAAGACACAATTAACAGTTTTGGGTCATATCTATGTCCTCTTAGGTGGAGGGATAAAAATCTTAGCCAAGCACCCCCCACATTTATGAAGTATGCATAAAAGGGTTGTCTACCTTTCTATAATTCATTTCGAGATTTGTCTGATCCTTTAAAATTAATTTGTTCAGGACATAGCAAGCTGAGAGGAAGGCCTCCCCCCACAAGTTCGCAGGTAGCCCTGAACTAATTCATGGCTTCATCATCTCCTTAAGGGATTATATTTTCACCTCTAGTTTGAACTGAGTTCAAGTCAACTAGGTCTGAGGAATTAATTCTAAGGGTTTAGAATTTTTCTTGAACATTTTTTCTTATAAGACATTTTAGCATATTTAGATTTTATGCAAATTTAACCTTTATGTTTACTTTCCAAATTAAATTTGGGAATGCATCCTATGCTCGCCAGATTGTTCATTAAATAACATGACAAAGTCTGCTAAGTCCAACATTCAATGACACACAAATATAAAAGGAATCAATTTTATTTATTTAAATTGAGGTTACATCTAATTTGTAAAAACCCTCTGTCTTATAGCTCTTTCCACAGAGTTACATTATTTTTCCCAGATTCATAAATACCCTTATCATCTAATATACTACAAGGTACAAGAATTTTACAGATGTCCGAAACATGAACAGTTTCTTCAATGTGAGAGTTTTGCCAAAAATGAGCTTCAACCCAACTTTGCCTTTTCCCACAACCTGTGCTGCGGACGAGTTACCCATATAGAGTTTTTCTCCTTCCCCTACCTTCTGATAGGAGGTGAACACATCTTTGCTTCCGCGAACATGCTTGGTAGCACCAGAGTCTACCTACTAGTCTCTCACATTGGTTACCAGATTGACTTCAAACATTGTACCAAAAAACTTGTTCTTGATGTTTTTCATAACAATTAGCATTATTTTATTTTATTTTTCTATAAATAAAATTCTTACGATTTCTATAAAATATTGCCTAATTTAATATGAATATGATTTATTTATAATCAAATAATCAACACCCACGAATGCTTTATGAAAAATCACTTCAGAGCATGATAACAACGTTCTATTATGTGTCTTGATTTTAATGCATTTAATTTAAGTGTATAAATTTTAGTGCATCTCAACGTTTCATCAAACGTGTCCTACGGTTGTTGAATTTAGTGTTTTAACCGTTCTAATAATTTCAAGACATCATGCATATGATTCATATATTAAAAAATATATTATGATTAATAAATCATACCTGATTATCGTTGCTACCACCATTTGAGCGATAAAAGTTTCCCTTTGAGCCATGGAGTCTCCATCAAATCCCCGCCGAAGAATGCAATTGTCCTAAACCCATATCATTAGCTAAAAATAGAATGCACCAAAAACCACCTCTAGGACTTAACTCAAGCCCAACCCAAAATTGAGTGCCCAAGCCATTTAGTCATCTCTTATAATTTTATTGAGTACAAATAGTAGAGATGATAGAACATTCTAAAAAGCATGTGTCACATGTGAGTCATAAGAAGGAGGGGAAAAATAGTCTTTTCGCGGATTCTTCTGTTAACCCTAGCATATCACCCCACCGATCTTTGATGTGTTTTTAGTATAGTGGTAAAAAGATTCGATTCTCGGACTTGTGAAAGTTTAATTTCTAGACCTAAATTTAATAAAAGAAAATAAAACAGATTAAAGTTAAGATGATTTAAAAATAATGGGAAGTACCAGGACCAAGGATTCCACTTTTAACCAATAACTTAAGTGATAAAATCATGCAATTCTTTTTTCGATTTAATCCAAATATGCCAAATATAGGTTTTTAGAAGAATAATTGTAAATCCTAAGCATGGGACATCAAGAGTAGTTAACTAAGCATGACCCATCAAAAGAGAACACAACTATTTAAGAATAACCTTTTTTTCTAATTTAATTCCATGCAAATAATAATAAAAGAATTATAAATAAATAAATAAAAATATATTTACCACTTAATTATTAGAGAAAAAGCTTCCTCCATCGTCCCAGTGATGGTGATTAGCTCATTGTAGAGAAAATATGCTCAAAACAATCTTTTATTGCTCAAAAAGTGTTTACAATGGCTTAAAAGAAGTAACACAGCTGATTTGATACGCTTTTAAGCGTTACAATGAAGTGGTTCAGCGTGTTACAGCAGCAGAAAAGCAACAGGAAAGAAGGACAGATAATATGTGTAGCAGATACAACTGTTGAAGCAGCTGAAGCAGCGACTGTAACAGCGATAGAATGAACGACAGTTCGCTGATGCTGTTTGTTCTTCAGCTGTTCTTCTTCTTCGGCAGCAGCAGATTTTTCCTGTTTCTCTGAGTTTTTTTTACGGCCGCTCTCCTCCCCGAATTAAGCCCTTCTCTTCGGTATATATAGGGTATACAAACCCTAGAGATCTTCCTTAATCGATAAGGACCCAAAGAAGAGTCCAAATCCAACTTGAATACGTGTTTGATCTTGTTACAGCGTGAATTTTCCTTCTCCGGCTGTGACACGGTTTTGAAGCAATTTTCACGGCATGAATCACTATTGCTTGATGTGTTTGATCTTGTTTTGATATCTTCTTGCTTTTGGGTCAAATGGAAGTACCAAAAATCCCTAAAATCACGTACAAAAAGGATATCAGCAGTTTCTCTTCGATAAGACTAGGGTTCCCGCCAAAATCGGTTTTTGAAATGTAAAAGGGGGTGCCTCCAATCCAAAGTGAGCCTTTATCACTTTCCTGGGTGCCTTTATCTCTTTTCGAGCCGATTTTTCCGCAAATGTTTATTTCTCAAAAATACCTATAAAGACATAAAAAGACATAATAAGAACAAAATCGAATACTATCGAAACAGATAATCGGGCGCAAATTAGACACAAAAATGTGTCTATCAAATACCCCCAAACTTACTATTTTGCTAGTCCTCGAGCAAAAATAATAAAATCCTAACTCACTTTCGCAGGAATCGCGACTACATTTAGCATATGTAATAAGCCGTTAAACCCCTAGGTGTCCCTAGTGGACGAGTTTTGTCTCGTGAGGGTTTACAAGAGGTATACCCACAAAACCTGTACTCCAGATTTTAGCAACTCGTGAACGATTAAGGATAGACACTAAACAAGCTATTTAGTTGGCTTACTCAATTCTTCGGCTATGGGAATCATTACCCTATATGAGTCCAACTGTTGTACATGAGTGTTTACTCTACCATACTAAAATTCATGTATAAGACAACAGAGCTCTACTCAGATAATTGTTCAACCACAAGACTCAGAATCTATCACAGTTCAATCACATGAAAAGATTTAGAAGATGGACATAGAAAATATGAAGGTTGCATATGTTGACTAAGATGAACGGTGTTTCCCATATCTGTCTGAAGGTCAGTGCCAGGATGAATCCTAATAGATTGAGATACATGATCTTAAACCTAATACTAATATCGACTCAACTGGTATATACAAGGGTCCCAACGATCGATTTATTGAAAATAAAACGATAAATATATTGACAACATGATTGGATCAAATTGAATCCAAGCGCATGATTCTTATCAGCATCTTACGTGATAGTTCCCATGAATCCTGCGTTCCACGCTTGCTTAGGCGACGGAGACAGGGAGAACACACACATATGATATCAAAGTGTCATTTTTTTTTATTTTTTTTAAGAATAAAGCAAGAATCGGGCTTGATATCAAACACTCTATTTCATCCTAGCGGCGATAACAGTTTGATACTGGGCCCCACCAAATCACTTAGAGAAACACAAATTGCAAAAATAAAAACAGAAAGTGATATGGTCGAGATAGACTCCGAGATGTGGTGACAATTATCATGTTATTTCTAACACCTGAACTCTGTCCTTTTATGAATAGACCATTTAACTGGGCACACCAATTCCTATAGAAAAAAAGAGCTAAGTTTCTATCTACCTAGAATGGTTAGTGTCACCCTGAAGTGTTCACAAGCTTCTAAATTCTAGAGTTTTATTATTTCACTAAAAAGTTTCTCCCTTACCCCCAAACTTAAATCAAACAGTGTCCTCAATGTTTTGTAATAAAGAGCAGTACCAATAGATAAGTAAAAAGAGGAATAACGAGGTAAGTCAGAAAGATAGTACCTGAGTGAAGCGTAGCAATCTATCCATGGAGAATAAAATAAAAACCTAAAATCCTACAAAAATCTACTAATATACAAGAACAACCCTGACGGTCAATCAGAGTAAGCAGGGTCCTCCAGAGGGACCTCCTCAACATCACCTGTAGGAAAAGGCTCTAAAAATGGTTTCAATCTCTGACCGTTAACCTTGAAAGGATTTCTATCATCTTGAGTCTCAATCTCAATAGCACCATGAGGAAAAATCGTGCGA
>JAJJMC010013841.1:7886494-7955633 GCA_023531435.1 Papaver californicum
ATGTTCCCCTACTCCAAGTTAACAGCCTATATAGTTCACGTAGCCTGGCAATCTCACTTATTTAGCCTCTAGGTTTTTCTTCTTCACGTGTGTACAGCCTTTCACCAATAAAGTCCTCTTCTCAGCCTACTCTTTTCTCTTGTCTCTCCATAGCATAGCCATCCCCTATCACAACAAACTTGACAGACTTTTTCTTTAAACCAAGAAGTCCACCTAACCAATACTCTTCCACGTGATGCTCTCTCAAGTCTCAATCATTCCCTTTCTCTAGCTATTTGCCTCACCAAAGTTTAGCCTAACCTGACGCACCCACTGCCAAGAGAACTAGCCAGCACCATACGTTCAACACAAGTTAAGTTGTTGGTTCACTTTAAACTCTTCATGCCAATTGTACCGTGTAATAAAAGTATAAGAAGTGTCTTCACAAATGTTCACTCTAGCCATGTTTAATTCGTAACTTCGGGTTTTATGCATATCACCTATTAAACCAATAAAAATATATTAATAATATAAAATCAAGTACTATTAAATATAGATTAGGCGATAAAAATGTATAAATTAAGCGCCTATCAATCTTCTCTTCGTGATATAACCGATAAACCCTTCATCACCGTTTCTCATGAAACATCATTTCGCCCACGGATCCGATAAGACACAGAAAACAAATCCACAGGATCAACTTTCTTGCGAGCTGCTACAAGATGGAACACTCATCACCAAACCGTACACCAAATTCAGTCATCAAAACAAGAACAGTCCCTGCAACATATGCTGCCCACTGGTGCTACTTTGATGCTCATTCTAATACAGTAATTAAAGAACATTCAGCGATTCTTGATGAAATTATCAAATATATACCAATTGTTGCTGCTCGTCTTCGTTCATTCGGATGATATTGATTGTGATATCCGAGTTGCTCCTGAATCTTCATCTTCTGTAGTATTGGAGTGAGAGGTGACCGAGTTAATGTATCTTTAAGTGATACCAAGGGTTTCTTGCTGTGTACATCCTAATCAAGCTCCATCTAAAATTAATTGTTTTCCTTTGATTATTAGGATCAAAAATATCATGTTCATCACCGGACTCAGTTGTACCCTAGAAAAACAGCCTCTGCAACTAATTGATTACCACCAACAACTTGCTTGCTTTTGTTTCTCAGCGAGTTTTCCAAGAGCAGATTCAACAGCATCTCGACCACCAAATTTTCACAAGCGTACAGGATCTGTAGCTGTGAGTTCGAAAGGTTCTCCTGGGAAGAGGTTAGACGGAATCCGTCAATTTGACGGTACCGGCACTAGTTTAAATACCGGTTTTTCAATATGATTTCTGGAAATCACCACCATTATCATGAAAACCAATTTTATAAGCAAACTCAAATCCAAATCCCTTCACGGCTGTAGTGACATGCGATTGATCCGATGAAGGTCCAATTTTTGATAATCCAAAATCTGAAACTTTGGCAACCTATTTGTCACCCAGGAGGATGTTTGTTTTCTTCACATCTCGATGAAAGATTGTTTGAAGTTTACCACAAATGATAAATTCGGAAGAATTACAAAATCCAAAACAAATAGAAATCCACTCGGAATCCAAACAATGTTCCTGACCCAAAAAATAATCAGTAGAGATTTTTCTCTTCCATTTTCTTAGAAACCCAATTCTAGCTGACCTTTTCGATTCTCTTCTATTTTATGTATGGTTTTGCACTCATAAAAAATTTCATCAACGACGTAAAAGCTTCGTGTTTCATTTGTTACAAAATTAAAACTATCGAGTTAAGATTGTTCGAGAAATTCCTGTAACAATGAACAAACCAAACAGAAGCTTGAAGATAGTTAAGGGTTAGAAGAAAACAACAACAGACTTCAGACAAACACACACATAGGAAGATGGAGTCGCCTGTTCAACAGACTTCCCTTAACTCGATATTTGTCGGGTACACCTCTAGAAAGAGTGTTGATATACCACTAGTGAGGACAAATCGAATCCAGGATAAAATCACCTGATACCAACCCAGCTAGCAAAAACTCGTTGGCCCGTTGCGAACTTAACAGCCGAATAAGATTTATGAAAAAAAATTAAAACTACGTGCGCAAACAAAGCGAGAAGAGGGGAAAAGTCGTCAGGATAGTAGCTGCGACTGGGGTGAGGAAAAAATGAAAACCTTTTCTGCTTTTATGAGAGAAGAAATTCGTTTTGAATTTAAAACCATTAATGAAAATATTTTTTATTTAATTCTAATAAATATCATTAATATTGAAACGGTAAAATTTATTAAAAGAATTTAATAAAATAAAACCGTTGAATCTTGATAGGCACACGCCGGGCACACGCTGGTATACGCCGAGCTCACGTAAAAACATACGCAAGATCCGCAAGCCCGCGTTCGTGCTTCGGTACGAAGCACCGCACATGTGTGAATTTGCCCACTAGCCCATTCCCTTGTCCATATCCAATCCACAAGTTTTTTCCCTTAGAAGCAACTTTCGTGGTAATATAGATAGACTTCATCCTTGGTTTATCCCATGTGGGACAAACCAAAGGTTTCTCATTCACATAGAAGTGAAAAGTGGATTTGTTATTTCCACCCACAATATAGGCTAGTGACTCTTTGGTCCCATCAAGATAATTTTGGTAACAAAACAATTTTTTGTAAATAAGCAATAAATTCACTTTTAATTCTAACATATTTTTTGATAAATGCCATTACACTATTCTCGCTTTACAGGCTATCGGTTACAGTTGGAGAAGATGATATGGTGCCAAATGATTACGACAGTGATGATGTAGATTACGGCAGTGGCGAAATACATGTTCCAAGAACAACTATGAACCATATAGCTACTCTTATACTAATATCCGCTATTTTTTGGGACAAATGGATGTTTAATGTCCGTATTGTGGGACATTACACTGGATGGAAGAAAAACTAACCAGTTCATCTTTAACATACCCAAAATTTGGGACATGTTGTCTTCAAGGAAAAGTTCGCCTACCGTTACTGCGTGAACCATCTGTAGCCTTGAGAGAACTGTATAACGGAAATGACGCCATATCTACTTCGTTTCGGAAACATAATGCGGCAAATGCATTTACCAACCTTGGATGCAAATTAGATCCAAGAACTTTGAAAGGAAGAGGACCGAGACCTTTCTCGATACATGGGGAGTTGAGACATTTGACCGGAGGAATTCTACCAGCTCCTGGAAACGAAAGACGAGATGTATACTTTCAATTGTACATCTACGATCCTTCTTTTACATTATTTGTTCGTGGTGAACGAAATCCTGAGTTAAATATAGATGTCCTTCAAACAATTCAGAATACCATTCTCCAATTCAATGTTTTTTATACCAAATATCGCCAAGCTTATGCAATTTTAAATCAAACGAGTCTAGCAAGCAAGAATGTCAGAGTTTCGTTTCAGTATAACATCTCAACTGATAGAAGGAATTATAATCTTCCGGTGGCTGACGATATTGTGGTTATCGTACCAGAAAAACGTTACAAACAAACTTGTGTACGAGATATTATATTGCATTTCAGAGAACAACAGGTTAAAATAGATATCAGAGTGTCATCCTTCATACTTGCCTTTACATTATGTTTTTTTATTTCCTTTTGGTGAGTCGGGAATGTACACCAACACTAAGGCAATGGGATGTGGTCACACAAACCAATATGGAAATGAAATTATCTCAAATGGAGTATTATAGTTACCGAATATTTCAACGTCCTACAAAATATTCCACCATCTTAAGCAGGAAAACTGTTTCAAGAGTTTTTAGTTGATGCATGGGCCGCTACAGAGCATAATAGATTGACAAGGCTCAGATTCAACCAACCAACTTTGCGTTCTGACATCTACAGTTGCATTGCAGATATAATAATTTCTTATTTGAATCCAAGTGATGGAGGTAACCCTTTTATTTTACCATCTTCACATACTAGGAGCGGAGGGAATATGTATGAGATATATCAGGATTCGATGGCGATTACACGATTTCACCACCATCCGGATATTTTTCTTACGATGACTGCAAACCCGAATTGGCTAGAAATAACAAATACACTTTTGCCCAATTCAGATTGTAATTGATCGTCCCGATTTGGTGGCTCGAGTTTTTGAGCTAAAGAGAAACCGCTTGATGAAAGAAATACAGGAAAAAAGGTTTTGGGAACCGTTGTCACCCATGTTTATACGATCGAGTTTCAGAAACGGGATTACCACACATGCATATGTATAATTCACTAATTTTGACTCAAATATTTTGTATGCAACTCAGATTTTTATGTCTCCCAATAACGCTGAATGTCTATGTATAATACACTAATTATGACTCAAATCTTTTGTATGCAACTCAGATTTTTATGTCTCCGGTGATATATACGCACAACTTCGTCTATCAAAGACGTAACCACAAGAAGGTGGTGTTATAGGCTGTGCCAAACACATCGTCAACCAGAGGCCCGATGAAATATATGCACACTTACATTTATTATTGTCATAGTCGCAAAAAAAAAATTAAATAGGATGTCGGGCAAGAAGTTAAGCAAAGCCAAAGCCATCAATTCAAGTACAACTGAGTTTGTAAGAAAGCTGATGCAATTAAGCAAAGAAAATCAACGAAAGGAAAGATGGGACGCAGCCATGCGTATATTTTTGGAATGGATTCATCACATGAGAAAGTGTTCATTTAGAACCAACATTCCAGCTAGGTAGTTACCTTGGAAATTTGGCTTTAATTAGATAATAAACATTGATGGAAGTATCACCAAAAATAACAAAGAATTAAACGTCCCACTTTTTTATTTTCTGGAACCTAAAAATTAAAATTCAGAAGCTTCTAGATGGTATACGTTAGTGGGATCCGTAATAATACATGTGTGTTAACCATCTTCCATATGTACAATATTTGTATGAACATAAGTTCAAGACGATTAATAATTAAGCTAAAGTCGACGTTAAGTATTTCAAACATCTTTTAGACTACACAAAAGATAAAAAAAACTATTTATATTTTTATAGAAAATTTTAAGATCTTTTTGAAGATTTTCAATCTATGACTTTGAGCCAATTTGGTGTTTTTCTTGCTTTCAACTACTGATTTGTTTAACTGTGAAAACCTTAACTAATATGTTAAAAATATTTTTGTATAACAAGTGATGCTTTACGATAGAAAAAAAATAAAATTAGCATGTTTTGTTGATATAATCAACAACCTGGAAGTTTTTGATGGTTTTATAAGCAATTTAAAGTGTATTACCTTATGAGGCACTTCTCTTACAAGGTAACTCATACTTCCGTTAGCTGGATGCTTGAGTTTTCTATCTGAAGTAAATCTACATATTAAGGTTTTTTGTGTCAGTTTTAGAATGGTCAACGATATGTTTTTAGGTATAAATCTTCCTTGGCATGGGTAGGAAGATGTGATGGTTGAGCTCAGCAGTCAACGCATGATATCATTAAAAAATATTCCAGTTGATTCAGCAGTTTCCAAAAGGTAATAACATTATCGACGTAAAGGATGCATACCAGCTGTCATAAAAGCGTCCTTCTGCATGACTCCTTTACAATATCTTATAAAAAGAAAAACGAGCATTACTTAAAGAAAGGTCGTTAAATGTATCTATATGGGCCTTAGAGAGTAATCAGATTGACTATAGTGTAGGAGCATAGGGACGCTTCCCTATTTTTTTATCTTTCAAAAGTGAATGTGAATTTTCAGTTACAGAATGAAAAATGCAGGGCAAATAGGAACCATTAACTATTGACTTGAATTCATGAAAAGTTCTTAGAGGACGGTTTATAGATCATCAAATTCCCATAAATTCCACGGAAAGTGGGTCCATGTAAATGATCGAGACCTCACAAAGAACAACTCTCCTTGCCCATATTGAGTTTGGAACCCAAAGGCACTCGTTGAGTGAACTGTATCTTCTTTGTATTAGGCAGAAGAACACCCTGACTGCTTCAAATAGCTCTGAAAATGGCTTATAGATAGAGATTGAATGATTCCCCCTAGACAGATATAGTGTTATCCGCTACCGACATCTGTAGGTGTTGCGAAGAAGAAAACTCTCTTTTTCTCGCATGCCTACAACTGACTGTCTATTGTTTTTCTGTTGGTTGTTGACCAACGAAAGGTTGGAGTTTACTGACTTAGAAAGAGACAAATCAATGTTCTTGGCCGATATATGAAATTAGATACTTGATGTAGATATATAGCATCATTCAAGGATCAATATCGTAGAAACATAAGCTTGTGAAATAGCTACTCCTAATTCCAGACCTGCCAATGCGAGAACTATGAATAAGTAATGAAAGAATCATTCTTCTTATTCTATGATAAAAGATGATGAATGATCAAATTTTACGCTACAAGCACATTCATCGAGTCATTTTTTCATTTTTTTATTACTTCTTTAGTGCCTCTTTATTATAGTATGGTGCTTGCTCGGTTCCTGCGGCAGTCTCCGATGAAAGGCCTCTTTCTCCGAAGCACGAGATGAACGTGATCTTCCTGCCTTTTTTTCCCATTAAGTCGACTGAGTGACACTATTGACTTGGTCATCAGGTTCTCAAAGAGAATATGCAGGTTAAGGACTTGGACACGTGATGGGTCGATAACTTTTCTCGTCGGAGCACCTTGATCCCGCTTCAGCTTAGCTCGAGGACCGGGGCGGGGCAGAGAGAGAATACCCAACCTACAAGTTATAGAAATCCGACTCATCAACTCCATATCTGGATCTACAGCAGGGAAGGGATATAACTCAGCGGTAGAGTGTCACTTTGATACGGTGGAAGTCATCAGCTCGAGCCTGATTATCCCTAAAACCAATGTGAGTTTTTCTATTTTGGCTTGCCCCTGGTGGTATAGTAGGAACTGGTCATAGTGCAGAAGAAAGTCTTTCGTCAGGTGGATCAGATCTATCTAGTCCATTTGGTAGGTCAGTAACTCTAGGTGATAAAGGGAAGACTTTGGAAAGTGAATCAAGAAATTAAGGAGAAACTGGGTCTGGGTTCGGTTAGTCGGTATGAACTAGTGATCGTGAAATTACTAGTGATTCTGGGGAAATTATCGGACTTGGAATTACTAGGTAGCACACATACCCTCTACCTCTGATTCGGTCTATTTCTTTATCTCCCCGTGACTTGTATGTTTGCAACAATAGGGACAAAATTTTCTCAATTCCAATCGACTAGGCGTATTGTGTCGATTCTTTTGAGCAATATATCTGGAAATGCCCGATGATTCCTTATTGACACGGTTTCGTATACAACTGGTACATTCCAAAATAACTCTTACTGCCATGAACCTCCCTTGAATTTTGGATTTACCTAACTCTTTGATTTTCGACCCTAAATCAAATTTCAAAAGATTTTGTTGCAATCAATAGAGTAATATAAAGAATAAGTAATACAACAATTTCTAAAGATTAATTATTGTGAACCCTAGTACATACAATATTTCATTTAAATATCTTGTATGATTTCTTTAGTTTCCCTAGATCCCATTTATTTCTATATTTTTAGGCCCTTTGAGTCTAACCCAAGTTTCACTGAGATTGAATCCAGTTTTGTTTTTTCCTTTTCTGCCCTTATATATTTTGAAAATAGGAAAAAAGAATAAAACAAATAGAGGAAGAAGGGTTAGTCACAGATAATTTATTATCTCACTAATCTTCTTCATCCCTTCCCATGTCAATAACTAGAATGAAAAAAACGGGAATGTCAACGCATATATGAATAAAAGATTAATCTCTATCAAAGAATAATCAATAGTATCCAGATATATTCTCTCCTGCTTAGACAGAACAATCCAAAGAAAATTATGATATCCTTTATCCAAAGAGGAGAAATGCGTCTGGCATATGCCTGCTTTGACCGAGATCTTTGGAGATGACTCTGTACTACAGTTCGGTGGAGGAATTTTAGGACACCCTTGGGGTAATACATCGGGTGTCGTAGCAAATCGAGTAGCCCTAGAAGCATGTGTACAAGCGCGTAATGAGGAGGTGATCTTGCTCGTCAAGGTAATGACATTATCTGTGAATCTTGCAAATGGATCCTTGAGCTAGCAGTTGCTTGTGAAGTATGGAAGGAAATCAAATTCGAATTTGAAGCAATGGATACTTTGTAATCCAGTAATTAACATTTGTTCCTTTAATTAAATTGCAATTAAACTCGGCCCAATCTTTTACTAAAAAAGGATTGAGTCGAATAACGAATAAGGTTCCTATTTCGTGTAGGGTGCAAAGGCTCTTATCTGCTTTCCCACTAAGTGTATGAGGATACTTTTATACTTATGGCCTTCCTATGGCTATTATTTATGAATAATTTTCGGGTAAACAATGAAATATTTGGATGGTTCATCTGAATCGGTCGTGTTACAACATTTAGACAGATGCTTCCTTTGTGAACTTTTTTTTAGGAAAGTCGAAACCAACGAGAAGGTTAAAAAAGATAAATTACCGCACTATATGCCACCTCATAAAGAAACCTTTACCCTTACACCTCGGGGCCAACTAAAATTTCCCACCCTCTTCCAGAATACTAAGAAGCCGCCAACTTATGAAAGCTAATAACCTTGGAACCAAAACGATTAACGAGAGAAAACAACTCACTTACTAAGATGAGGAAGATTGTCTAAACGAATAAATTTGTTGTTGCGACCACTCTCAAGAAAGGCTCTTCAATCTTTTGAACAAATCGAGACCAAAATAGGAAAAAAAGAGATGGAGAGAAAGGAATAACCAATTGATGAAGGAACATGAAACCACTCTGTTTCAATAGAGGTACGGGAAACCGTACGTGAGATTTTTCATCTTATATGGCTCCTCCGTTCTGTGCATAATGAATGATAATAATCTATGGAACCAAAAGAATATTGAAATATTCTCGTTATGAACTGACAGGGACTTTACAAGGAATCTCTACCCAACCTTTCTGCAAGAGGTCTTTCTTAACACTAATCGTGTTTTTGCTAGATAGAAAAGGTTACTCCAATAATTTCTTTGTCCTCAACGCCCCTTATTTCCATTAATTAGTTACTTTAACAGTCTTTGATGATTATATAGGTATCCAAAGTACAAACGACATGGATGTTTGTTATCCCAACCATTCTTGTTAGTTCCGATCCCGACAAGAAAAGTGATAATTTGTAACAAAGTTTTTTTTGTTGATTCCTAGGTATAGTGCTTCTTCCCATATGTCGCATATTGGTACTGATGGAGTAGGATGGACCTATAATACAAAAGAACCTATAGGTGTAATTGATTTAATTCATCCCAGGTTGTGATGTATTCATGCATTTCAAGTCAAGGGTAGGATTCGAAGAAATATATTGACAAAGGTGACTGATCAATAAAATGGTGAAAGCCGTCTAGGGAACTCCTCTATATTCGAAATATGCCTTTCTAGGAGCATTACGATCTGCAGCTCAAATGGTCTCTTATGAAGTCTCCCAACCTACTTTCTTATCCATGACCTTGGACCTGCCCTTGGGTTGTGGTATATCATTTCAATATTCTAGGTTAAACGGGAATTTTAAGCCATTTAAACCATCTAAATTATGTGGATCACTCAACCAATTGCTAGGATTCAGGATGGCTGACCCTTTAAATCCAGTCCATATAATGTCTTTTTCAAGAGCAAGGGGAAATGCATCTCTGGCCACGCCCCATTATATTTATATTTGACACCAATAAACACTAATATTTGTATTGTTTATTCGTCAATTCCCACTCAAATCTCTATGGAATAGAGTAGATTGTTGCTAGGATTTAATGCATATAGTTGTAGAATTTAACTTAATTTATTGATCATTACATAGAATTCAATTAAGATATTGTATGAAAGTATGACTCCTTCTGTTCTTGGTTGAGAATTGAAGGATTTGTGATTGAGCAAGTAAAAAAGAAGAAGAATTTGAATTTACCTTACTCTTTTCTTTTTTTTTCCTTAATATCAACGACTCAATCAAAATACAATTATCTCCAAGAAGGAAATGTTTGTTATGCTTAATATCTTTAGTTTGATATGTATTTGTCTTAATTCTGCTGTTCATTCGAGTAGTTTTTTCTTCGCCAAATTGCCCGAGGCTTATGTTTTTTTAATCCAACTGTAGATGTTATGCCAGTAATACATGTGTTTTTTCTTCTCTTAGCCCTTGTTTGGCAAGCTGATGTAAGTTTCAATGATATTTTTTTACTACTGTCCTATAAATATGTATGATTTTTTCGATAAAAAAGATTCTAACAATAAATAAGATCATCTAAGTCTTATATTTTAAACCCTCGATCCAAACATTTTTATTTTTGGATAATTGCGAGAAATCTGGATCACTAACTTGACCTTCTACTTCAAGGGTCCTATTAAATTTAGGATCTCCCACAATATAATATAGAATTGGGCAATAAAAAAGCGTTTCCGTAACAAAAGAATTTTTATTTTAACTCAGCGGTATAGTAACGCCATGGTAAGGCGTAAATCATCGGTTCAAATCCGATAAGGTTTTTTTTTCACAAATCTCTAATATAAATCTTCAGTTTGGGGCGGAAAATAGAGATATTGTTGCTTTTTGTAAACTCAATGACAAAAAAAAAGAAACATCCACATAATTATACTACTATAAATAAAAAAAACTTACTATTATAGTAGTATAGTTATAAGGTGGAATATTTATCTTGATTATCATGATCAATCATTCCGCTGAGTAGAAGAACTACTATGTCACTTTAGAAATCAACAAATGAAAAAGTAAGTGGATCTGACCCATTGAATCATGACTATATGAGCTATTATGATAATAAAATTCAATAGTAGAAAGAAAATTGTAGTAACATACCCGCTCCTTTTATTTATTGTTTATTTCCTTGGATACGAAAGAATTTATCGATATTTCTGATTTAATGTTCTTGTTCCTGGATACTTCCTAGGAAGAAATGCTATTATGTTCCTATACAGAAAAACATTTCTTCCGAGTCACAAAAACCGTTTATTTTGAAATATCTTTCTTTGATTCCGGGGAGGGATAATAAAAGGAGGAAGGCTGTTACTAGAACGGACCACACAAAGAGCTCGTGTCGTAAAGTATTGGGTTAAGTCCCGCAACGAGCGAAACCCTCGTGTTTAGTTGCCTCCATTGAGTTTGGACCCTGAACAGACTGTCGGTGATAAACCGGAGGAAGGTGAAGATAGCGTCAAGTCATCATGCCCTTTATGCCCTGGGCGACACACGTGCTACAATGGCCGGGACAAAGGGTCGCGATCCCACGAGGGTGAGCTAACCCCCAAAACCCGTCCTCAGTTCGGATTGCAGGCTGCAAGTCGCCTGCATGAAGCCAGAATCGCTAGTACTCGCCGGTCATCCATACGACGGTGAATTCGTTCCCGTTCCTAATACACTCCGCCCGTCATATTATGGGATCTTGTCATGCCCGAAGTCGTTACCTTAACCGCAATGAGGGGGATGCCTAAGGAATGGCTAGGGACTGGAGTGAAGTTGTAACAAGGTAGCCGTACTGGAAGGTGCGGCTGGATCACCTCATTTTTAGGGAAATCTAATGCGTATTGGGTATTTTGGTTTGACACTGCTTCACACCCAAAAAGAAGCGAGCTACATCTGAGCTAAGCTTGGAGATGGAAGTCTTCTTTCGTTTCTCGACGGTGAAGTAAGACCAAGCTCATGAGATTATTATCCTAGGTCTGAATAAGATGATAGGATTCCCTTTTTTACGTCCCCATGTCCCTCATGTGCGGCGACATGGGGGTGCAAAAAGGAAAGAGGTAAATGGGGTTTCTCTCTCTTTTGGCATAGCGGCCTCCTACTGGGGGCCCGTGATAAACACTTAATTTATACATTTTTACCGTCTTATCTATATTTTGTAGTGATCTTATTTATACTAATTTTATGGTTTTTATGTTATTTTAGGATGTATGCGTAAAATTCGATATTACGAGTCTAAATCAGTAAAACACGGCTGAATTGCTAATATGACCGTCAGCTTTATATTAGAGGAGAACGTTGTCACCTGTACTCATTTTTCGGTTATAGACTGAGAACAATTGGTGACATTTTTCCGGAATGACTACCTATGCATTTCGAAGGAGACTACTGTCCAATTAAGGTATGTTAAATAAATTGGCTTGTGAAAGTAGCACAAGGTGCTGTGAGAGATGGTTAGTGGTAAAAGTTAAACAAAGAGATTTATTTTCTTTTTAACTACTGACAACAAAGGAAGACGTGACTGGAAAATGAGTAAAGAGAATGAAGAAGTGATAAGAGTTGCTAGTGGGGTTGGTTGGTGAGACTTCTTTGGAGTTGGACGTGGCAGGTGGAGCTAGGTTGTTTTGGTTATTTTGAAAGGTGAGGAAGATATCACGTGAGATAGAAGTAGAGACTTCTCTACACAGCACCTAGGAGTAGGAGATTTTGATTTTCTTGTGGAGTTGGGACAAGACTTGGGTGGAGAGTTCGATGACGTGGCATAAAAGAGAGAAAGGCACGTGAATTGGCAGTGAGAGAAAAATAAAGGAGGTGGACTTTCTAATGATTGGTGCTGGAGACGCAAAACGAGGAAACAAAGTATAAAAATGGAAGTCTGCTAGGTTTTGTGGAGGGGAGTTCGGTCTGAGGTTTTTCTGGGTGCGGCCGACGGTACTGGAGGAAGAGAAGATTATTGTTGGAGGCGTCTAACAGAAGTAGGAGAGAGATACAGGAGCAGAAATAAAAAAAGGTTTAATCTTTTCTCTCTCTGTTTTTCGTAATTATTTTTATGGGTTTTGAGAAACCCAACTCCATGTCTTGCTAATTAATTTATAACTAGGGTTTAATGTTGAAACCACTTAAAAGTTCAGATCAATTAAATGAAGTATTTGATACAGACTATTATGATTTGAATTGATTAATTCCATGATTTTGATTTATTGAATTTTATTAACGATTGTGATTTCGTTAGATGGTACATGCTTGGCCTAGGTTTTTGATGTTCCATGCTTTTGGTATACAATTGTTATTTTGAAAATCTTCTTGTTGCAATATATTTGTCTACTTATTTGATATTTCATGCTTGGGTTAAATCCTTAAATGGGGTATGCTTAGAATAGCCAGGTATTATTTGTGGACCTATAATTAGTTTCGTACAATTTTCTCGCTAACGCAATTTGATAGTGTATGCTTAGACTTAGAACTTTTGATGCAACATGCTTAGGGCGTCCCAGTGATATTTGCTACTCTAAATATTCAGGAGTTATATTTCACTTCAGTAATTAAATAGAAATAATGGTGGATACTAAAAACCATGGTTACTGTTTCTCTCATTTGATTTATTTGATTAGTTTAGTTTGTTTTATTATTTTATTCATAAATCTAAAAATCCAAAAATATTGTTTCTGATTTAGTTAATTGAGATATTAATTGCAGTATTATCCCCTCTCCCTGTGGGTTCTACCCGTACTTGTCGTTGTCTGCATTGTAGACACCGTGCGATTGCGGTTATTTTATATAGGGTAATCTAAAATCCCATCAGCCCGCACGACGGGATATTAGCTTAGTGGTAGAGCGCGCCCCTGATAATTGCGTCGTTGTGCCTGGGATGTGAGGGATTTCTGCCACATGAATAGTTCAATGTGATCAGCGCCTGACCCGGAGATGTGGATCATCCAAGGCACATTAGCATGGCGTAGTCCTCCTATTCGAACCGGAGTTTAAAACCAAACTTCTAATCAGGAGGATAGATGGGGCGATTCAGGTGAGATCCAATGTAGATCCAACTTTCTATTCACTCGTGGGATCCGGGCGGTCCGGGAGGGACCACCACAGATCCTCTCTTCTCGAGAATCCATACACCCCTTATCAATGTATGGACAACTATTTCTCAAGCACAGTTTTAGGTTCGGCCTCAATGGGAAAATAGAGCACCTAACAACGCATCTTCATAGACCAAGAACTACGAGATCACCCCATAATAAAAGGGGTGACGGAGGGATCGTACCATTCGAGCCTTTTGTTCATGTTTTTCCCGGTAAGTTTGAAAAAGGATCCTAGAGTGTCTATCTATAGGAGATACCCGCCAACTATGGTATCCACCTTGTTGGACACGTTAGATAGAATAGTTCGAAGAAAGGCTAAAGATCCTCACTTAGGGGTTCGGTCATAGCTTATCTCTCTCGCTAACAATAGACCCCCACTGGCCAGGTTTACTTCGAACACCTATAGCAAGGCAAGAACAAGGTAGCTTCTAGCCTCTCATGGACAAGGAACACTGGCTAAGCTATAGGACTTCCTCTTGTGAATATTGGTCTGGTCTTTACTATCCCTATAAACATGAAAGATCCAACATTTGGGTAGCAGCATCATACCTCTCTTCTATCCTCTTTCTATCTACGGTTCTATCAATTGAAGGTGAATGGCAAAAATCAAACATAATACCCTAAGGCATAAAGAACAGAGAAGTAGATAGGAACCGAACTACCTTTCACGGCTAAAGCCTTGAACCTTGGAGTGATGACTAGCTATATGGCAGAGATCCATGTTATGGATTATGCCCTAAAATGGGCAGTACAATGGCATTGGAAGAAGATTTTCATACGCTCTGATTCAGTGAGTATTGTTTTTGCTTTCAAAAACATGTCAATTCCTTAGATTGTTAGACAGAGATGGATTGCAGCTAGTAGACATTATGATTGTATTCGTTATGAACATGCATACCGTGAAGTTAACTTTACAGCTGATACTATGGCAGAGAGGGGGAGCCTGTTGGCACTGGGAAGCATAGCTAGTTATTTGCGAAGGCTAGACTTTTTACGCAACGTAGAGATTCCGGACAAGGCCTTTTTTTTTTAATAATAGTTTTTTCAAGTTTTTTGGGGCTTATTGCCCTATTTTATTGTAATATACTCTTTTAATTATCTTTTGCTATTTTAAGAAATTCGGATTAACCAAAAAAGGCAAGAAGAGTACAAAAGAAGGTGATAAGAAAAGCCATGGCCCTAACAAAGGAAGTAAAAAGCGTGAATCATATCCCTTCTTTTGACATTCTCTTTCTCATGCTATTTATGAACAAGAAGATCCCTACGGCTACCTTGATATGATGTTTAGAGACACGACCCAAGAAAAGAAGAAGGCATAAAGGAAGCATTCCAAGACGCTTCATATCATGAGCCTGATGAGTGAACCCGTTCCTCTACCCCGCTTGAATCAACGTCACTCCTAGCTTCGGATGCAGAGGAATTTGAACCCCCGGTACCACTTCTAGTACTTCGGTTTTCAAGACCAATTCCTTCAATCACTCAGACATCCATCTCGAGGAGCATGAAGTCATCGAGGGGCCATTAATCTCAATAGGCTATAATGTAAAACCATCAGTGAATGCTCTCAAAACTCGAGATCTTGTTGTCAAACTTCCAGCTGATGGGTTGAAGGTTGCAACTTGAAGAACCAGAGGAATCATAGTCCAATGGTTGTCAACAAATGCAACTTGAAGAGCAAGAACATGAGACTATTGATCTTGGAGTTGGGTTTGCCTATCGATGCTTAGGAACCTGCTCTGAGTTACGTTTCTCCCCTCTAAAAACCTTTTGTCGATTTGTTGCTAGTTTAATCCTTTGATGTGGCTGTTCAACCTAATTTATTTCTTTTTTTATTTTGTTCGTATTTAAACACCATAATTACATTATTTGGGTTGCTAACTTAACAGTAGAGTACTCGGCTTTTAAGTGCGGCTAGATTCTTTTACACATTTGGATGAAGCAACGGATTCGTTCATCTCGGATCTCACGCAAAGTGAAACGCAAAAATTTTCCCTTGCTCCTGTCTTCATACTCTTCCTCCTAAATTTACCTCGAACGCACTGAATAACTTTCACCTATATGCCCGCAAAGCGATTGATTGAGAAAGATCTTTTGTTCGTATTATAAGATCGTGATTTGATCCGCATATGTTTGGTAAAAAGAAGAATCTTCTTATTTCCTTTGATAATAATCAAAAAAGGAAAGTGTTCCATTGGAACATGAAAAAATGGGCCTACTCGTTCGAATCGCCCAAGAGATCGGGATTCAGGGAGGTAGTTGAGTCGAGACCAGCAGATTTGTTGAGCAATAGAAAAAATTACTAGAGGGATCGGGCTTGCCCTAGTCTTTGAAAGGAAGGAAAACACAGTTACTTTAACTCGTATTCCTATTTTTCTCTCCAGCATACCATTTCTAGTCTATCTATTGGAAAACTCATTCTCTTAACAGCAAGGCCCGGGCAGACCAGTTTAGCTCTTACCCGGACGACAGAATTATATATGTTATGTATTATCGGAAAGCCATTCCATCCTTATAGCATGAAGAAGAGTTGATCCTACATACATTCAAAATGGAAGGCATGTACTAGACGGATAGGTTTCAGTAGCTAGCCAGTAGTCAGAGAGGTCTCATCGCTCAAAGAAGATGTCGGGTGAAGATCTAGTGATTCAGATTCATCTACCCCTTCGGCCCTACTTGGAATCGAGGCTAGAAGCAGACAGATAGAAATAATTGGTTGGATAAAAGCGTTGTTCGAGGCTATGAAGTCGAATTCTTCCTGTCTATTCATAACTACCGGCTTGAAGTAATGCATTAAGGAGAGGGACGTAGTGACTAGTTACTTCCTTTTGGAGCTGGTGACTGACAAGCACTGGAGTTAGCTCCGGTTCGTCCCTCAAAAGCAAGAATCAAAGATAGGTTTACCTCACTTCTTATTTATATCGGAAGTATGATTGTTATTCGGCCCCTAGTGATTGTGATTTCAAAAGATCACTACAGCTATGAAAGAAGCTAGCCTCACTCAATCATGAAGCCTCAGAGGCACTTCACGAAGTGACCGAAGATAGCATGTAGCATCAATCACTCTGAACCGGCCCCGTGGATATCTTTGCTTCAGAACAAAACAATTAGAATTAAGCTCGGTCAACTGGAAAATGTATTATCCATATAGAAGATCTTTCAATTGAGAAGATTCATCGACTTGATATAAAGAGAATGGTCTATCTATTTAGTTAGTTATTCAGTTAATCCAATGAAATGATTCATTATTGGAGAAGATAGCCATTGAACTGAAGGAAAAAAAAGGATTGAAAGATCCTTAGATACGGCACCGTGTTGTGAGTCCCAGTTCAAACAAAGGCGAGCCAAAGTCGATAACAGAGGTTGCGGCATTCCTATCAAGAGGGGAATCTGCCGGCGAGAAAGAAAGCCATTCCAACTCGATAATAAAGTGAATCTCCTGTATCTCAAACCATGCTTCATTGATCTTTCAGGCCATGCAAGTTCGAACTAATTGAATACCTGTGTGATAAATCCCTCGAATTGGTTTTCCATTTCCATAAAGAATATGATTGACAACTCGAAGTTGCACATTGTCTCTTTCCTGCAACAGGTCGTGGGGGAAAAGCGTTGCTAAATTTATCCCGTCTGCTATTTCATATGTGACTACGGGTCGAACCAAAATAAAAAAAAAATCTTTATAGGTGTGATCCGTTGGACATAGATCATTTTTTTCAATTTTTTTGAATCCGTGACTTTTTTTTTCCTGTTCACGGTGGTATTAAGATGCCGTTATGCCATGATATCTTATCTGTCTCTCTAGGAAAATGGATATCTCCAGAAAAGATTTTCAGTTCGATCTTTTTTTTTTCTCCAATCGGAATAATCCCCCTACACGTATCATTGCTGTATCATTGTGTTGTAATCAATCCAATGAAGTTGTAGAGACTTGAGGCACTACTATGGAAGTGTGTGTGGAGAGTTGACCTATTAACCTATATGTTTTGTCGTTTGCACAGATCTTACAGCTGATATGATTTATTATGTATTTCCAAAGGTAATTATATGGAATTCAAATTTCATTCAGAATTTGAAATGATATTAAGTAAATGATGACAAAGATCAAGAGTTACCATAGAATCATTTAAGAGAGCACAATCTAACATCTGCTCATAAAAAATAAGGTCGAAATATTTTTATTTCTTGGAGGTAATGTTGTAATCATTATAACCGTTTGAGATTATGTGAATGGTATTGCATACCAATGCCATTTTAACAAACTACTTTAGCAAGACTATGCTCCATCACATTGCAGTTGGTAAAAAGAAATTTTTGGAGTAATTCACGTTTTATAGTTGGAGTATTTGCTTTATCCACATCAAAAATGGTTCAAATACAGGGAAAATTCCAAAAGAATATCCCAAGAGAAGGCGACCCATTTGCCTAGCATATATCTCAATAATATAGGGGCTGCTGAAACTATCTTTGGATCTCATCTCATGAAAAATTCCGGAAAAAAATGATGTCAACGTAGAATTATTGTATCGACATAATCATTCACTTAACAATTTTAGGGTTTATATTGTCTTGACATTTAAATCCTAATTGTTTTCGTTGTGCACACACCAACTTAAACGTACGCTCTCTTCATATAGAATCTGAATTCATGGGTATGCATACGCTGAGTTCTATAATGTGTGCAAGCAATAGTTGTTTAGTAGAGAAAAACAACTATGTGAGTGTGACCACGAGGAAGGCTACAATGGATAAACCCGTGAAGTAGTCATTTGAGAGTGAAGTTTTTCTTTTTTGTGATTTGAGCTTTTACATTTTTCACTGCACACTACTATATATATATATATATATATATATATATATTTAATTATATAGAAAAATATTTATTATATTATGAGTTATTCTTAATTTTATCGATATTTGGTTTTTGATGAAATTAATGTCAAGAAATGGTCTCCAATAGTTCATAACAAAACAAGGTAGACAAACCAAGAATTCTTTTACGGACATGAAGTATCACGATCTCGATGATGCTTATGCTGATGAGGTAGAGGCACATAATGATTGAGTAGCTTAAAAGATGCAAGAATATATAAAAGAACAAAATTATGATCCTGGGAAAGAATATCAAAATTTGGAGAAAGGTTGGAACGACATAACTTTTAGTTAATTTGTGAAGCTACCATAAATGTTGTAGTCTTTGAAGATGTTGCACTACAAGCCCATGACTTCTTAGGTTTGTTTATAGAAAATCAAAGTCAAAATAACACCCTTAAGCTACTTAAGAAAATCATTGTTCGATATCCATTTTACCTTAATAAAATACCAACAAAATCACATGACATAATCTAGATGGAGGAATTTATAAAGAATCAAGCAGTTGATTTAATTCTTTTTTTAAAGCTTATAATGTATCGCGATCTCGATGACGCTTCTGCGATGAAGTAAAAACATATATAGTGACTGGGTGGACCAAAAAAGGCAGGAATATGTAAAAACCAAAAGCATAAACTCCAGATGGTTTGAAGAGTATCAATTATAAAGCTTAAATAGATATTATAGGCTTTGAAGATGTTGCATTACAAGCCATGAGTTTTCAATTATATTGCATTGATTTCTTATTAGTTTATTGAATGTTTTATTAGCTTCTAGGTTCATGAGATTATTGTACTTTTATAAGTACTATTTATTTTTAATAAAATTAATTTTAAAACATGATCAAATATTCCACGAGTGAGACACTTGGCTTACACAATACATGGTTCTACTTAAGATCGGGAGCTTTTGAAGAAAATGAATATCCAATGTACATTGGTATTTCAAATACATCATTTGGACCATCAAAATTAAAAGTTACTGCTACCAAGAAAAATAACTTACTAGATGGTTATACCAAAATCACTGTACGTCAATTCATTCTGACAATTCCAGATTTATAGACCATATTGTTCGTCAAAATGACCTATAAAAGTGAGATCGACGAATAGAAATTTAAAGTTTTTCTTAAGTTATTTTTCTATAACATTGGTTGTTTTTTCTCACAAGTAAATTTGTTTGATTTTTTTTATTAAATAAATTTAATTTATATTTGAATTTTTATAATATTTATTTAATGCTTTAATAATATGTTCGATTTTAGAGTAAAGGTGCACAACCAAAACAAATTTTGAATCATATCTAAATTATAGTCGTATCAATGCACTTTTTTTTATCTAAAACTTAATAAAATATATATTTTATTTAAATAAAAAAATAAAATAAATAAATTTTCAAAATTATATTTTATCTAATTTTTTCAATGTAATTTTAGTGAAAAAAATTTCCACGGGGGATAAACTAGTATACTTAATAGAAGTGTTAATGACTCTGACAGCAATGCCACGTGGGATTAATGAAATGAAATAAGTCTTTAGTCAAAATTACAGAGAACAAGAACAAGAGAAAACAAAAAAAAAAAAGGAAAACAAGATATAAAAACCAAACACAACCCAACAACAAAACCCTTACATTCATTCATTCCCTTTACTAAACAACTGACTTACAGAGAAAAGAGTACACAGAGACTCGGACCACACCACCGTTTCCACTCCCATTTTCTTTTTCTCTTATCCTACGCTCCTGTTTTTGATTCCCATCCCACGCCATCTTACGAATAAATCTTCCCTCTTTCTCATATTCAGATCACTCTCTCAAGATTTGGGGGAACAAAATCTCACACAAAAGAATAAAGGTTAGTAATTATTGCCCTAAAATACTGTTTTTATTCCTCTTTTCTTTTTAGTTTTTTGATTTGGATTTTTTTTCTACTGTTTGAACTATAATCGGATATGTGTTTGGTTAAGATTTGGGGGTTATATTTTTGAATGTTTGAGTTGACTGGAAATTTGTTTACTTTTTTGTGTTAACCCTGAAAAGGTTTGATCTTTCTGGTTATTCTGAAGTGCAAATTTGGAAAGTAATGATTATTCTGTGTTTTGAGGATGACTTAATTACTGGGTTATTTATAGATTTGAGGATGTTTCATTTATGTGCATTTCATAAATCTCATTATGTGAAACTTGTTTTAACATATACTATTGGGACTGAGTATAGACTAGTCGTGGGCAGATTCTTTGTGCATTATATTTGTAGTGAGGTATTGATTGATCCTGATTGACACGACAAGGAGAACTATACGTAGGTCATCTCTGTGCTGGCAGTGAAAGGTGTAAGAAGATTGTTATAGTTTGGAGAACAAACAAGTTAGAGGTGATGAGAAATTAAGAAAAGGGGTATGATGTAAATGGTTTAGGTGAAACCTTGTTATGGAGGATAGAGATGTGTAGCGAGTAGTCTGGTTCTAGAAAACCCATTACAGTATCCAGTATTGGTGTTGAGGTTCAGTTTTGGCCTTTGGGTGTAATTAGGAGATTTTTTGTAAGATGGTTTTGGGTGTTACTCAGTAATCCTATATTAGTAGATGAATAGAGATGGTTATGACATTGGTGGAGTTTGTATGCTTGTACATGATTAAATGCCTACCCCTTTTAGACTTAGAAACTATTTCAACAATGGAGCTGCAAAGCATAATGGTTAACTAATGTAAGAGGATGGTTAAATCTAAACATTTTCTTGTCCTACGTTTTCTTGTTCGTAAGATTCTTTTGACTAGTACTAAGTAATGATTGTTTGTTCAGGAAGGAACTGTTGTGCGATGAGTTGCTTCGGCTGCTGTGATGACGATGATAACAGAAAGGCTACTGATGCTGGAGGCCCATACATGGTCAACAATGCAGTAGGTAATGCAGTAGTCTAATACCATATTTAATTGGTCTTCCCATTTTTATAGTTTTGGTTTATTAAGTGATGTATTACTTGTCAAAGGTTTCAATTATTCATTAGTGTGTATAATTGTTCTGATGCTCTGGGATCTAAATTTCCAAATTAAAAGTTACAAACTTGTTTTCTTTTTTATCATGTTCTTCCCTTCCTTTGTGTTTCGTTCTTCACGTGATTTGTCAAAACTGACTGGAGTAAATTGTAAAGGTAACCATGGAGGGCATCATGCCTCAGATGCAACTGCAAAGGTTCCCCAAACTGTAAAAGTCCAACCTATTGAAGTCCCTATCGTCACGGTTGATGAACTGAAGGACGTGACAGAGAATTTTGGGACTAAGGCCTTAATTGGGGAAGGGTCATATGGTAGAGTATACTATGGTGAACTTAAAAGTGGGAGGGCTGCGGCCATAAAAAAATTGGACGCAAGTAAGCAACCCGACCAAGAGTTCTTAGCTCAGGTTAGTTTTGATTTGTATCCTGGCAACTTCACTATTATCTTATCTTGGTTCAGCATATAATTCCTTTTGTACTTCATCCAGGTATCTATGGTTTCAAGGTTGAAACATGAACATGTTGTAGAACTGCTTGGTTATTGTGTTGATGGCAATCTTCGAGTCCTTGCCTATGAGTTTGCTACAATGGGATCACTACACGATATTCTTCATGGTACGCAGTAAGCTTAACACCTCAATTAGATCTGAAACCTTATTTTAGCAAATACTACCTCCGTCCCAGCAAAAGAGATACTATCAGTTTTGCTGGGCCGGAGGGAGTAACACTTATAATGTTATTGTTGGAAAAACTTAACAAGTTGAAGCCTGGTCGTAGTGATCATGTGTGACGTACCCATATGATTTAGTCTCTCTCGATTCCTTTTATGTAACTGTTACCCTGTCTGTATATAACTATCTAGTTGCAAGTCTATCTTGGCTCAGTAGCACATGTTACATGTCTTTTGTCGGTGTAGGGCGGAAAGGCGTCAAAGGAGCTCAACCTGGGCCAGTTCTATCATGGGCTCAACGAGTAAAAATAGCTGTAGGTGCTGCAAAAGGACTTGAATACTTGCATGAAAAGGCTCAACCCCACATTATCCATCGTGACATCAAGTCCAGTAATATTCTTCTTTTTGATGAATATGTTGCCAAGGTTGCTGATTTTGACTTGTCAAATCAAGCTCCTGACATGGCAGCACGTCTGCATTCTACCCGTGTTCTTGGGACTTTTGGTTATCATGCTCCAGAGTAAGCATTATCTAGATTCTGAAACATAAGCTTGTACCTTCAATCCTGAAGCAGTAATGACCCATGTTCTTCTTATTGTGGATGTCAGATATGCAATGACTGGGCAGCTAAGCTCAAAGAGTGATGTTTATAGTTATGGTGTAGTCTTGTTGGAGCTCTTAACTGGCCGCAAACCTGTTGACCATACGTTACCAAGAGGGCAACAGAGTCTTGTGACATGGGTACGAAACTCCATATTTTTCTTCTCTTACTACTTTAGGTAGTTGATGCCTGTTTCTTATACTTCAAAACCTTTTACACTGTAGGCTACGCCAAGACTTAGTGAAGACAAGGTCCGGCAATGTGTTGATCAAAGACTAGGAGGAGACTACCCTCCAAAAGCAGTTGCAAAGGTATGTGAAGTTGCTGATTCAATCCGAGTAGGGTTTTTATATATTATACAACAAATAAATTGTGAAAAACAACTTTGGGAGTGCTCCATTTGTGGTTAAAAATGAATAAGAAACGTTTAATCTTTCTAGAATTGTTGAATATTAGTTACCTTCAGTTGATGTTTTTTAATTTGTTTTCTATTTGTGTGCACATTCTCTTTCTTACCACATTCCTTTTTCATTTGTGAAATAGATGGCTGCAGTGGCTGCACTGTGTGTGCAGTATGAAGCTGATTTCCGGCCAAACATGAGCATTGTGGTCAAAGCTCTCCAACCCCTATTAAATGCTCGACCTGGACCTCCTGGTCCCGGTGAATCAACAAGCGTGTGAATAATATAAAAATAAATGGGATTGAAACCTCATCTATACAAACAACCAACAGGATGGGCTCTACATTGTGTATCATCGTCATTTCTTGCTGGATTTTATTTTATTTTTTACTTTTAAATTCTTTCCTTTTTGATTGTATGTTCTTTTGCTTTCCGCTTTTTGATATCTCAAAAAGAATACGAAGTTGTTACATTTTATCAGCTAATTAGATGCGTCCTCCCGTTATTCCCACTATTTTCTGGTCTCCTTTTATCCTATTTGAACCCTACTACTATTTGTAGTTTTGGTGTTGCCAAAACAGCTACTACTTCTTTTAGTTGCGGTACTGAAACAGCCATTATTGCTGCTAGGAGCTGTGGTTTCACCCGTGTTAATCCACTTAGCTGTTTCAATAGTGATGATTTGTATTCCGTAGTATGAATAGCTGTTAAGAATGAGATCACTTATCAGCTGTTAGTATCTTATCTAAGTGATAGATGATTGATTAATGCCAGCTCCAATATTAGACTTTGTGGCTGGAATTCATCAACTGTTACTTTCGATGCTCATTTAGCCCCACTTTGAGTGTGATTTCTTTTACCCACTTTTTTTTTTTTGCAATGCTGGTGAGAAGAAAATCATCTTGAAAGCTTAGCCCAAGTTTTACTCGCCTTGAAACGGTTTTGCACATGAAAATGAAGCAGGGATCCATGGATATAACAGCTTCAAAACTGTATCCGACGAAGGGATCGCCACTGTGCGTCAAATGTTATCAAAATAACTTCTGCAAACCCCGTTATTGTGCAAGTGTATTGTTTTGCACAAATAGTTTCTTAATAATCACAGAAAGAAGACGGTATATATTCTCTTGGAGCTACAAAAATAAATGATAAGCCTCCTGTACACACCACCATCGGGTTTCGGTTCTTTAAAGGAGAATACAAATTTCCACACAACATTAGAACTCTTCCACATCTACAAGAAGAAACAACACAAGAAAACCCCAAATATAAAAAGATGATCACCCTCCCCCTCCCCCTCCCCCTCCCCCTCCCCCTCAAGTTTACTTGACAACACAACCCTTGCCTCAACCCCTGTTGTTCGACCTGAGGAGGTAGTAAGACCCAAGAATGCAGGTCAAAAGAATGTAAAAAAGACTTGACACTTCAACTGTTTATATATATATGTATTCGTCACAAATTATGTTAGCTGGCTCCTTTTAGTCTCCAGCCTTGATTCTTGACTTTCACTTTTGTCGGTGTCGGAATTTTCCCTTTGAGACTCAATCTCTGTGCTACTAGTCTTCCTTCGATGCCTTCGATCCTGATACCAGTAAAAAAAATGTTATGAAGTTAGCCCACTGAAAAATGGTCCACACTAAAAACCTTCTTATAATGTTTCAAAGATAAGCTCAAGTCGAACCTCTCGAGGTATGGGATATTCCTCTGACTCAAGCATGCGAACAACTTGGCTCATCTTCGGTCTCTTGTCAGAGTCTGGATCAACACATCTCAAAGCTGTTAAAAGAGCTCGTTTGAGGGCCCTCGTTGATGGCTTTGTCTCAATGTTTGGATCCACCACTTCTTCTGAGCGCCTACTACCAACCATCATTTTCAACCAATCAACCATATTTACCTGCATGTGCACCCATCAAATCATATTAAGATGAGACCAGGTCCACCAAGACAATACAGCAAATAGATGACCGCAGAAGTAAAAAATACCAAGAGAAAGTCTTTGGGAGCTCTATAAGAGAATTACTAATCCTTTTGGAACTTCCTTCCTTCAGAAATGATATTTACTTTCATTACATAGATTTAATAAATCCCATAATGAGTCTTTTGAAGAGATAATATTCCCAACATCCAGGTCTCAAACGTGGAGTTAATATATGTTTGTACAGAGCAATGGTTGGTACAGTACCTCGTTGGCAGGGCGTCCATAATCCACGGGGTCTCTTCCAGTGATTGCTTCCAAGACAACAACCCCAAAGCTATAAACATCACTCTTTTCATTTAGGAGGCCAGTATTTGCATATTCCGGTGCAACATATCTGCAAAAATTACAAAAAGCAGACAAATTACTACTCTAAAATTCTAGCAATCTGAATATAAGTAAAAAAAAGAAAAGGAAAATATGAATAAATTGACAATTATTACCCAAAGGTTCCCATCACTCGGGTGGTAATGTGGCTTTTCCCAGCCCCCAACAACTTTGCCAAACCAAAATCTGACACCTTCGAATTGAAGTTGTCGTCAATCAATATATTGCTGGACTTGATGTCACGGTGTACAACTTTTGGTTCAATAGCCTCGTGTAAGTAAGCAAGTCTGCATCACATGAAAGGAAAGAAAACCATGTACATTTTAAAAAATACCAATAAGGAGAACTTCACAGTAACAATATTTAAGTTAAATCTAGAGAAACTTACGCCTTAGCAGTGCCAAGGAGAACCTTCATTCGGGCTTCCCAAGTAAGATATCCATGTTGACGCATAGCCCCGTGGAGCCATTGCTCTAGATTTCCATTGTTGACATACTCATAAACCAAAATCCTGAAATATTGGTACAATGTGAATAAAAAAAACATAAATCCAAAGTCATAACTAGCCCGTTGCCCTATCCCAGTTATTCACATACTTCTAGAGGGTTTAGGAAAATCAGAGGCTTAAGGGATATCAATGATATAAGAAAAATGCACACAGCTAGACCTATTGTTGACTGTTTGGTTTTGGGATGGTTCGAAGTTTTAACATGGGGAAGACCAACATGGCAAGGACATCCTCACCAGATATAAGTCCATGAATATGGTACACATAACATTGATTGTTTTCAACCAAGTTCTTGTCGTGTAATTAGGGAAATGCTAAAGCAACTTCCAAAACTGTATCCAAGTTTTGGTCTTTCAGAGTATGAGTAACAGGCAAACAGACTAGCAAAGCATATTAGAAGACATTGGGTGAATAGATACAGAGGTCTCATAAAATCTCATACCTGTGAGTACCTTCAACGCAGTATCCGAGGAGTCTAACTAAATTTTTATGTCGAACATGTCCGATTGCCTCAACTTCAACTCTAAATTCCTTTTCCGCTTGGCCTCTATAAGGAAATATCAATAATATTAATATATGAATGAAAGGAGCAAGAAAGAAAAAAAATTATAGAAAAAAAAGTCGGAACTTACAGATTGTTGAGGAGTTTTTTAACTGCTACTGGAGTGCCATTAATCAAATTACCACGATAAACAACTCCATAGCCACCCTCTCCAAGCACATTATCCTTTGAGAACCGACCGGTTGCAAGCTCTAAGTCCCTTAACGTAAACCAGTGACCCCAACCAAGGTGAGAAAATTCAGGCAAGCCGCTTAAAGGTGAAGGGGCCGTTATCGGATAAGAAGAAGATGGTTTGTAAACGGTAACAGTCCCAGAATCTTCCCCTGATTGAGACCCAGCACCGCCACTCTCCAAATGAGTAAATGAACCAGACCGACTACCATTATCAGCTGTATTTGCTTTCCCCATATGAACCCTGTCAGATTCTTTCTCTCTAGACTTATCATGAATGTTGAGGCTACCTTCATGTGATCCATACTCATTCGTCGATGATTTGTCCACCCTTACTTCTTTAATTTCCTTAGATATGGTTGGAATTTGGCTAAGTGGGAGTTTATCAGTTGTTCTCTTTGTTTTTCTTCGTGAAATTAGACATACCCATAACACTGATAGAATGATAATGATTGACAATCCTACTCCAAGTCCAATTACAACCCAAACCTTGAGACCAAATAGACCTGTTTTCTTTGATAACGCCGCATTCATACTGTTCCCCATTCTTCTAAATTGAAAACGAAGTACATTAAACAACATACATCACACTGCCAGTAGAAAATTCAACAAACAAATTCTCATTACAACCCAAATTGTTTCTAGACATTCAATACCTACAGCTTAATTCTACTCGTAACGCCTATTTTTACGCGTAAAAATCAGGATTTTCCTCAAACACAACAAGAACACAAGGACATGTCAAACTTAGCATACAAAGCGAAACAGTTTTAGTTTTAATGAATGGATCAAAATAAGCAAAAGAACCGAAATTTCTAATCGGTTAAAAGTATGTTAAGCCAGATCTTCATTTCTGACACAAAAACAAAACCAAATAAAAATCACATCTTTTTAGAGATTTTTGCACTTCCACATACCTGTTTAAGAATTCACAAATTCCACAACCTCGAACCAGATCTCTGAAAATCCCTTTACAGAAAAACAAGAAACTAAGTCTAGATCTCTGATCATAGAAATCAAACAACAACCCATGCTTGAAAACACTGAATCCACCAACATACCCAAACAAGCCCCATTTCTTGTAAACAACAGAAATGAGCGAAATTGGTTTGATTTTCCTTGGTGGGTTCTTCAATTTGCACAAATGGGTGTCTATAATCCCTTTCTTTTTTTTCCAAAGAACCCAAACCCTAAAAAATAACACCCCCACAGCCTCACTTGTTTTCTAAGAAATTTGGTGAGAGGTGTGCAATGGAAAGGATGTTAAGGCTGATAAGAAGAAGAAATGGAGTTATCAGTAGTAGGTAGTAATGGTGGTGGTGAGAAATGAGAAGGAGAAAGATCCTTTACTAACAGTAAAAGAAAAGCATGAATTTATTTTTTCCTTTCTTTTATTTTCATTAAAATGTGTGTTTTTTGATTGAATTGAATTTTATCATAAAATTCCAAATTAACAATTAGTATTTGCATTAAAACCATAATTTAATCAAAGTGGTTACTTTTAATCATTCTTTTTTTTTCTTTTACTAGTCAAACACTAATTAATTAAAGTCTTTTATGTTTATGGGCTCTCAAATTGTACTGTGTCATCTCTTCTTAATCTCATCAAATCTCCCCAAACTACTGTAATGTTTGTGTTCCTTATTGGAGTAATGTTAGATTGAAGTGGTTCATGTTACTCTGTATAGTAAAAATGACAGAGTAATAGCTGACAAACCCATGTCTTATCAGCCATTGATTGAAGCTAAAACCAACCAAAAACCCTAATTTTGTTTATGTTTTTAAAAGAATACTAATATGACCTGACAGAACCTTGTGAAAATACACCTCATTAATACATATGCAACTACCACCGCCTGTGCGGAAGATTCTTTTGCAGGATATAGAATTCAATTCATTGTCTAATATAAAGTAATGCTTTCACAGCTTGAAGTCTTGATTCCCTTGGATGAAAATGAAACCCAGATTATATTGTCATTAGAAACTGTGCATAGATTTAGAAGCCTGATACAGGGCTCCAATATTCTGGAGGGCTCCTCTAGGAGACTTTTCCGTTAAGAGATGTTCTAGGGGTAAAGTTAAAATGTCCATTTTATCCTTTACCTAATAAAAAAAAGATAAATTTATCTTTAATTAAAATCTTTCCATCTCCTCCATATCTTCTCCTTCTCCATTTTAATCAAATTTCTCCATCGAATCAAAATTTTATCGCTGATTAAACTCTCAATTTCGTGATGAAGAATACTAATAAATGTGTAGAAAGTAGTAGTGATGACAATCCGGATAAAACTAAACAAGCTAATGAGGATTTTGGGTTACTGAAGGAATTTACGATTGGGTTCGAATGAAAAACCCAACCTTAACTGGTTTGTTCTTCATGTTACGGTTGGGTTCGAATGGAAACCCAACCGTAATTAATTTATTCTTCATATTACGGTTGGGTTATTAAACAAACCCAACCGTAACTTCAAATGTAGGAGATGAAGATTCAATTAAGATTTACGGTTAGGTTTTCAACCAAACACAACCGTAACTAATCTTTAAACCTCAATTGTAAAATTAGATAAATAGATTTTAAGATTTTTCATTTCTATCTTGTATAGAATTGAAAGACGAAGCTAACCCAAAAAAATGAGGTCAATCGGACATCGTATGAAGGAGTTATGATCAAAACGATGAAATGTATCCAGGAATAGTTACGGTTGGGTTCGCCAATAAACCCAACCGTAAATCTGAGATTTTTGGGCTTCATTGAGCCCAAAATTACGGTTGGGTTTATTGGCGAACGCAACCGTAACTATTCCTGGATACAAATAGATTTCACCGTTTTGATCATAACTCCTTCAAAAGATGTCCGATTGACCTCAATTTTTTGGGGTTAGCTTCGTCTTTCAATTCTCTACAAGATAGAAATGAAAAAATCTTAAAATATATTTATATAATTTTATGATTGGGGTTTAAAGATTAGTTACGGTTGGGTTTGGTTGAAAACCTAACAGTAAATCTTAATTGAATCTTCATATCCTACATTTGAAGTTACGGTTGGGTTTGTTTAATAACCCAACCGTAATATGAAGAACAAATTAGTTACGGTTGGGTTTCCATTCGAACCCAACCGTAATATGAAGAACAAAATAGTTACGGTTGGGTCTGGTTGAAAACCCAACCGTAAATCTGGGGTGTTCTTGGTGTTACGGTTGGGTTCGACATGAAACCCAACCGTAAGTTTCTCTGAATAACAAAAAATCCATCTTTCAAATCGTGATTTCATCAAATTTGAGCCATAAAAAGATCAAGAGTTTAAGCTATAGGTATACTCAATGCTACTGTGTTTGATTGAATCAAAATCTAGGGTTTAAAAAAAAACTACAAAAAATTTCTTAAATTTCATCTAGTTTTTCTTCCCACAAAACACAAATTCAAAATTGAATTCAGTTTTTTAAATACAAGATTATGTTTAATTAATCATGATTAGCTTAATTTAATCTTAACTAATTAATGTAATTAAGATTACTAATCATGGGTAGTTTGGGTATTGTGAAAATATTATGGATAAGGGGTTTTTGAATTTTACTTCAAAATGTCTCTATTTCGTCTTATTATTGAAGCCCCTCCAGGATATGGAAGCCCCTATATCAAGCTTCTAGATTTATTGCGTCTTTATAAGAGCAAGCACTGTTGAGTGGTTTTTTTCTTGGCGTTAATTAGATTATAGCCAAAAACAACCACTATGACCAAAATTTTCTTTAGAATGTAGATCATAACTAAGCCTTGGCTAGTGGGTATTAAATATAGGTAGCACCTAATATCCAAGGCTTAGTTTGCGGAAACTGGGTTTTCATAGCGGAAAATACATTAAACGGTACTCAATATCTGTCACATTATTAACGGAAACTTAGTTTTGAACTCATATTTATCATTTATTTGACTTTTTTTTTCTCACACTCCTCTCGTTTTTGGTGTTGGCCTTCCATCATGTTTAACGACTAATTTCTGGTTCCTCGGATCCCAACGGCTACTTAGAATTTTTTTGAGAGAAATGTCTAAATATAGGAAGGTTTCGATTTCTAAATCACCCCAATCATCTTCTAACAAATTGATTTTTCACTCGGACTACCTCAAATCATCTTTTAAACAATCTTTTTCCTTCAATTTTTTTCTCCATCCTCTATCTAGACAAAAACGGTGCGAAAAGATATACACTTCTCAAGAAGACTTACATCTTATTACATCATTTTGTTTTCTAGAGAATGAAGAAATTTATACGGATCATATAAAATTATTTTGGAAAAAAATCTTTAAAATGTTTGCAGAAGTTCGTGGTAAAAATCTCTTTAGTCTTGTTGTCAGCATATTGATTAAGTGCCCTTTTTTGGGGGGGCGGAACGTGCCAGAACTTCGTTTCTGGTAAGAACAAAGATAACTGGATATAAACTAAGATCCTTCGATAAAGCAAAATCCTAGTCCGAATAACCATAATGATAGTGGAATTCAAAGTAGATTTAGCACCATCAAGATTGAAGTGGATAATTTTGTTAAATTTATATCGATTGTTAACAAAAAATAGTACCATGTTGGATCAAAATAACCGTGTAAATTGACTAAACTTGTTCAGTACAATTGTTTAAAGTTTTTGCCTATATTTCTTTATATTAACTTATGTTTCATTTATATTAATGTAGGTTATGATGGCGAGAAATTAGTTTTATAAGAAAAACAATAGACCTTTCAAGCGCGATGTAGAATATGTAATGTTTAAAGACATTGGGAATGTAATAGAGGATCAAAGTGAAAATAAGGATATGGAGAATGAAAATATTATTTCTCCTTTGGCAACCGAAAACCCTAATAATACCAAAATTTTTGTTTCAAGTCAATTCCTTAACCAAAATCCAACTTTAAGTCGTAGCCTTATAAATTCCAAGTGGGAATCAATTTCAAATTCGTTTAACATCCCTTGCGGTGTCCTTATTTAACAAATTCATCCAACTACCACCAAGTAATATATAAAGCCTTGATCGTTGTTCATTTATGGTAATACTATACCATCGGGAAAAAAATGCAAGTCAAAAGGTCCCTCTAAGAAGATAACACCCAAGAAAAAACGACAACCATGCACCATCATGCAAGAATAAATCTTGAGTTACTGGAGTTCTAAACTCATTGAATATCTTAGAGAAACACGAATAGCGAACAAACCTCATTAACAACAACAACAACAACAACAACAACACAAACTTATAAAAAGTTTGCTGACAACACAACAATGACGAATTTCTTACAATCAAGATGTGGAAGAAAGGCGTATAATGGAAGAGAATCTCTCAACGTGTACCCCATATGCAAAAGCCTACTACGAAAGGAGACAAGAAGCCATTTTACTAAAGATGAATGGACATCAAGTACCTCAAAAACCACCACCGTCACCACCATAATACTACCACTATCCCTATAACAATAACAACCAACCTCATTATTATTTTGTGTTAATAACTTAAAATTATAATATATATTAATTACAAGTTTAGTTTTAAGTTATTGAGGTTAGATTTTAATTAATATGTTAGTTGTTAATGTTGTACTTAAGTGAACTTCTAATTTAATTTTGTTTTAATTAATGAAAACTACCTATGGTTTCAATATTTTTTGTTACACTTTCATAACATTCGTATTAATGGCTATATTTTTTTGAATAATACCAATGTTTGTATTTAAATTTTTTAAATATAACGACAATAACTTTAACTATAAAAATCACTTTGTGCTAGGTTATTTTTTCAACAGAAAACATAAGTAACATGGAAAGTTCTAAGGTCAGTATCTTCTTCTTCTAAAATTTTTTCCATCATGTTTCATTTCTTATTTAATATCTTTATAGCAGTGTTCTTCCATCATCAAATGTGACATATGTCAATCTGAAAACCATAAAAGTCTATTGTGTCTATTTCTCTACTTGGAGTGTACAAAAGAAATTGTGATGGGTGGCGCAAGATCGTCAAGTTAAATATAAAGAAAAATCATGGGAGGTTGTTATTCAAATGTCAAAAACCATAACATAAAATATTTAAATAGTTTGATTTATTTATCGAAGAGAGTAACCTTGTTGTGTCTTCACAATTTGCACCTCCTAAGAATTACGATTGATTCGACTATGGAAAGAAGGATCGTTGGTTCGAGGATTGTTCACAAGTTGGGTTTGGATGCACGAGTTATTGTTTGTAGCTACTGCTGGAAAAAAATGACCAAATTTTCTAAAGTACCTGAGAAAACGAAGAAGAAAAAGCATGATTCGACTTTAACTGCTCCAACCCCGAGAACCGAGTACGAAAAGATAAATATCAAGTTTAACAGAGCACTGTAGTTCTTAATAAAAGAAATACTCATTCGTAATTTCAAAAAGAAATATGTTATTACAATTGTATGGTCTAATGAGCTGATGTAATTTAGTTTTTCAAATTAAAAAAAATGGATTTTTTTTTCAAATCCTGGTTCAAGCCTGCAAATCCATCTTCATCGGAATCGGAATATTAATTAACATGTTGAAAAAAACTCCGCATTACATGCCTGTTAAAACCCAAGATACGGAAATTGAGTTCCCGTCTGGTAAAGATCAACTTATCGACCTAGATGGAAAATGAGTTTTCACATGTCACTATTAGGACGAAAACTAAGTTTTTGTCCCCATAAATCCAAACGTCATAGACCTTGGTTTTCCTCTTATTCTTGGCTTGGCTACAAATTAAAAATAACATAGTCAAGAAATGCTTGACCATGGTGCTTTCTCTAAGTTATGGATGATTTCAGTTGACAATATATTTAGCTGCAAAATACATGGACATGTGTTACTATATTAGGGTAAGTACAATGGTTGAGTAGAATCTCACTGATAATCTTTTCAAAATAGAAAAAAAAAATCCATGCAATTTATTTTCTAACGAGAAAGAATTCCATTTTTTTCTTCCAGACTCTCTAGATAAAGGGTTGAACAATCTACGTCAAGAAGTGGCTTTTCCACCCTTTAGATGGATACAAGAAAATAAAATTCTTGGTCTCAGTCCAATTCCTATAATTGATTCTTACAACAATGGAATTGGAAACTGATCATCTGATAAGTGCATATTTATAAATCCTTAGTGTAAAATACATGTTTATATTTCTATAATTCTTGCATATTACTTGTTAGTATGTTTATTTTCTATCTTATGTCTCATGTTAGGTGAAACAACCAAAATAAGTGGAAATGACTATAAAAGTGTTGAGGAAATAAAGTTTACAAGGGAAGAATGACCAAATACTAAGAATAACTCGTTAAAGTCTAAGAAATCTTCCCATCATATTATAGAGGATGAAAATATGAATCCAACACAAAAAGAATGAGGTCATGCCGACGTCGTATGAAGACGTTATGAGCGACACGAGGAAGTTTGGAATGGAAAAACTAAAAAGGCATCATGAGAAAAAAAAAGTCAGCATGGTGAAAGAAAGGTAAAAAAATAAAATAATTAAAAGATAATGGGTTTTGCAACTGGGCTTAAGAGTCACAGAAGTCCAACTCAAATAATGACGTCTGAAGGGAGTTATTCCCGTGAGCATGTTATGCACACATGTGCATTAGCGTCTCCCTCATTCAGTCTTCCATTTCCGACAAATTTTGGTTGTGTTTCTTTTGTTCGATCTTCTACAAATCTGATGTTTATAAAAATAAACAACTTGTGAACCCCAAAGAATCAAGCTCGAAGAAAGTTAGACAAAGATCAAAACCAAAAAGAAAAGTCTTCAAGTCGTCCATCTTCAAAAGTAACCGCTGCAAAAACAACTTGATCCCATTATTTATCAAACACACAAAATGGAGTCTGTTACATTGATTGATCAACAGTTCTATCTCACAGATCCAGAATCACTTAGATCTGTGATCTTCAAATTTTCAAACAACCTTGAGTGGCCTTATATCAAAAGAGAATGACCATAGAATGGAAAAACTTTGTTGCGAGAAAGATATAACCATAAAAACAAGTTTACTTGGGGACAAGTTAAAAACATATTTTAAGCATTTTAAGCAGTATTGAGATTACTTATGACCAAAGTAGTTTGTAACATGGCATCATTATAAATAGAGGACTTCTGCAACAAAGATTCTTGATCCCTGCACGATGTGTATCTTTATCACTGCAAAGAGTCGTCCTCCATGAACCTAAGTTTTCCAAGAAATAAAATTAGGTTACAACTTAAAGACTTTGTTTAGGATTCGTGAAATACCTATCAGACTATCTTTTACCTGATAGATCTGTGTTTCTGATATCATATGTTGATCATCATAGTCCTTGTCTATTATAATAAGGTTATTCTCTTTTGATATAAGACCATTCAAGAACTATATATTGAGGAATAATATTGAAAGAAACTACAAGAAGTTCTACGTCTCAGACCTTATTAGTTCTACAAGATTGTAATCTAAGCTTGTACTTAGTTAGATCTTGTGAGGTAGAATCAATTAGGTTACAAAACATGTAGTCTCAAATTGTTGAGAAAAATATTTTCTTTACCTTGATTATAATATCCGAAGGAAATTAAATAGGTGCCATGTTCGAGGCAGGGTAGCACTAATCTTCACGAAAGACTTCGGAACAACTCTTATGCTTGTAAAGAATGTCATCTAGGGGAATCAAGTATGTATGGTCTTGGGAGATCCAAGAGACTTATGGACACAACTGCATCTGAATATCTTGGAAGGTATATTCGGTCCCAACTACATTCCATTCTGGAGTATGATAGTAGGTTAGTGTCTGTAGTAGCTTAATACATTGTGTGTTCAAACTGGACGAAGTTCCAGGGTTTTTCTGTTAGATTGCAGTTTACCTTGTTAACAAAATTTAAGGTATCTTGTGTTATTTCCATTCCGTATTATATTGTTTATCTTATATTAAAATATCATAAAAACTACATGATTTAACCTAGACAGATCTGCTCATAAGTAAATATCTTACAAGATTTATTCTTCCTGAATTCAAATCTTGAAATATACATCATACAGGACCTTGTCTTGCTGAATTCGAATTTTGAAATTTGACGGGATCACTCTATGTTGACCTTGTGAATTTGCATCTTAACCAATTAGATCATCCAAAAGGTTCTTTGTTTTCACAACCACGAATACGAATCTTGTCAAGACAAGTTTTTACAATATTAAGATTTAAATGTATTGATATGTACAAGGTTTGTCAATATAGGTTCACGAACGAAAAACTTGGATGTGTACTTGGTAACCTCCTCTTTTCAATGTTCACTTTTGTTCACTAGCATATTTTCTTGTTGAAATCTATAAAAAGTCACTTCGAAGGGGTATAAAATTTGTTGTATTTTTTTTTTAAAAATATTTTTTTATGAACCATCTTACTTAGCCTCACAGTACTGTGTTCATTTGCTGAGCTGTCTAGAACAACTCTTGACCATTATACAGAGTTACCAAATTCCACATAAATCACGAATCTAATATAAAGATTTTTTGTTTTATATGGATTTGGTAACACCAGTGGAATTTGATAATTTTCATTATGCTCGCTTAACTTACTGCTCATATTGGAATGATGTTTTTAAGTTAGCCTATACGCTTATCCATAATATTGTAAGGTTTTACTCTCTTTTTTTTTTCCATTAAAGAACAGAGGAAGATCCCCTCCGAACATTACAGGAGAAAAGAGTTACATCTGATACTTTGTTACCACAGTCTGATAAGGATTAGATCATGATATATTTTCATTAAAGTAGTTTAACAGGTTTCCCAGGTCATGACCTTTCCATATGTTTTGGATACCATTTAGGTTACAATAAGCAGTAGTATTTGCAGTCCACAAAATGTCTAATCTGTTTTTCAAAATAATAGCAGTAGTTTTAAAGTTATTTGCATTAAGATGAGCATCTCTGCTTCCATAGTCTTCATTAATATCATATTTGTATTCCCTAGCTTTAGCATATATTCCTTTGAGAAGCAGCAGGATTGTTGTGAGTCACTTTGAAAGATGATATCATGTCCCCTCCATTCTGTTTCCCACTGGAAAGCTGCCTCCACCCCTTTCATTTCTACTTCATCTCGAGTTCCATAGGTTCCTGTAATTCCTCTTGCCTCAATAGTATAACCTGCATAATCTATACATGTCAACCCAATTCCATTGTTTACAGTTGAATTCATCATTGTGAATGCAATGCTAATGATATAGCTCAAAGTTTTCAGATTTACATTATTATTATTTGTCACTATGTCCAGACATTCTACTTCATCTCGAGTTCCATAGGTTCCTGTAATTCCTCTTGCCTCAATAGTATAACCTGCATAATCTATACATGTCAGCCTAATTCCACTGTTTACAGTTGAATTCATCATTGTGAATGCAATGTTAATGGTATAGCTCAAAGTTTTCAGATTTACATTATTATTATTTCTCACTATGTCCAGACATTCATCATTCGTAGGATTGTAATAAAGATTTTGCATTAAAGAATAGTTCATATGTTTTATACTTTTGATACTATTAATATATTTTACTATATTAGAAGCAATCACAACACTGTTTTGTTTTTGTTTTTTAAACACCCAATTAATCTGGTTTCCCAGATATGCCAGGAAATGATGCTATAAAATTCAGGTTATTCCATTACATAGCCTCCCTTCTCTGGATTTTCAAACCAATCATTCAACCATTCATGAAAATTATTGTTAGTTTCTAAAACATAATCCATAGTAAAATTGAGATGTATCTATACCTTTTTCCCAAGATTACAGTGCATAAATAAGTGGGTTAGAGATTCATCACCCATATTACAAATTGTACAAGCAGTAGGAATTTTAGGTATAATAGTAGCCATTCTTACATGAGTAGGAAGAATAACATTTGAAGCTTTCCAAACAAACATTTTCACAGAGGGAGCAATGTTCATTTTCCAAATTAGATTCCAATTCATGTTTTCATCATTTGTATTGTTAATCTTATTATACAGGGATCTTACAGTAAAATTGCCTTTTGGAGTTAGGGTCCAGTGAGAAGTATCTTCCTCCTGGATTAAAGGAATTTGTATTTTCAGAATATGGTTGATAGTTATTTGGTCAAAACAGACATTTAATTTATTCATGTCCCAATTTTTGTTACTAGTTATGAGCTGATTACCTTGGTTATATTGTTTGCTCCTGTTAGAGGCTTTTGTATGGGTGGCTTAACTTCTGGGATCCAGTAGACTTCCCAAACATTTATTTTCTTCCAATTCCTAGTTTCCATATGCAGTTTCTTTGAATCAGATCTATACCAGAAAGGATACCTTTCCAGATCCAACTATCTCTCTTTTTTGGTTTTGTTCTTATATGAAGTATATCCGTATTTGGATAGTACTTAGCTTTTAAGATAGCTGCTCCTAGAGAATGTGGATTCTCTTTTAGCCTCCATCCCATCTAGGATAACATAGCACAATTAAAGTTTTTTATATTTTGGAAGCTTAGTCCACCTTCAGTAAGAGGTTTACATATTGTTTTCCATGCCTTAAGAAAAACTCCTTTTTTTTCCTTTTTCATTTTTTCCTTGTTCATTCTTTCCCCACCAGTAATTTCTTTGGAAACTAGTTAGAGTTTTATAAATTCTCTTTGAGATTTTAAAACAATTCATCTGATAAACTTCTAGAGAAGAGGTAACAATTTTTACAATACAGACTTTCCAGTTGTACTGAGATTTTTGCCTTTCCAACCTAATAATTTGTTTTTCATTTTTTCTATAAGAGGTTCAACATATTTAATTTTAGATTTATTAGTAAACAGAGGTGCCGCTAGGTACCTATCATCTAAAGGGATAGCTTTAACACCTAGGATTTGTTCAACTGTATTTTTAACATTAAAATTAGTTTTAGGACTAAAGAAAACTCCAGATTTAGAGAATTTAGTTATTTGTCCAGATGCAAATCCAAAGTCTTTGAACATTATTACTAAGTTGCAACAGGTATTTGTATTAGCTTCACAAAAGATTAAGCAATCATCTACGAAGAGTAAGTGACTCACAGATGGTGCATTCTTGCATATTTTTATTCCTTTTATTAGTCCATATGATTATGCTTTAAGAATAGTTCTCGACAAAGCCTCAATACAGAATAAGAACAAATATGGAAAAATTGGGTCTCCCTGCCTGAGTCCCTAGTTGGTTTGAAGAACTCAGTTGGGGAACCATTTAATAAGACAGAAAGAGATGTTGTGGATATGCATTGAAGTACTATATTACACCATTTGTTAGATAAACCTATTTTGTTCATTATTGTCATTAAGAAAGGTCATTCAACCCTGTCAAATGCTTTTGACATATCTATTTTTAGGCCCATAAGGCCATTTTCTCCATTTTTTTCCTCATAATATGGATTAGTTCATGAGAAATTGATACATTATCCGGGATCTTCCTTCCAGGAATGAAAGCAGATTGGAAGGGAGAAATTATTTTCCCAATAAGGCATTTCCTTCTATTATCCATAAGTCTAGGAATTATTTTATAGACTGTATTCCCAAGAGCTATGGGTCTAAATTCAGTTGGGGTAATTGGGTTGATTGTTTTTAGTATAAGAGAGATAAATGTTGCATTTATTTCTTTTAACATGTGTCCAGAGTTGAAAAAAGATTGAATCATATTAGTAAGATCTTAACCAATTATGTCTGAATTATGTTGAAAAAAGATGGGTGGAAAGTCATCAGGTCCCGGGCTTTTATCTGGGTCCATACTAAAAAGAATTTTTCTGACTTCAGTTATCAAAGGGATTGCAGTAAGAGTATTATTATCATTTTCAGTAATACAAGTGGGGATCAAATCTATCATATTTTTGTCTATTATTGGTTTGACAGTAGGAGAATTTTTTTTAAAGTGATTGGTAACACAATTTGCTATCTCATTTCTGCTATTAAGCCAGATTTTAGTCTCATTTCTTAAAGTTTCTATTTTGTTCCTTCTGTATCTTTGTTTGGCCTTACTATGAAAGTATCTAGTGTTACTATCTCCTAAAGCAAGATTTTGATGTTTACTTTTATCCTTCCAAAACTTTTCTTATATTGTGTACCATTGTTTTAACTACAAGTTTAGTTTAGCTAGTTGTATAGATTTCCCCTGAATGTCTGTTGATTTATTTGCTTGATCTAACTTGTACTTGGTATTTTTTATATTACTTCTTATATTTCCAAAAGTTCTTTTGTTCCAAGGTTTAATAGTTTTCTTTACATATCTAAGTATTTTAACCAGATTAAAAGAAAAAGACCCCTTGTACCGTCTATTTCAACAATCGTGTATTATGGGTTTACATTGTGGGTGTTTTATCCATTCTCCAAAATATTTGAAGGGGGTTGGTCCGTCATTCAAAGTATTATTGGTATTCAAACAAAAAGGGACATGATCTGAGGCTATAGGTTTTAAGTGATGTATGTTAGGATTAGGAAAATTTATATGCCATTCATTATTAACCAAAGCTCTGTCTAATCTCTCCTTAGTAAAATTATTTCCAGTTCTACGACTATTCCAAGTGAAATTATATCATATATATCCTATAAATCCTAGGTCCAACAAGAAACAATTATTGACTAACTCATTAAATTTTCTACCTTCATAATAATTGAAGGGATGTTTACTTTTTTTTTCTCTTGTTCATGCAAAACAATATTATAATCATCTATAATTATCCAAGGAATATTTATAAAGCTTTCCATGTGTTTTATAATATTCCAAGAATCTAATTTTTGTGTTGAGTATGGACTTCCATAAAAACAAGTTAGGATCCATTTTATAGAAGTAATATTACTTATCTTCTACATTAATATAGTTGTGAGCATGGTCCAAATTTTTAAGTATATGTTATTTTCATATAAGACACAATCCACTTGCACTACCTCTTGGGGGAACAAGTTTGAAATTTTGAACATTTACTTTATTAATAAAGCTAGCATTTCTTTATTTTGTTGCTTAGTTTCAGATAGGAACAATAACTCAGGGTTTTATCTATTCAAAATATCTAACAAGCTATTTAGAGTTTCCACATTCCCTAATCCCTAGCAGTTCCAGGCTATGATCTTGATGAATTGAGAAAAATACGAAACAATAGGGTATTCAACAATCAATATCATATAATTTGCATATCGAAAGATTTCAACTTGAAAGTAAACAAAAAATTGACCTAGATTGTATGTAATTTCGATTATTTGTAGGTTTGGAAGTAAAGTCAATCAAAAAGTTTAGGTTTACCTCTTTTGAGATAGGAGTTGCAAGACTATCCACAACTTTAAGAGAAAAATCTTCTGGAACCATTATATCCAAATGCTCCTGATCCAAATCCTATTTTCTTTATAAATTTTTGAAAGGGATGTACAATACTACTTTGTTCTCAATTATGTTATTATTTTCTACCATGTTAATAGACCAGTGTTTCATGTTTAGCTTATTTTTCTTCTGACAAATCTCTCCACTCTTTTCTTCCTTTTTCTTTCTTTTCTTCTTTTTCTTATTCTCTTCTGCCGATTCCTTCTCCGGATAAGACTCAATCACTCTTTTATTTCCCAATCTTCTCTTCCACTGACCATAGGGGGTAGTTTTTCCCTTTTTACTAATTTTCGATTGACTGTCACTATATTCCTTATTCCCCTTAAGATTTGAGTTTAAATTAGGTTCTATGACAAGCGAATCAGAGGTGGGGTTGATTGATGTTACTTCCCTTGAGAAATTTCCCGAATTAATAAGTTGTATGATATTTGTTTGATCTGATTCTATCACTTCTTGTAAAGGATCATAAATGATGTTCTTTCCTTTCTTTCAGTTATTTTTCTTAGGTTTTGAATTGAAATTTGTTTTCTTTGTGGCTATTGAGTTGATGCTCTTCGTATTTTGTTTGGGGATAGGGAATTGGGGATTTTCAATTCTCTCAAACTGGTAGAATCTTTTGAAGTTAGAGATAGTAAATGGGTTTTGGGCTTTGCTTGATCTAGCACTAAAAAAGTAGCTGGGTCGGCCCAGGAATGGATCTATTATTGAATTTTGCTTCTAGGGATATCCACTTTTGTTTCCTTATGCTTCACCTTGTTTTTGTCTCGTTGAACTGTTGGATAATCAGAAAAGTATCTGGAAGATAGGATTTCTTAGAATGATCAATCCATCTACAATACTTACATAAAGGAAGATTGTAAAGCTTATATGAAAATTCTACTCATCTTGATTTGAAAGGATTTTCACACACTTAGTGCCATAAGGCAATGCGTGATTTGTATTAATATCCACCAACACCTCTATATTTTTTTGAATCTCATTTCTTCTGTAGGGTTTTTTGTGATCCAAGTATTTTCTTGCAGGTCTACAAATATCCAATATATTATCTTTGGTGATGTACTCTTTGTTAATGTTCTTGATATGCATCCAAATTTTAATTTGGTAAAATATCGCCTCTGGAATTGATTTAGGTCCATCTTTTGGGACTTCCACCAGAACTACCAATGAACCCATGAGCCATCATGCTCCTCCCCGTTTTAGGAGTTCAAAATCTTCCAACTCTCTCAGGTGAAATTCATAAAAAATTCTTTTATGATCATGAAGTTTTATAATTATCCCTCCTTTGAGATTCCAGTTAGCCTTCACATCTGCCACTATTTTTAGCTCAAAAGAAGCTTTGTTACAAATCCTACCAATAACTGTTTGTTTCCAGTCTTCTATAGGTTTTTGTTTAAAATTTTCCGGTTTAAGGTAGATTTTTGGGCTTAGGTTGGTGGGAGGTTTAAGTTTTTTTGAATATCTAAGGCAAGGGAATCCACTGTTTCTTCCACGCTTCTAGTATGAGTTTTAAAAGGAATAGGTACTTCCATGAAGATAAAAAGAATAGAGATAAAAAAGGTATAAACTTGAGCTTGAATTAAATAGGTATTGGTAGGAAGAAGTCTGAATTTGATATGAATGCTTTTCAGTTCAAAGTATTTATCTTTGAAAGCTAATTTGAAATTCAAATTTTTCTGCACAATAAAGAGGCAGGGTATGGGTTTTGACATAGGTGTGAACTGTTTGATGGGATGCAAGGAGATAATACAAGAATTAAAGCAAAATTTTAAAATTTTACTTCCACATCGACTGACGGAATTACATCTTACAGGTTGTAATGGTTGACTAATGAGTTGTTTTGTAGACGCCTTGTTATTATGAAAAAGATTGGATGTGATGTTTGTACCTTCAACTAATTTATTTTGCATATGGATTATAAGGTAATTCTGTGATTTTGTTTTGCCTGGAAATAAGTTTTTGGTAATTCCTTGAATCCAGAAGGAAAAGATATTGTTCAAAGCATATCTATTATTTGTATACTTAGCTTGTTCCAATGTAATGTATTTTCTTCCATTTTGAATTTATGTTTTCTCCATTTAAACTATGATCTGCAAAAACTAAGAGATTGTAACATATTGTACTGCTTTATTGTAGTCAAGTTAAGGGTTAGGGAGTTATACCACATCAAATATGGTAATAAACTGCAGACGTTTAACCACAAATTGGTAAGAAAATTAAATGTAAATGGCCTCAAACTAAATATATTAAGAGGTATAAAAGGGGACTTAGGCAGAGGGGAAAAGAAACCAAGCAAAGAAAAATTAAAAACTCAGTAATGAGCATATTTGAAAGAAAATATACTTCAAAAGCACAAGCAATAAAAGATACCAAGGATATGGAAAATAAGGGTAAGAATTTAACTGATCGAGAAGCGAGACTAGCTAGTGTGAGTCGAAGGATTGAAATTGGAAGTGGAAGTTCACCCATTACTGACTCTACTACCAAAGAGAATAGAGAGATTTTAAGTACAATTGAGCATTCAAAGATTATGCGACAGGCACATCCCGGACTGCCTCTGATTACTCGAGAATCTGAATTTTCTATTGGTAGTGATCCAAATCCCGATGGATATTATGATGATGATGTTCTAAATAATGTGCAACGGTCTTTGCAAATTTCACTTGACTTAGATCGATTAATCGACGGATACCTCCAAATTTTTTGGAGAAACTGCGCATGGAAGAGAATGAACCTTATTATTTTGACAATAGCAGTTTAAGTAGTGGTGATGGTGATGGTGATCCTGAAAATTTTTATGAGGATTAAAGATGATATCATAATGATTATTATGGATATAATATGGCTCTGGATGAAGAAGAGACCGGGTTGAATAGTCAAAAACAAAATAATGGAGAACGTTTCTATGGAGATGATGATCTCCACTATGGTTCCGAGAAAGATACAAATGGCGATAAGTTTTCGATCTTTCCAGGAAAAACTCCTCCCGAGATCAACTATCAGTTTAAGAAGGGTGATTTTACTCCTAATTTCCCTCGGAGTATTGTTCCTGAAACAAGTAATCGGACAGGGTTTGTGAAAGTCAATCAGTGGCTAGTTGAAGAACAATAACCAGAAGTTGTGCTTAAGGAACAACTTGAGATTCCTAATCAGGATGAGAATTCAGCAGAATCCCCTGAAGAATGAAACCTGAAATCCAAGAGTCAGGAGAATGGGGTAATCAAAGAAGACAATTTTCCAGTGAATTTAGCAGAATATCAAGCTGTGCGGCTGATAAAGAAAGATTTTCTATAAATTTTTCTATTTTCCTTTTCTTTTTCGGAGTTATAATTCAGTAACTTAGCGTCTTATCTGTCGTGATATAGGCAGAAGTTTGCTCAGCCTGTTCTTGAGGTGATAGTAACTTAGTGTCTTAGCGACTTAGTTGATCTTGTAGTCTTAGTAACTTAGAAGCTTAGAGCTTTAAGGTATCTTGGTGTCTTGGGATTTGATTAAACGAAGTAGCTGATGGATTTTTAGTATCTTGGTATCTTTTGGGGTCTTAGTAACTGATGATTAGTATATTTGTATCTTTTAACTCTAGATCATCTATCTATTGCATTTTGAACATCTTTTTTTGATTTTTGATATTCTCTTCTTTTTTCTTTGATCAAAAAAATCTTTTATTTATTGCTAAAGGTCCTTTGCCTTCCTGAATCCACTAAACTAACATCCTAATTTAATTGTTTACTTCTTTAGCATGGGAAGATTGAGATTCTGATTACTTTGATTTCCGGTTAGTTCTGATGGATTTCTGCCTGAATTTTAAGTAACGATTATAAAATCGATGAATAACGGCTTTATTTGTGGTTGACATTGACTATTCCGATTAGAGGAATTTTAGAAAGGAGATAGAATGACCGCTAGAGATTCGAGAAAGTGAAATTATTGTCATAAAATTATTCGAGATGTAAGATTCTACTTTACAACAAGTTATTGATACAAAAAAATAAATCTCTGTGACAACGAGTCTTTCGGACATACCAAGTTGCTCTCTTCTCCATGAACTTTATGGACAGTGAAAATCCCTCTCAATTTTCTCTCCTCTCCGTTCTCTTAAAATTATAGCCGTTAGAAACTTATCCGTCATACAACAGACAGTTTTCACTGGAATCCTATCGGTTTTGACATTAATCTATCTCTACTTTCCGTGCTACCCTCATTAGTTACTTGTGATTCTTGTTCTCTGTGATTCTTTTGTAACTCGGTGACTATTGCTACGGTGATTCTAGTGTCTGTGATTCCAGCTACGAGTATTTCTAGTGAATCTAGTGTCTGTGGTTACTGATACGGTATACCTAAAAGCCTCAAGGTATAAATCACCACAACTTTAATCTTCTATCCAGGATTATCAGTATCCAATCTTCTCAAAATCCTTTTCCAGTGAACAATGGAATATTATAAACAACCCAAAAAAAAAAAAAAAAGTAAGTACCATCAAATCTCCACAACAATAAAAGAAGAAAATTAAACACTGATATAAAGGAAGTCTCTCTAAACAGAAAAAGAAAATAGAAGATTCAAGAAATCCTCATCGGAAGAAATATCAACAACATCAATAATATCAGCATTAGGGAAAATATGATGGGGACTATGACCATCTACATCAAACCCGTCGTCACCAAATTATTCAATAGCATCAATAGCTCCCTCATAACCACCATCCTCCTCATTCCCACTGTGATATGCAAATTCAGAAGCAGAGGAAACATCCTCAACAGTAACAGCGAGTTTGCTAACAGATCCGGTAGAGGTTTCACCATGTATAGAGATGCCACCGCCGTGGACATGAAGAACAACATCAGTAGCACAAATACGACCAAACAAAGGTGCACCAGCATCAGATTCAGAATCAGAAAAATCTCCATACAATGCTCTAACCTCAGCAATAACTTCGAGATAGGCAATGTAGATATAATCGTCCTCTGGATTATTCTTAATACAGTTACCAGTAATTCGGCCGGAAACACAACAATAACTCCGCCCATGAACACGATGAGAAGGATTACAGTATGGATAGCTGAGATGATACTTACAACGGTCTTCCAACATTTTCTGTCGTATTTGATTGGTTACACGCATACATTGAACATATCGAACCATTTCTACCTTCACAAATTTATCAACAATATTAATTTTCCCAGTTTCTATCTATGTTTTTCTCTACATAATTTTCATACCAAATACAATCAACAACCTCCTTATAATAAAAGAGAGGAAAATCTGAAGGGATGCTACAATATCTTGATAGAAAACATTAAATTCAAGTATAACGCAATCCCAAATTTTAATAATTCCTCTCTGAAAAGTCGCCTGCTCCTATCTCATCAATGGCAATTTAACTTTATTTTTTCCTCCGCCAGTTTGCAAACCAGGATTCTCTTCTTCTAACTGAGTTGCATTCTTTTCATCTAATTTTCTTTTCATCCCCTGGTGCTCATGTTAATTACTGTTTTCACCATCGTTTTTGTTCTCTGCAGGTACCTGGTGGCCCTTATGATGATAAAGTTCATTGTGATAGTCAGTTAATGGATAATTCACTCTCATGGATCCGGGGTTCAAAGCAGACTCAAAGAGAAGGACAACACCACCATGTAAAAGAGAGTTGCTGGAGGATAAATGTAAATACCATAATCAACACTTGTATCCGTAAACCAACCAAAAAAAGTTCAAGCTTCAAAGATGGACACATAATTAAAACAATTGTCTATCCTACAAACATAGACTCACCACCAGCACCTCAATAGATAAAGAGGAAAACAAGCACCAACACACTACCTCCGGTCAATTCAGCCACCAAAATTATCTACAATACAACCTACACGTACCCAAGAAATCAATCAAACTCACTTCAAATCCCATACCTTGGTCCAATTACAAAGAAAGCAACAATATCATAAAATATTTCAAACTTAAAACTAATCTAGTCAATACTAGTTATAGAACAAAAGGAAATACAAACTACCAAGTTTGCTTCTTAATTCTTGTTATCTCTCTGTCTGGGTTATGACTACTGAAAATAGTATTAAAATAGAAAATCTCACTAATCAACTGGTGGAAAAACTAAACATACCGGAAGACAAGCCAGGGGATGTTCTTATGGACAAGAGCATCATTCTATAAACTCCAAGCATAGATTGGTCATTGACAGTCCTGGGAAGAATATGCACCGACAAATTGGAGCTACAATGGGAGATCATTAATCATATTCATGTTGAATGGTTCATGACCACAACACCAACGATATCTCCGTATAAAAGCAAAGACATTAAGAATATGTACATACTCGAGTTTCATAATAAGTCTGATTTTTACAAATTGGAAAAATTAAGACCATGGTATGTCAAATGATATGTAACGGTGGTACACCCAATTCCAAAAAATGGAATATCTAAGGATGATAGCATGGACTTCATCAGTGAACTTTTCTGGCTCAAAGAAGTGGATGTGCCAATTCAATATATCTCAAAAATGGGTCTGACTATAGTAGTAAAACCAGCAGGAATCTATCAAAAACATGATCCACCTTTTGGTAGTAATATGATTGAGAAAAATGTAATGATATAAGTTTTAGTTAACCGAAAAAAGAAGATAACAAAGGAAACGGTGGCAAAAGATGAAGATGGAGAAAAGACAAAAATCAAGTTTGAATATGATTCCTTACCCACATACATATACTCCAAATATGGGATTATTGGTCATCCACCATAATCGTGTGAGGTAAGGAGGCAGTGGCTAAACCCAACCACTCATACACCATCTAATGAGAGTACCCAGGGGAGGAAGATTGTAGGGCAACATCAAATGAGAAATGAAGAAGTGAAAGGAAATGTAACTCAAAAGATGGATACTACTGGGTTGAAAGGAACTGAGTTTTCTTAAAGAGCATAGAATTCTAAAGGACCAGCATCCAAAGCCGTACCAGATGAAGTAATGATTGAAGAAAATCCAATGACAGATCTAGTTACTAATGCTAGCAACAACAATGATCTAAAAGTAGCAGCAAAACTAAAAGCTAACTAGAAACTTAAAAGTGTTAGCTTAAGTAACCCCAAGACAATCACAAGCCAAGACTTAGCAGAACTTACCAAGACAAGGAAAACAATTGTGATCAGGGACAACATGGAAATGGAGCATTTCAACACCAAAAACTACACTGAACTTCTTCAACAAACCTCATACCCACCCAATTTCTTTATTCCAAACCCACAACTCAACCCAATACGACAAGAAAATATAAATACCATTCCCAAGCCAAATCAAAGATTAAAGAAGGGATATAAAACCAAACAACAAAACACTTTCACCCCAAGCCAAAGGAAAAAATCACCAAAGGAAGTGGAAGCACAAAACAGCCAGCCAAAAGAAAAAACAATGAAGGCCAAAACATGATTTTAGAAGAAGATCAACTCAAGAAACTAACATGGAGAAACACAAATACTTATTTAGAGGCAATAAATGTGCTGCATGATGGAGCAAAATTTAATATTGGTTACATACCACCAAAGCTCATAAAAACAGAAACTCCAAAAATTTCAAGCATTGACGTAAACTCTGCTCTTGTGAACATAAACTCGCTTCTAGCTGACACTGAGGCGTCTCCCCAGAGTAACAACAGGGATGAGAAGTTAAAGAGGGTGAATTCCCCAACAAACGACAACAATGATAACCCTCTTCCTCATGGGCACCAGGTATACTCCACAACCCCCCTCATCTTTCCGTAATTTTTTCAATTGGATGCATGTTCATTACAACCATTTGATATATGCTATTTTGATAGAATTTGAATATGCTAGGAGAACATGTTTTAAGTTCCATCTGCATAACAATTAGTTTAGACACTATGCTGGTAACCTCAAAATTTTGGCTTGGAATTGCCAAGGCCAAAAAATGAAACAACTCAATCCTACCTAAAGGATATTATACAAATGAATGATCCATATATTTTATTTTTATCTGAAATTAAGAATATAGGTGAGTATGTTGCAAACTGCATTATGAATTTAGGTTATAAGCACTGGTACATTGTGGACCCTATTGGCCTGGATGGAAAAGATATTATTGTTTCATATGTGTATGGTCCTATTAACTATCACCAAAAGGAGAGTTTCTGGAAGTACATTTCAAGGGCAGCAAGCACATTCAATAATGAATGGATAGTCATTGGAGATTTTAATCTCACACTTCATCAACAAGAAAATAAAGGAATTGGTCATTTTTACAGGGGGGGGCAGATAAATTCAAGGCAATGCTAGCAACAGCTGATTTGCAAGACTTGGGGCATTTGGGTTATAATTTCACTTATCCCAATAAAAAAGAGATGGTCAACTAACTGAAGCAAGACCAGAAAGAGGGCTAACAAACTCTAAACGGTGTATTGGCAACCTAAAAGAAACCATTACTCATTTCTTAGCGGTGGGATCTGACCACGGCCCAATTATTCTAAACTCAAAACCTCAAACAATTTCAAATCGAAAACCCTTCAAAGTTATAGGAATCTGGCTCCAACACCCAGATTGTAAAAAAATCATTCAAAACTCATGGAATCAACCTTTTCAAGGCAGCAAAGCCTTTCAGCTAGCCAAAAGACTCAAAACCACAAAACACAGAATAAGGTTATGAAATGGATTAACATTTGGAAACATAAAAGAAAACATCAACAGATCCAAGAAACAACTAGAGCAGATTACCACGAATAACAATCTGCAAAACAGAAGTGAAACCATAAGAAATAAGGAGATGGAATTAGCTTACTGGTACAGAACAAAGGAATTTTTTTTGGAAAGATAAGAGTGGAGACAAAGATATAATGTTGGGGACAGAAATACCAGCTACTTTCATCAAAAAGCTAAGAAGATATATAGAAGGAACAAAACTCAAACCCTGCAGGATATCAATGATGTTTGGATAGAAAGGAAAGAACAAGTTGTTGAGTTAGTTACCAATCATTTTAAATCTTTTGCAACATCCACAACCCCTCCAACTGATAACAACTATCTTGATATGGTGCAGGAGGTAATTGATAAGGAGGACAACAACCTGCTCATGCAATTACCAAATTTCATGTAGGTAAAACAAGTCGTTTTTTCTATGGCCCCTGACAAAGCCTCGGGCCATATGGTTACACTACTAACTTCTTCCAAACCAATTGGGAGACAGTGGGAATGGATGTATTCAATATGGTCCTGAGTTTTTTTCAAACTGGTCACATTCTTAAAGAAAATAATGTTACTTTCATTTCACTTATACCTAAAGTAGAATTTCCACAAAAACCTGCATATTACAGACCAATTAGCTTGTGTAATATAGTCTACAAGGTTATCTCTAATACCTTGGCTAACATACTAAAGAGTCTGCTACCAAAAATTATCTCCCCTTATCAGGTTTCCTTCATTCCAGGGAGGCAGATATATGATAATATTATGATGGCTCATGAGCTCATTCATACTATGAGAACTCAGAGTGGTAAAAAGTTCCTCATGGGAATCAAAACTGATATGTCGAAGGCTTTCGACATAATAAAGTGGATTTTCCTCCTTTTTGTCATGAAAAAACTTGGTTTTAATGAAAAATGGTGTGGTTATGTTCAACATTGCATCTCAACTATCACATTTGTTTTAATAAATGGTATACCAGGTGAAAGGTTTGCTCTTACTAGAGGAGTAAGGCAGGGGGACCCCCTATTTGTCCATCATTTGTATGGAGGTGTTATCAAAACACTCTCCATAGCCGAAGCTAAAGGTCTAATCCATGGGATTAAAGTTGGTCTGAATGCCCCTTTATATCACATTTTCTTTTTGCGGATAACTTACTAGTCTTCACAAAAGCTAACAAAGAGGAAGGGACCAACATTTTTAATTTTTTTTTCCAGAGTTTAGTCGTGAATCAGGCCAATTGATTAACTTTAAAAAGTCTGGCATTTTCTTTAGTCATAACACACACCAATTTATGGTGGATAATGTTACGACTATTCTTGGAGTGTATGAAATATCTCTCAAAGACAAGTATCTAGGGTCACCCTTGTTTACTCATGTCTCTAAGATTAACTCTTTCCAGAGTCTAGGTGATAGAGTTGATAACAAACTCCAGAGTTGGCAGAGAAAATCTCTATCCACTACTGGCAAGGTTATTCTGGTTCAAACTTCAACTTCCACTGTCCCCATATATCAAATGAATAGCTTTAAATTTTTTTTCCAGAGTTTAGTCGTGAATCAGGCCAATTGATTAACTTTAAAAAGTCTGGCATTTTCTTTAGTCATAACACACACCAATCTATGGTGGATAATGTTACGACTATTCTTGGAGTGTATGAAATATCTCTCAAAGACAAGTATCTAGGGTCACCCTTGTTTACTCATGTCTCTAAGATTAACTCTTTCCAGAGTCTATGTGATAGAGTTGATAACAAACTCCAGAGTTGGCAGAGAAAATCTCTATCCACTGCTGGCAAGGTTATTCTGGTTCAAACTTCAACTTCCACTGTCCCCATATATCAAATGAATAGCTTTAAAATTCCAGTTACGGTTACTGACATGATAGATAGGTTACAAAGAGAATTTTTTTGGGGTAAGTGAGCAGGAAGCAAAGGAATATATTTCAGAGCTTGGGTATCAATTTGCCTTTCTAAAAGTTTAGGATGTTTGGGCTTCCTCAACCTAAAGTTTTTAATATTGCTATGCTTGCAAAGGTTTCATGGAGAGTGGTGAATGAACCAAATGATTTATGGGTACGAATCTACCATCACAAATATCTCAAGGAAAAAAATATCTTACAACAAAACTACAAGTGTCCAGAAACAGCCTCATGGGCTTGGAAGAATATCAACAAAGAAGCATACAATATCAGAGATAACTCTTTGTGGAAGGTGGGCAATGGAAACATCATCATAATTTGGGTGGATTAATGGTGCAAACAACGTATCACCATGGTCAGAAACTACACAGAACTTGAACCACTAACCTGGTTGCGTGAACTGATGGACTGCAATAATCAAGTGAGGATATGGGATGTTGCAAAATTAGAAATGTATTTTGAGGAAAGTTATATAATAAACATCAGAAAGGTAGAGATAAAAAGTGAGGAAGAAGATCAACTCACATGGAACTTAGAGCAGAAAGGAGTTTTCTCTACTAAATCTTTATACAACAAACTCATAAGAAGAGGCCAAAGAATCGATGTCCAAGAACATAAAATGTGGAAAGAAATATGGAATTTGAATGTGGTACCAAGGATTAAAACATTCATATGGAAATGTGTACTCGCTATCTTACCTCTCAATGAGAGAATACGGTGAATCGTACATTCAGTAAATAAAACATGCCCCGACTGTGGGAAACAGGAAAAAAATCTAACCCACTTATTTATGTATTGTGAATTTACCATCTCTGTTTACATGAAGTTAGGTCTAGACACATCTCACACAGGGAATAATAACTAGAGTTTCATACTTGGTTCCTCACTTGGTTGTATAGCCCCAAAAATACTTATACTTATAGAGGAAATTGGGCAGAGGTAATGGCAACAACCTTGTGGGGAATATGGAAAACTAGATGCGACTGGGTTTTCAATAGGAATAAACTGAATATAGGTAGAACAACAGATCTGATTACGGCTACGATTAATAGCAATAGAAACACCAAGCATAACTTAGAAAATATACATAACATAGAAATAAGAAGAACTAGATTGTCGAAAAAGCCTGACAAGTTTACTTTGAAAATTAATATTGCTATTATTACAAAAAGGAATTCTAACTTTGCAACAATTTCTCCAATAACTTCAAATAACACATGGGCTTTTTTCGGAGGAAAAACCATCCCAACAGTAACAACAAAAGGGACAGATTTTGAGACACAGTCAGCTCCTGCAACAGTCCAATAGTTACGACAATTGAATCATCCTAATGTGTAAATTGATAGTGACAACGAGAAAGTTTTGGAAGAAGTATCTCTTCAAATTTTCAACTACAAATCGGATAGAACCAAGCTCCACGGAGGAAATTTAAAGAATTATGCATTAATAGCATCTATAATATTAACTTAATTCCGGCAGTTGAGAACCACATAACTTGCACTCTAACAGCTAAATGCCTTAACTTGTCAGTTTTTTGCGATTGAGATCCTCAGAATCTCAAAATCTTCTTGTTATCTTTTGTTAGACAAGAAGGAAACAATGTCATGGTCATGTAATTTCAGGGTTACCCCCTGTTTCATCTATTAAAAAGAAAAAAGAACACCCTGTTTCATTTATTAAAAAGAAAAAAGGACATACCAAGTTGCTACCCATTTGTTGTTTCTTTACGTCATTTTTTATATCTCGTATGGTCTGAATCTAAACCCTAAAACGAAAATGGTAAATTTTTTGTGCTCGCTATGGGTCCTGGATTAACACCATGGGACCTGTACTTGTACAACATACAAAAGATTAAGTTTTTGAGGTATAAAAACGGTTAATGGGAAATATTTTCTGACTTATATAACGCCATTTCCAACTCCGATGTCACTTCAGATCGTTCTTATGTGCTGATGAGCTGACTAGAATTACTTTGTGCCGTATCTCCTTTTTGAAGGAGTCCCAAAATAAAATGCTATTCATTAAGAAATTTGGGGAGAATCTTATTTTCTGATAAAATAACTTTGAGCAACAATATCCTTCTGGTATGATATATTATCTTCTAATAAACATGCTTAAGTAGGTGTTTTCCTTTAATCTTGCAGATTAATTTAGGGTTAATAAAAAAGGTCTTCCCTTTTGGTTTAATATTAACATCAAGATGCAACCACAGAGAAATGAGAGACAAACTTTTATGTACGATAATAAATCACATTATACATAATACATTGTAGCCTAATTGGACCCATACATCTCAAAAAGAAAGAAAAGAAGAATGGCAGTTTATATTCATAAATAATAGTAGCAAAATATATTAGGAGTTACTATTAAAGATAAGATAAGCTAAAGTAGGATGATTAGAAATTTATATGTACAATATAAAATTAGTCTGATAAGCCTAATTATTGATTTGAGATGGTGTATTAAAAATTGGTAAATTTATTTAGTAGCAATGTTATCTTCTTGTCGATGCCATATCTTTACTTCAACTATTTAGACGTAGTCGTTATCTAACGAAATTAGTTTTTTTTCCTTTAAAATATTTAGACGTAGTCGTTATCTAACGAAATTAGTTTTTTTTCCTTTAAAATTCAGACAATGCCAAAATGTGACTGATTAAACTTTATATTTCTAAAAGAAAACATTTTTATTTTTCTAAAGAAATATATACATATATTTTATTAAAATACTTATTATTTTTATAAACTGAATGGGTCCTAGTTACTCTTTGGGACGGAGTGGAAGAAGGTAAGAGATTCTCGAACAAGGATCCAATGACTTCAAAAGAGTTGAATCAGGAGCCGTATAAGGTGAAAATTTCATGTACGGTTTTGTAGAGTGACAATAAGGGTGACTTATTTGTCAACTTTTCCACTATTACCCCCAAAAAATAAAACCCTGCCTTACGTAAAGTCAGAGTACGATTAACCTCTGGATTTGAAATCACTGTTTATGTACCTGGTACTGGCCATAATTCACAAGAACATTATGTAGTCTTAGTAAGAGGAGGAAGGGTTAAGGATTTACCTGGTGTGAGATATCACATTGTTCGAGGAACCCTAAATGTTTTCAAAGTAAAAGATTGTCAACAAGGGCGTTCTAGTGCGTTGTAGATTCTTATCCAAGACTTGTATTATTTGATGATGCCATGTGAATCACTAGAAACATGTGAAGTGTACGGTAACCCAATAACGAAAGTTTCGTAAGGGGACTAAAGCAGGCTACCATGAGACAAAAGATCTTCTTTCTAAAGGGATTTGATTCGGAACTATTATATGCCCAAGGTTCAATATTGAAATCATTTAAGAGGTTTTCCCTGACTTTGTCTGTGTCAACAAACAATTTAAAATACCTCGACTTTTTATAACAGATCCGAGTCAAATAGCAATGATTCGAAGCACTTCTTTTTACACTATTTCGGAAACCCAATGACTCAATCGTATGGATATGTAAAATACAGGATTTCCAACCCTAGTAAGAAAAAGAGAAAAACGGATACTCAATTTAAAGTGAGTAAACAGAATTCCATACTCGATCTCATAGGTACATATAGAATTCTGTGGAAAACCGTATTCGATGAAAGTCGTATGTACCGTTTGAAGAAAGATCTTTTATATCTTTCGAGATCCACCTTATAATATAGGGTCAAAAAATCAAAATAAATTATTTTAGCTTTTATAAAAAAACCTTATTGTTGAACCTCTTTTACCGTTCATGTGAATATTATAGTTAGGGCTGGTCGGTAGTACATAGCTTTGATGGATGTAGTTCCGTAATCTCGTTGGTGCACAGGGATGGTTGGTACGCAGCCTAAACCTTCTCATCGTTGACCGATGCAGTGACGTAATTTCATTCTCATACGATGAATCAACTGAGTGTGACCATCTAACCATTTTACAAATTTGAAATTAAAATCCAATTATTTTAGTTGTTATACATTGATTAAAACATGCTTTGATAGTACCTTATCTCAGTCAAAGTCTTTAACTAAATGAAAACCAAAGACAAAGAAATATCACCATTTTTGCTGGCACCATACAAGTGTATGAATACTATAAATTGATTTCTAAACCGGTTCTAAGCTTAAATTTAGAGAGATATTGCCTCCATACCATACTACTTTATGTTGATTAGGTGTTTTCTAATAAAATAATAAAGTCATGGAATGTTAACTTCCATTGACACAACTTTGTATTAAAAAAGAATTCCTTATAAACCATATAAGATTTTTATGGTCACAGACTTGGTTCATATAAATAATCTGTTTGGATAACATATGAAAAGTTTCTTTTATCAGAAATCAGTTTGGGTATTGAATTTTAAAACGATTTTTAGAAGTCGAAAAATTAACTTTTAATGGTGTAAAACAGTTTTATTTATGATTTTTGCTTCTGGAAACGAGCAATAAATTATATACTCCATCCGTCCTAAAAATAATTGCTATCATTTTTTTATTTTAGCATATTTAAGTTAGACCAAAATAAAAAGTAATCATAACTTTTTTTCTGGAACGGGGGTAATAAAATCATTCACACTTGGTGTGCTGCAAAACTTATCAGCAACTTGGATCTACATTTTACAACCGCTGCTAAAATTTCTCTGGCTAAGTTTTTGGTAAATTTGAACAAGATAAATTTCTCTACTAATCATCCACAAACATATAATTTGGTTTTATAGTAATCTATTAATGTTAGGTAGTGTTCTGATGTGATTTTAGAATAGTGGTAAAAAGTTTGATACTCAGACTTGTGAAGATTCGATTTCTAGACCTAATTTTTAATAAATAATAATAAAGAAGATTAAAACAAACTTGATTTCAAATTGATGGGAAGAACTAGGGCTAAAGATTCCACCATTAGCAAATATTTCAAGTGATAAAATCTTACAATTCATGTATTCAATTTATTCTAAATATTGCCAAAGTTAGTTTTTTGAAAGAATAATTGTAAATCGAAAGTATGAGACATCAAAAGTTTAAAACTAAGCATGACCCATCAAAAGAAAACAAAATTATTTGATAAAAACCATTTTTTTCAATTTAATTTAAAGAAATTCATCATAAAAGAATTGTAAAAAAAAATAGATAAAATAGAAGTTACCACTTACTTATTGGAAGAATGGCTTCCTCTGTCGCCCCGGTGATGGTGATTAGCTCATTGTATTGGAAACACCCTCAAAATAGATTTTCATAGCTCAAAAAGTGTTTACAAAGATGAATTAATAGTAATACATGAGAGCAGAAACGTTTATAAGCGTTATAGAGACTTGTTCTCTGCGTTACAGGAGAAAGAAAAGAAAATAGAAGAAAAGAACGGGCTTCAGGTGCTTCAGAAATACAACTGCTACAGTGACTGCGTCAGCGACAGAGAAAATGACACTTCTCTGACGCCTTATGTTCTTCACCTTCTTCTTCACCAACAGCAGAAGTGTTTTCTTCTGGAATTTTTTCGGTGGCTCTGGCTTCTTCCCGATACCATTTCCTTTGCTTCCCTTTGCTATATATAGGGTTAGGAAACCCTAATAAGTCTTGTGAACCGGTAAGGACCCAAAGAACAAGTCTAAATCACTCTCAAATTTACGTGAAAATCCAAATAGAATACAACTCTGTTTCCGGCTCGATTCATTCTTGTTGGCAATTTTTCCGGCTGAAACACGTCTTGTGACGTGTATTGATGTTGTTTAGGTTGTTGAATCACTTTGAGGTAACAAGTACACGTTTAAAATCCTTAAAACTCAGTTGACAGAATCATGCAGAAGTTTTCTTACGCAAACAAAGTCTTCCCGCCATTTTCGGTTTCAAATTCAAAGAAGGGTTGCCCCCAATACAAGAGTTGGGTGCCTTTATCAATTCTCATCGGGTGCCTTTATCACTTTTCGATCCGATTTTTCCGCATATGTTTATTTCTCAAAAATAACTACAAAGACATAAAAAGTACAAAATCGAACACTATCAAAATAGATAATCGAGCGCAATTTAGACACAAAAATGTGTCTATCAAATACCCCCAAACTTACTATTTGCTAGTCCTCGAGCAAATAAAATAAAATAAAATCCTAACTCATTTTCGCAGGAATCGCGACTACATTTAGCATATGTAATAATCCTTTGAACCCCTAGGTGTCCCTAGTGGACGAGTTTTGTCTCGTGAGGGTTTACAAGAGGTATACCCACAAAACCTTTACTCCAAATTTTAGCTACTCGTAAACGATTGAGGGTAAACACTAAACAAGCTATTTAGTTGGCATACTAAATTCTTCGGCTATGGGAATCATTACCCTATATGAGTCCAATTGTTGTACACGATTTTGTACTCAAGCATACTAAATTCATATATAAGATAACAAAGCTCTACTCAAATAGTTGTTCAACCACGATACTCAGAATCTATCAAAGTTTAATCACATGAAAAGATCTAGAAGATGGGAGTAGACAAAATGAAGTTTGCGTTTGTTGACTAAGCTGAACGGCGTTTCCCATATCTGTTTGAAGGTCAGTGCTACGATGAATCCTAATGGATTGAGGTACGCTCCCACTAATATCGACTCAACTGGTATATACAAGGGTCCAACCGATCGATTTATTGAAAATAAAACAACTATAAATGTATTGACAACATGATTGGATCAAATTGAATCCAAGCGCATGGTCCTTATCAGCATCTTAAATGATAGTTCCCATGGATCCTGCGTTCCACGCTTGCTTAGGCGACGGAGACAGGGATAACACACACATATTGCTATCAAAGTGTCAATACTCGATTTTATTTTATTTTTTTTAAATAAGAATTAAAAATGGGGCTTGATCTCAACACTCGCGATAACAATTCGATACTAGGCCCCACCAAATCACTTAGAGAAACACAAATTGCAAAAAAATAAAAACAGAAGGTGATATGATTGAGATAGACTCCGATATATGGTGACAACTATCATGTTATTTATAACACATGAACTCTGTCCTTTTATGAATAGACCATTTAACTGGGCACACCAATTCCTACAGAAAAAGAGCTAAGTTTCCATCTACCTAGAATGGTTAGTGTTATCCTGAATTGTTCACAAGCTTCTAGACTTTGGAGTTTTTATTATTGCACTAAAAAGTTTCTCCCTTACCCCCAAACTTAAATCAAACAGTTTCCTCAATGTTCTAAAGATGAACGATTAAAAATATGAACAAGGAGAAACTATTACCACTTCAAGAAAAGTAGTTAAAGAAAGATATTACCGTGTCGCATGAGCATGGGTTACTTCCCAAGAAGTGCTAAGTTTAAAGTCTTCAGCCAGACTAAGAAAGAATTAGTCACCTCATAAAATCATATAACAATAGTCAGAACAATTGTGGGTCATCCCAATCAAATAATGCTATCACAAATAAGAGGAAACTGCAACAGGCCAAGAACAACTGCTCGTGTGATTCTTCTAGAGGCATAATAGGTTCAATATAAGGACTACTAGGTTGCATCTGCTTTAGGGCATCCCTCCAAGACAAAGAACTCGAATCATCATAGGGAGTACTAGATTGCATCTGCTTTAGGGAATCCCTCCAAGATAAAGAACTAGAATTTTGGTCACTTTCATGTTCATAAGGAGGGTGTATGTACGAATAGTAATTGGGATCACACTGGTATGAGTAATAACCTCCAAAAGGTTGGCGGTGATCCTGAATACTATCCACACAATGTTGATAGTATGGATAATATCTATTTTGAAATTCAGTCAGATATTCATTGTATTGGTCCTCATAATACCAGTTCGACATTTTCTAAAACTTCCTAAAAAAATCTAATAAAATAAATCCTAACAAGAAGGGGTTCTAAACATACACAAACAAGGCCGACTCAACCAAATCAAAACCTATTGAATCTATCAAAGAAAAAACATGATGGATCCACTTAGATTATTTCTAGACCAGTTTCTATTCTTTCGAAAGGCAACTAGTTACAGTTTTAGCAAACCTCTTAGAATGATCTGAATTAGATTAAGTCGAATAGAAACAGGATAAGCTCTAAGGAGCTTTGATAACCATGTCTCTTTAGCAACGTTTCCCTGGGTTACAAGGCGGCTCTAATCAACTTAAAATAATCTTCCTGAACTTCGAGTTAGGCTAACAAAGTAACCAATACAGTCCTTTTGAACGATTTTCCTATAAGCTCTTTACCATATCGGTCTTTTTCTAGTCAAAATTTAGGTTTAGGTTCGCGTTTGGTAACGTGTTCCGAAAGCGGGCAAGAAGGAAACAGTAATGATATCCGAGTCCTTATCTTGTATGGCTAGTTCTTGCCCTTTACTAGAAAAGTAAGTCCGTATTCAATTCCTCAACATATATGCATATGAAGGAATAAAGTAAACCCACTTGCAGGGGATTCGTGGGTTGATCGAGTCTTACCTCCCGTATCAGACGGAGGATGAATCGGTTGTAGTCGACTCGGGCCACCGACTCATGTGTCAGTGTACGAATCCAAGGGGCCGAGACAATATCGTAATATCGTCCTTCCCTGTTGCAGTTTATATTTAAATTACCCTTCCGTAGGGTTTAAAAATAATAAAAATGTCCACAGTCCCAAAAATAAAGTCCAAAAAGTGTCTAAAAATAAAAGAAAAATTAAAGAAATAATAAAATTTCCTAAAACAATTTTCTAAGCAAATAATATATAAAAATAATATTCTTTGTCTTCTTTTCCGTTCTTTTAGCTTTAGCTTTAACTCCAAGTCTTTAATTACCACAGTCTTTGGCTCAATTTCCTTTCAATCCAAAATCCAGAACCTGTAGCAAAAAGAGAAATACCCAAAGAAATGTAATATAGAACAAAGTAAAACTAATACTAAAAATAAAAATAAAAATCTAAAAATAAATCTAAAACTCTAAACCTAAAGACAAGTCCGCGTCGGCGGCGCCAAAAATTTGATGTGATTTTAGAATAGTGGTAAAAAGTTCGATACTCAGACTTGTGAAGATTCGATTTCTATACCTAATTTTTAATAAATAATAATAAAGAAGATTAAAACAAACTTGATTTCAAATTGATGGGAAGAACTAGGGCTAAAGATTCCACCATTAGCCAATATTTCAAGTGATAACATCTTACAATTCATGTATTCAATTTATTCTAAATATTGCCAAAGTTAGGTTTTTGAAAGAATAATTGTAAATCGAAAGTATAAGACATCAAAAGTTTAAAACTAAGCATGACCCATCAAAAGAAAAAACAATTATTTGATAAAAACCTTTTTTCAATTTAATTTAAAGCAATTAATAATAAAAGAATTGTAAAAAAAATAGAAAAAATAGAAGTTACCACTTAATTATTGGAAGAATGGCTTCCTCCATCGCCCCAATGATGGTGATTAGCTCATTGTATTGGAAACACCCTCAAAATATATTTTCATAGCTCAAAAAGTGTTTACAAAGATGAATTAATAGTAATACATGAGAACAGAAACGCTTATAAGCGTTACAGAGACTTGTTCTCTGCGTTACAGGAGAAAGAAAAGAAAATAGAAGAAAAGAACGGGCTTCAGGTGCTTCAGAAATACAACTGCTTCAGTGACTGCGTCAGCGACAAAGAAAATGACACTTCTCTGACGCCTTATGTTTTTCACCTTCTTCTTCACCAGCAGCAGAAGTATTTTCTTCTGGAATTTTTTCGGTGGCTCTGGCTTCTTCCCGATACCATTTCCTTTGTTTCCCTTTGCTATATATAGGGTTAGTAAACCCTAATAAGTCTTGTGAACCGATAAGGACCCAAAGAACAAGTCCAAATCACTCTCAAACTTACGTGCAAATCCCAAACAGAATACAACTCTGTTTCCGGCTCGATTCATTCATGTTGGCAATTTTTCCGGCTGAAACACGTCTTGTGACGTGTATTGATGTGTTTTAGGTTGTTGAATCACTTTGAGATACCAAGTACACGTTTAAAATCCTTAAAACTCGGTTGACAGAAACATGCAGAATCTTTCTTACGCAAACAAAGTCTTCCCGCCATTTTCGGTTTCAAATTCAAAGAAGGGGTGCCCCCAATCCAAGAGTTGGGTGCCTTTATCAATTCTCCCTGGGTGCCTTTATCACTTTTCGAGCCAATTTTTTCGCATATGTTTATTTCTCAAAAATACCTACAAAGACATAAAAAATACAAAACGAACACTATCAAAATAGATAATCGAGCGCAATTTTAGACACAAAAATGTATCTATCATGTTCTCAAGTATAATACCTCAGCCACCAATTCTATCTTCATTATCTTTATCAAAAAATAAATAAATCCATCTTCATTGTTTCCTCTCGTATTCTAACTACTTTCTAGTTAGAATCATTTTTCTATCTTATATATTGGACATATATTTATATTTTTCCAATTAGATTAAGTTTTGTGGTTGATATAAAGGTGAATCTAACTAAAACCTTAGCTAGGTGGTTGATATAAGGGTGTATGGGTGCATCATAAGAAGTTTTTTTTTGACTTCGATAAGTAAAATTATCAGAAATTAGGTTGGAAACTAAATTTCAGAATAACTTCTAAATGCAAAAAAAAAAAATCAATTTTTTTTTACTTCTCACTTCTGGAAAAGAAGAAACACTTCTGCTTTTGATTTTCGAACACCCGCTAAATCCACATAATATTTGTGTCTGTGTGCATGTCTTTGATGCCATTAACCAATGCGGCATTGTGGTGGTTAAACGTTTTAATAATAAGTAGGCAGCGTTGTGGTGGTTAAACGTTTTAATAATAAGTAGGCTGGTTCACTATATGGTCCACCGTATGGCAGTCTCAAAAGAGCATCCATAGTCATGAGCTGAGAAAAGAGAAAATACCAAAAAAAATTGTTATTCTGGGATGTGAAGCGCAGCGGTAGAAAAGTAAAATAGTCAAACGTAAGTACAATTGACGTTTGACCTTGGGCGCAGGTGTAGAAGACGTTTATTGTTTGGGCGGACGCGAAATTGAAAGCTTGGTTTGAGCGGACGTTCTATCAACGCTCGATGAGAGACATAGGATGAATAAACGCTTGGTGATAGACATACGCATAAAACTACGCCCAAATGACAGGCGCGCGTGTAGAGAACTCATGGTGGGGTGGACGTTAATCCATACGCCCGTTAACAGGCATAATGATAAGTAAACACCTGATATTAATATCACACGTCCAATTGCTTCATGTGGACGTGTGGTGGGCGTTGCCTTAACCAAAGCCTGCGATACCAAGCGCTTGTACACAAATATGCCTGACAGAAGAGGCGCAGATTAACATCTACGCGTGTCATCAGGCGTGTATATCCATACCATTTTCAACAAGTCGACGATTTTAAGTTTTCTCTTCTTCTCCTCTTCTCAACATCAACACCTTCTCAACTGAATCCTCTTCTCCTCTTCAACATCTTCACAACTTAAACCCTAGCAGCAAAGAAACATTAAGCTTATCAAGATTAAATTTATCTCAACAAGAAGGTATGAAACTCAAATTAATTTTAATGAATTTTCATGGGTTTTAATTTTGATTTGTTATAGTGTTTTGTTAATTAGACATGTAGACATATGTTTAAAGATTAAAGATATGATTATGATACTTTCAAATTAGGTTTTGCAAATTGTAAGTCTTAAATTGGGTTTAATTTTTAACTAGGGTTTTGGAAGTTGTAAATTGGGTAAAAAAAAGTGATGAGAATTAATTGATTTGAATTTAGAATTGATTAAGTTCTTGATTAATTTGAGTTGGTTTGTGGTTAATTTTATGTGTATATAGATGAATATGTTTGTTGTAGATGTAGAAGATATAATTAATGTGTATGTAAATATGAATGTTATGGAATTTCAGAATTATGTATGCTTATGAACCTTTTTAATGAATGTGTATGGAATTATGATGAATTTTTTTTAGAGTTGATAATTTGATTAGAGGACTATTTTGATAATAATGAAATTTGTAATCATCTTGAATTTGTAAATGTTTATATAGTTGATTATTTGTTTAGAGGATTACTCTTTTAATGATGAAATTTGTTTTTTTGTGGATTTATGAATGATTGTAGAGTTGATTATTTGTGCATTGTGAGGATTACTTTTAATTATGAAACTTGTATGTATCGTTTGCATAGATGTTGAACAGTGTTACGACGAGATTCGTACGTCGAAAAAAGACGATCAAGAAACAAAAAACTGTTGTGGATCCTGAAATAGACCCTATTCTGAAGCTATGGCTGGTGTTGTGGATCCTGAAGTAGACCCGAGACATATGCTACGTTTACGCCTACTATTAAACGTTGGCTTACACTTGAGCTCCACCAAATTCGGATTTGGTCCAGATTTCATATCAAATTTGGTCCCAAACCCTAGAAAACTTGATCAAATTTGGTTATACTTCACACCACTGTGATTGGTTCGATGAGTATATTTGGTTTTACTCCGTGGTTTATTCACGTGACTGTGGACGCTCTTAGACACATTAGTTTCTTCTTTCATTGTTAAAAATAGATTATATACAACAAAGGTGTTATCTTGCTGCAGAGTGTGGATAACTTTATATTTGCTGCATCCTGGACATCACAATAAAATTGTCGACTATCACAATGTTCTTGGTAGCATTTAGGCAAAATTAAGAGTTAATCCCTAGTATAAAAACAAAAAACTACAACAAACAAAGTGAGAAGGGAAGATCACTGACTTAATTGCGTAAAATAGGATAAATTGGGGTCTCACATAACAATTTCACAATTCTTTAACCACTATGTACTACAGATAGAAGTAACTTCTTTTCAAATACAATCATACACAATCAAATTACAAGCTCCAATTTCGCACCCAATTCTCCCATCAATCAATTAAATAAAAAATCAAATAATAAACCAAAAAATATAAACCCAATAGTTATTATCTCTTCCATAAATTGACACATGGAATTAAATAGAGATAGAGATTTAATAAAAAATCAAATAATAAACCGAAAAAAGTAAACCCAATAGTTATTATCTCTTCCATAAATTGACACAGGGAATTAAATAGAGATAGAGATAATTTGATATCGGGAGAGAGTTAAGAATAGAGAGAACCTCTCACGGATTTTAACTTAAAGGAGAAAGACGAACGTTGAAATAAAAATGTTGTACTCCCTCTGTCTTAGGAAAAAATTACTATAAATTTATCATTTTAGTCTAAAAATAATTTTTCGGAGAAAGAAGCGACATATTTTGATGATATAAATGGTCCATCTTCAAACCGAAATATTAGCTTCAGTAACTAAGTTGAATTTTTCGGAATATGAAACATGATAGATATTTCAGAAATTTATCTTTCATTGTAATTAGACCACCATAGCAACGTGTAAAATCTAATAAGTCACTTACTCCATTTGTGAAGTATGTATTCCTATGTTTTTATGAAACATTAAATTTTTTGGTTGTGGAGATATTTGATTGGTCATACTTCATAGAGTCGACGAACTGTCAGAGTGGTGTGAGTTGGTGGTGAAGGAGAGTGGCCAGCTATCTTTATCTTTGTTAGAATTCTTTGTGTCATCCAATTCAGTGCTATATTTGTTGCAGGCTAGGTCACTGTATATTAGGATGGAATGTTGAACTTCATGTGGCGTTTTCGGCCAAAACCTGGATAAATGTGCTAACTACCGGTATTTCTTGCTTCATATTCAAGTTGTTTGGCAGAGGCAACATTGTGATATACAATAATGCAATTTGGACTATTTTCAAGCCTGTTATTGATTTTATATTTCACATTTTTTCTTTTTAATCTTTAATTCTTGCTCTAATTGATTATGTTTTCTTATCTTTGTTATTGATTTCCTATTTCATAATTCTTCTTGCAGTCACTGATGAAGGGGGATAACAAATTGCCAACGCGGTGTACCCGAAGGTGTTATTATAAGCTACTGGAAGAATTTATAGTTGATGTAATTTATTCTCAAACCTTTATTGAAGATGTTGTTGTAGATGTATGTGCTTTTCATTCAATTGAGTATTCACTTAAGGGATGTCCAGATCCAGTGTATAAAACACAATCCTAGAATAGAGGTAGCAATGTAGCATACAACCGATAACAGTCTCAGTTAATAACTCTGTGAAATAGCCTATGTAAAAAAAAAAATGGTGATGCCGAACCTGTTTTTCATACTGAGGTGATTTCATACTTTCAATATTTCAAAATCATCAATTTTGTGCAAATTTATGATTTTTTTGTTTAGATAGGTATATGCAGATGTTGATTTCTGATTGTTATCTTTTATGTATCAGCACGGGTTTAGTAGTGAATTATATGTTTATCGTATATGTGACTGGAGATGGAGGTAGTGAGCCCGTAGTGTGGTCTTGTGTTGTCGAGTTGGTCCCTATACAAAGCTGGAATCGTTTCCCTGATAAAGAAAGCGACAAATGGCATGACCCTTTCCACTGTAAGAATAAGCTTCTTTGAGTTTCATACGGATCACCGAATTTGTAATCTAAGTTTGTTCTTTAAGAAAAGTTAATCGATAAGGGAATCATTTAGGTGATTATTGGTTTTTACTGTCCACCAGGTGCGAATGATATTTCAATGATTCAAATGACTGATATGGGAATACGCATATGTGTTCAAGAGGGAAGGCAAATTGTCATCGCCTCAGAATTTTTAATGGTTAGTTCAGATTTTTAGTTCCACTTCTGTTGGTCGGCCAGTGGAATTACCACCACATGGGGATATATGATTTTTGACTATTTATATAAGAATGATGTGTTTGTCTTCATGTTATTCTGTTTAGTACTATCCCTCACTCATTCTCCAATTTATTAATCCTTTATATAATGGTAATTTTAAAATCTTTAGGAGTGGCATCCTTGTTTTGCTTTTCTAATTTGTGATATCTCCTTTGACAGGTATGTGTTCTACGCGACATTCACCTTAACGACTATGGTCATGGAATATAGAAATATGTGATCTATGCTTCTTTCCAGGTAGTAACTGTAAGAGTTCTGGACAAAAACTCGAGTGAAAGGATTCAGCGAAAGTATCTCCATCTTAATGGAGCTGGCCAGATACATGGAGTTTGCAACCTGAAATTGTTGCTTTTATACAATGATAGATATGGTGTGGCAGAGCATGCTTTTTTACCTTTCCTTGCTTGTAGACAAAGTACAAAAGACACTAATGGTAGTGTTCAATATTAATGAGCTGTTTTGGAAAGGTAAGGCTACTTAGTTTGGGGTATTCTTAATTTATTTTCTTACGGTTTTAAATTGGAAGTTGGTATTAATTTCTGTTTTATGTTTGAAATTAACCCACATGGTTCAAATTCAAGTTGGAAGAGCAGAAAAACTCACTTCACTTCTATCACTTTTCATTCGATCTTTATTTGTTTGTTCTACATGTAGTTATACATTTTTAAGTTTCAATTATCTTTGTTTCGGTCTGAACTGGATTATTTATGACTTTTTTTCTTCATTTTTTTACCTTTAAATTAATGTCACATACACATTCGATTAATTTTACAATGTAAAAAATATAATTGCAGGTGTCCAGGGAGAATACCGCTACATTTACCAGCTCGGGTCAGTTATTTGGATCGTGTTCGAGAATTGCTTGCATGGGGAGCAGATCGAATTAAAAGGGATGCAACTGGGTAAGCCAGAATAACTATGAAAAAGAATTATGTTGCTCTTAAACTGACCGCCCCTTTACCCTAAGAGAAAAAAATTTAGGTTATGATTATGATTTAATATGTGTTGTTGGTGAGCAGAATCCGGAAAATGTATGTTGATTAAATGCAGAACCATTTTTCGATGCTTATGCAAGCTTTTCTTGACGCAATCTAACATATTAGTAACAAAGTACTTTGACAAAAGCATATATGGGTGTCGTGGTCACATAATCAGTTGGATAAGAAACATAAAATATTATCTGATTCAAAGAATTGGTCATCCACGATCTTCACTTGGAAATCTAAGGAGTAGTATCAACCGTTTCCGTTAAGACGGATGTCTTTTCTGTAATTTGGTTACTTAATTTATTACATTAGGCAATGGAAGTGTCAAGTCTTTGGTTCTTGTACGTAGATTTGTGTTATAAAATATATAAATTGTTTATTTGTTGGAGATTTAGCTTAATGTCCCCCTTCATTCTTTTTTTTTTCTTTCCTTTTATAAGAAATCCTCTCTCAGAAGTTTGCCAAAAGAAAAGGCTTTTTGCATTTGGAAGTATATAATGTTAAAAAAAAAAAATCATTTAATGGGTTCATCAGGGTCTAGGTTGTGCAACTGCAACTACTGCAATTGATGTATTTAAGTGCATATTATTTTCCCCTCACTTTTAAATAAATGATCATTTGATGTTGTTCACATATGTAGTTGTGGGTTTCACTAGGATCACTAATGCACAGGCTGTGAAGAGACCAAGCAGTTTTGGAAGTAGTATGCTGGAACTCACAGTGCAGAACCTCAGGTCTATTACAGTACCATTGTTTTAGATATTTGCGAGTGTGAAATTTGTTTATCAGCGTATGCTAACCCATGTTTGTAATTATTTTTTGCGTAGCCAAACTGAAAATAACCGTCGCCTGTCGAGGAGATCTTCTTTGCAGGTCGATAACTGTTGGAAATAAAAATGGTTTGATGCTTTTATTACTTAAAATAATTTTGTTACTATAATTAACTTGATGGGTGCTAGGATCACTAGTCCAAACTTGGGTGGAATTATAGCCATCCATTTTCACTTCTTAGTGAATGAGAAACCTTTGGTTGTCCCACATTGGGCAAACCAAGGAGGAAGTTCATGCATATTATCAAGAATGTTCTATATAAGGAAAAGAACTAGTGGATTGGATATGGACTTGGGAAATGGACTAGTGGGCAAATGCATACATGTGCAGTGCTTCGCACAGAAGCACCGCAGGCCGCGGGCTTACGGGCTTGCGTGTGCTTTTGCGTGTGCTTTTGCGTGTGTTTTGGCGTGAGCCTTGGCGCGAGCCTAGGCGCGACCCTTGGTGCGAGCCTTGGTGCGAGCCTTGGCGCGATCCTTGGCGCGAGCCTTGGCGTGAACCTTGGTGTGAGCCTTGCGTGTGCCTTGTGAGTGCCTGCGAGTGCACACGTGTACCCATCAAATATTCAACGGGTTTATTTTAAAAATAAATATTTTACCGTTTTGAATTAAATGAGAAATAAAATCATAAATATTTTTTAATTAAAAATCTTAACGTTTTGTTTTAATGGGGATTTAATATTTCAAATTAAATTTTTTCACCGTTTTTAAAACTCAAAAGATACTTCTCCTATAAAAGAACAACAATGCTAAGGTTTTCGTTTACCCC
>JAJJMC010013841.1:7960633-8106272 GCA_023531435.1 Papaver californicum
CCTGAAGGTGTACCTGGCAAATATTGAGTTAAGGGCAGTCTGTTGAATAGGCGACTTCACCTATGTGTGCATGAGTGTGTATGTTGTTTAATTCTAACCCTCCCTTAATCATCTTTAAGTTCTCTGTTGTTTGTGTTTCTCTGTTACAGGAAGATTATCAGCCAACAATAACAACATTACGGAATATTCAGCGGCAGTGTACTCTACTTTCGTAAAGAAATACCAAGGTAAGTAATGGATGTCATGGGCTAATTTTATTCCTAATCCGTGAAAAGTTGATAAGAAGCAAACACTAATCCTGATAAATAAAACATGGCATGGAAGCACTCTCTATCTTCCCAGTAATGCCACAAAGGTTTATATCAACCTAAATGTACCCTAAGTTCAGGAAATTTTAGATGTATAAGTCCCATTCTCACCCATTTTCAATTAGAAAGTAGTGGGCTTGCAAGGTGATTATCGATGTACCAAATGTGAATCCAAAATTAAACTAAAAGTCATGTACCTAGGTAGCCCTCATGTTCAGTTGTCCAATTTCGCATCCGCTATTCTATGCGTTAGATGCTAATAATGCATCATTTACCTATTCTTCGTTATTTTCACTGAATTATTGGTACCTGCTACGCTTTGAGGTGGAAGTTATCAGTAGTCCCTCTGTATTTGCTGATCTTGACAGTGAGATCCGGAAACTGATAAAGGCCACTACCTCGGATGTGCAGCTGCTTGGAGAGGTAATGAAAACTCAGAAAGACCTGCATTTATGTATGTGCATATTAAGTATAGTTTAGTTAACTTATCATTTGTCTGAAAACCAGGAGAAAACCAAATCCATTATTCAGGTAGCATTCGACCCTATCATGAATCAAGAGACCGACTATGGGATAACACTGATCGCGTTTAATACGAAGAAACAGGTGACGCCTAGCTTCACAGCCACCTGAATGCACCATGTCAGTAGCCATTCTGCTTCTCCCACTGCACCAGTTCATACCACCATGTCCGTAGTTATTCTGCTCCTCCCACTGCGCACATTATGGAAAGTGTACCATTTGATACCATATATGAATTGCCTTATGAGAGTCCTGCAAATAAGGCTCGCCAAGCAGAATGTGCCCAGTTGGTGGGAACTCTGGCCGGCTCCGGAAAATTCAGCCACCAATGTACTTTTACATGTGATATCACCGCCAACGAAAAAAATTTGATTATGCCTTTTCTATTTATTTATTTTTGATTTACAGTTTTTTTCCTCTTCGTACGTTCAGGATTTTGTGTTGTTGATATGACTTAATTCCTTGGGTGTTAATCGATCATGTTCCCATTTGATGCAATAAACTCCGTTCCTTTAGAACCATCCCACAAGGATATTAAATTGAAAAATGTTGAGTGTTATTATTTTCCTTGGTTAGGCTTCATTATTTTAAGTGAACCAGACTCTTTGGTCCATTTTGATTTAAGTCTAATTTATAAGATTCAAGCATAATTTATAACTCAGCATGTTTCAAAGTTGAAAACATATTAATAAAGGTTCTATTCATTTTTTAGAATATGATAATAAGGTTCTACTATGAAGGAGTCATTTAAATGCTTCAAAAAAAAAAGTGAGTCATTTTTATCCTAAACGCCTAGATCCTAAGTGGATTACCAGGTGTTATTCATCTAATATCAACAATAATCCATCTAATGTCAATTATTCCGTATGCTTAAATTATCATTTGTTAACAAAGGTAATTTGTGTAAATATTAACCACATATCTGGATTTTGTTACATTATAAGCTATGTACACAGTATTTTTGATTGGACGAAAAACTGAATTAGACTTTAAGGTAATGCTTTATATTTGGGTATTAATATGGGGTTTAGCATTGTTTGGATTCCTTAGGATGAAGTTCGATAAGAAAATCCAAGAGGGCAGTTTGTATTGCTTTATGGTAAGCTATTGCATCTGCAATTTGAGCGTATGGTAAGCTATTGCATCTGCAATTTGAGCGCAGAATCTACTCGTAATTTTTGTCATTTCCATGTGTAAAAACCAACTCACACAAATCAGTTTAACGGGTATGGATGTGAAATCCCTAATGGGGGTATGTTCTTCTACTCCCATTGTTATTGGATATACCACTTGTCGCCTTTTTTCAGTTGATAATATTTATGTGAAGTCAAAATATGATTACACATCTAATATTTGGACGCTATTTCTTTCACATGCAAGTCTAAACCCATCAGTTTGACTTCCTTGTTAGTGTTGCATGTCTCCTTTCTCGGAAGAGCAATATGAGGGTCGGTATTACCACTGTTTCCATGCCCATTTTCATGTTCACTATGAGGATTTTTTTACATATAATCCTTAGCGTCGGACAAAGTCGACTGTTGTTCAAGAATCATGCAACTTGGACAAGATTACAAAGAGAGCCAATAGCCCGTAAAACCGGATTGGTGATTCAAAAAAAGAAGAAGCTGAGATAAAAAAAAAACATTTACTATACTAATCAGTCATTGACGTAAATGCCAGAAAAATACAAAAAAAACAACGACTTTGATTTTATCAATACTTATCATTTCTATTCATTTTATGACGTATTTTATATTATTGTTTTAATATTTATCGTGTTTGATGTGTGTCTCATTTATCTCTTAGAGATTTTTTTTGTTGGGTCATCAAAGTTTGGTTAACAAATTAAAAATAGTGTTCAACTGATGTCTGCTCAAATACCTCCCAGTTCACAACTTAGGTTGTAACTGTGTTCTGATTCATTTACGTTCACTAATATGTTGATGGGTTATAACCTGCCTCGGTTACATTGCTTACAATAACAACACTGACGTAACTGTTTTGCAGAGTAGGTCATAAACGCCTTTAAGAGATGTGGAAAACAAAAACCATAACAAACATTACATGATATATAATAATTAATTAAAGTAAACAAAGTTTTATGAATTATTATGCCTAAGAAACTGAAGCCCATGGGCTATTACAATTTTATGGGCAATCTTGCAAGATAATATAAAATATACTATAATAGAGCCCATGAATGGAGAAGTATTGTCAATCAAAATAATGGTAAACTATCCCATGCATAATTATCACACAACATAAAAAGAGGAACTGTTGATCATAATTTAGCACTTAATTCAAAATCAACTAAATAAAGAATACTAGGTATCAATTTTGATGAATATCCCGAATTGGAGATGAGTGAAGCTGAACAACAATTTTTCTCTTTTTTTTTTAAATATAAATCAGAGAAAACATTTACTTGGTCAGTCATTATTAATATGTTTACTTTTATTAATAGTATTAGTATTACCATGGTCGAATCTGATTAGTAACAATGAGCACGAAAGATAATTTTAATATATAGGGACTTTTAAATATGCAACATCTACAATGACAATTATAGATCAATATTCCGTAATGCTAGAAGAAATCTAACAAACGATCTTGTTAAATAGCCCATATTGATCAGACATGAATGATACCCTAGTTAAAAACATAAGCAAAAAATATACAACAGGAAACTGATTCCTTCCTAACAATAATTGAGATTATTATTTTATCAAAATTAAAGATGGACGGTTCTTTACTATAATGTTGTTGAAAGCTGATTATATAGAGATGTCACTGGAACCCCACCCAGATAGTGTGCTTTGTACTTATTATTTTTAAACCCCCAACCAAAACAAATATTATTTGCTTACTCAATGATGAGTCAGGGAAATAGATAACCTTTTCGTATGGAAATATAAGGATGAAGGGACTGAATACTCCATGAGAAAAGAAAAATAATAATAGGAAAAAAGAAGAAGAAAGGAATGAAAGCATACAAACAAGTTATTAACCAAAAACACAAACGAAGGACTGAACTGAGACAACATAACGAAGGAGCCTTTAGTCGTAGTCAATTTAATAGTCACGGTCCGGTCCCATGATACCCATCATCATATCATGTATAATGTATTCATGCTTTTACCCACTCACATGATTCATGAGGAAAGAGTAAAAGATTTTATTGTTCTCTTTTTTTCTATTTAATATAAAATATTTCTATTTTATTTTTATAATTATATAGATGAAAAATGTGGCTCAATTTCTAAGCAACTATGCATTTTTTGACATGTTCACTGACCAGAGAAAAATACTAGTCATAGAAAGAAGATAAATGCTCTGAGAACTGGTTATAAACATCCATCAACTAAGTATCGGAAATAAAATTACAATGAAAAAGTTGGATAATACTAACATAGAAACTCTTTCTCTCACCAATAACCAACAAGTGTGAAGATCAATATTTATAAAATATTAAAATAATAATGATTTAATATATTAATATTATAGAAGGACCATTTTATATAGTTCTACAGAATTTATGATTTTGAAGCAAGTTAGACTTTTGATAGAAAAAGTAAAAGGCTTGATAGAAAGAAGAAACCCCTAAATAAAGGCACAATGATATAACATAATAAAATTACAAATAAGAAAATAGAGGAGTAGAAACCGGTCAGGGATGAGTTTATTACTCAAAAAACCCTTGAGAAATTGTTGGTTTAATTTTTTATCATAATAATTCTAATTGTTGAATTGTTATTTGGATTGATTTTGTTCTTTACAAGCCAAACAATACCATTTAAACTTGTTACCTTATTGTTATTATTACTTTTGTTACTTTGTGATTTCTACATCGAATATGACCATTTATTAAATTCCTCGACTTTTGCTTCAATTGATACATAGGTAGATAAATAAATATACAACATGGAATACAGTTTGAAAAAAAAATTACTTACCTCGATGAAGTTCTTCAAATTTATGTCTTCTTGTGATATTCAATTCTTCATTCTTCTCAGGTAACTCGGAAAATCCTAAGACTTTACTGCCTAATCAGTTCTAAACCAAAGCTGACTTCAGTAGGCTAAATCGATAAATAGTTTTGGGAACTAAATTTGACGACATACTTGACATACCAAGGTATGTAGGTTCAACTGAGCATTCGCTTTAACACCTCAGTTTTATCAGAGTTTGGGAGAAGAAGTCAAAGGCAATTTATCTGAAGTCATTTTTGTTGAAAAAAAATAAAAGTAGTCCAAAGATTTTAAAATCTGCTTGTTGTTAACTTAGTTAACATTTTCAAGAGAATTTGTTTTGCTTTAGATGTCATGGAAAAAATCTTAGTATTTTGTTAAGGATATTACACGGAAAAACCGGTGAGAGTCCTTATGGCCTTATCATTCTCATGTCAGTTAGCCTAGACAGATAAAAGGCTAATATCAAACTTCAAGAGTAATTTTTTAAAAGCAAAATAAGTATTCGTTGAGATATTAATTTTGATTCTAAAATTAAAAATAATTAAATATTAGATTGTTATGAAATAATATTTGATGAATTTACTCCATAATTACATCGTCATCTTTTCATCTCCTCTTCACCTTTTCATTTCCCATATTATTTTGTAACCACCACCACTAGTAGTAATGGGTGCATGCCCCTTAATTCTATGGTAAATGCTCATCTTCTTCTCCCTATAAATAGAGAGCACTTCCTTTGTAATGTGATATCCCAATATGAATTCTTCTTCTTCTTCTTCTTCTTCTTCTTCTTCTTCTTCTTCTTCTTCTTCTTTTATGTTTTTTTAGTCTACAACACGTTATCACACACGTAGCTCTAATCACTAAGTGTTTTTATTTTGTTGATTGATCTTCTTATTATTTTTTGCAGAGCTAAACTTTTAAAAAAAAAAAAAGATTTAAATCTTATTTACATTTAAAAATATGAGATCAGACAAAAACATATACTTATGTATATTGTTAGTTTAGCATTGTAAATCAGTTGGTTGCATCAAACAACAGTTGGTGTTATAAAGAGTTTTCCGTGTTTGCGATTCTAACTACCCATATATCTTTGTATTATATTTATAAATAAAATAAAATAAAAAAATTGTTTCATCGTTTGTTTTTACCACCCACCACCTCTACAGCCAATTGATTCTTTTTATAACAAAACCAAACTTGACTAAACCTTTTGTCAACTACTAGCTCGTGTTTGTTTACTCTGAGAATCGTAACAAACAGTTGAAAGTTATTTTGTTGGCTTAATATACAATCATGTTTATTATATTTTTATTGATATATAATAAATTTTGATAGATTTTTTTTCCTTTAAAAATATATACAAGTCTTTGTGGGGAAAAACGAATTGAAGGCTACTTTAGGAAAAGTGGGGTGAGCAGGCGATAATTCATCAATCCTTAAACATTTGTACTGTTGAAGTACTTTGTTTAGATTCGAGAGATCAATCTGTACAATCCTGGCCTAAACCAAGCAATGGTCGTTCCAGTCTTGCTTCAATCACAAAATAAGAAGGAGAAGGGTTGGTCTTAGAGAGGGAAGCGAGAGAAGGTTAAGGTCAGAGTACCAGACTCTGTAGGATGTAATGGATGTGAATAACTATGAACAATGCTCTCAATAAGAAAGTTCAGTGATCGACTGAAACTTGTCTCAGAGTTCGACTTAGAGTTCCTTTTCAGTTCAGACTTGTTTCGTCCCTTGTTTAATAGATTGAGAATCTATTAATATCATAGTTATTATAACCACTTGTCCTCTTTCTATGAAGAAAGTGTCGATGGTTGAGTAATGGTGAAGTGGTGAAGGTGGAGAAGGTGCTGACAACTGCTTTCCACTTCAATTGAGGTTGAATGGACGGTTGCTCAACTTACAACTCCTCTACTCAACTGCTGATCGAACTTTCCAGAATTTCTCTTTTAGTGGGTGCACTGCTGCACTACATGTCGTAGATCACCAGACCAAAACCCTAATGAATATCCCCCATCTGTGACATTTGATGTCTCGTGTAAATTTTGTAGTATTGAGCACTACTAATATTATTAAGTCGAATGAAACTTACTTAGTCTTCTGATTAAAGACTTATCTTGCTTGACTAGACTGATGAGCATGTCTTGCTTGACTATACTGATGAGTCTAGTAGACTAAAACAAATATGTATTTATTTGTGTATAAGGAGCAGTGTGCTCAACTTACTCAATTTTGCTTTGACATACTTGTTTCATAAAAACAAGTGTATGCTGCTGAGCATGAGAAATTATGTGTGAGGCCACATACAAAAATGTATGTGTGAGAGACTCGTATATGAGTCAAGCTTAGTGTAGATTTTGATGAGCAAATTAGGGTTTTGAAGCTTGTCAAAAACCCTAATTTATAAAGAAGAGAAGGAATGTTAAGTCGTGATATTCACGTGAAAAGAAGAAGGGAAAAAAAGTTAAACTTTTGCCAAGAAGTAAAACATCTCACCTGTGCTCTTTGTACTCAGCCTCAAATGTTGAGGGCAAAATAGTAAAAACACCAAAAATTTTGGAGAGAAACATGACTTACATGCTTGTTATTTGAGTGAAGGCGTGCAAGCCTTGTTTTAGAAGCAAGACGCACAAGCAAGGCAAGGTGCGTTGAAAATTAGAATTAGCTTCGCTTTTTCAAATTAGGGTTTGAAAGTACCTTTTGACATGCTTATAAGTGTTGCAAATCCTATTTTTAAGCCTTTCAAAACCCTAAATGCCAAATTTGAAAAAAAACAAGACGTCCACGTTTTTTTTACTCTTTGTATGAAACCTCAAAGGTAAAGAGTAAAAATGTCAAATTTGTCGAGAAGCAGGACATCCACGCTTGGCCTTTGAGTAGAGGTGTGCAGACTTTGCTTTAGAACCAAAACGCACAAGCAAGGTGGACAGTTCGGAAATTAGGGTTAGGAATGTTTTCCTATTTCAAATTAGGGTTTGAAAGTACCTTTTGACACGCTTATAAGTGTTGCAAACTTATTTTCAAGCGTTTCGAAAACCCTAACTTGCCAAATTTGACAAGAAGCAAGATATCTAAGCCTCATAAGTTGAGGGCAAGAAGAGTAGACGTATTTTTTTTGAAGCCTAAGCAGGACAAGCTTTGTTTCAACTGTGATGGAAAAGGTAAGGGGGCATCAACCCCTTTGACTTGGATGGACAAGAGATTTCTTGTGAAATTTTGAAACCCTAAAAAATTCAGATTTAGGGTTTCGCTGAAAATGTTGTAAAATCTTCATACGGAGTCCTTTTCCAATGATCTACCAACGTTTTCATGCCTAGACAACCAGATATCTCCTACATCGGGACTTTTGAGTTTTGAGGTTTTTCAGGGCATCAAAAAGACGAAACAGACAGAAGTTCAATAAAAAATTCAGGAATTTTTCAGCAGTGACTTAGCTGACTGTTTTGATCATATCTCTTAGCTCGTTTGTTCAATTGATGTGATTTTTTAGTATGTTATAAAGGACATCCATACAAAGATTTTGATATATAACTAATCCCTTCATTCATTAAAAATTGCTCTCATCTCATAATTTTGTATAGGATGACGTAAGATTGTCTCTAATTAGCTTAACGTGAAAACGTGTTTTTGAGCCTCTGGGCTATTTGCTTGAGCATTGGATGTTAGATGAAGGATGTTTATGCCATTGGTTGTTTCCTTAAGCAAGGATTGACGTGGCCAAGTCTAAATTTAGATAGTATAAGCTATGTTTTTGTGTTTAGCACAATTCTTGATTTGGTGTCTGGGCACAACTGTGGTATTTTACTATTTTATCCTGAAAAAAACCCACCATATACGACAGGATTGAACGAGCATAAGATGTTATTATTATGAGTAATTGATGGTGGAGACAAAACTCACAAGTACATCTTGTGTCTCGCTATACATTACAATTTTATTGTCTTTTATTCACTCATTATATTGTTTTATGTATTATTTGAGCGGTATTATTTTCTTTTCATTACATATGTAATGGGTTATAAATTTTAACAATTAAGATTAATTTTTTTTCTTATCTAATCTATTTCATAGAGAGACAAAACAAATAAAAATAAAATCCATTAAAAGATGATTTACATTTTCAGTTTTTATTCCCCTAATAAATTGTAATCACCAAAAATTGGTATTATCACGATTTGATTACCTTTACGGTACCTAACCATGTGCATGGTTAAAAAACCTATGGGCAATTAAATTTGGTGTTCTTGTCCCATAAACAAGGATCATGTGATTTACCCCTATGGTTTCTAATTTTTCTTTTTTCAAGAAACCATCCGTCAACCACAAAGTGGATTTTCTCTATGCAGTGACCAAAATGACATTTTTTTTTTTGCTGATTCGATTGTGATAAATCATATAAAACCAATTGGTGATTTGTCCATCGTTTCAATGAGATAAGAGATAAATTATATTGACATATTTTTTCACGTTGTCAATATGGTATGATTATTTTTTTTCCATCATAAAAGAATGGCACATATTAAAGGTACAAGAAACCTTTACTGTGAAATATGGTTTTATCCAATAATAAACAACTAGTTTCTATTTATTCAAAGATACTGTTCATTAACCACTAACTGGATATTTCTCTACAAAGAATAACGATGATGATTTCTTTATTTTTCTTAAAAAAAAATATATAAACCAACTAGCTTTGGTGTTTCCCTATCGATCATAAAGGGATAGAATACTGTTATTATGGTATTCTCAATTGCAAACACCAATGATACAAGGAATTGTTGCATTCATGAGGGACATTGAGCAATTTTTATTTTTTCCTTGTCGTAATAATCTCCCCACAAAAGGTCAATGGGTGCCCACCCAGCCCGTTAGCCAATATCATTAGTCCTTGTAGTGACGATATTGATCTTGATTTAATTTTCTTTTGATAAAGAAAGTGTCTATAATTTCATTCTAAATCATTATCTCGTTTGCCTTTGAGGTCACGCATTTATTGGAGATTTGTTTACATATTTTCAATGCCTTTGGTTTTAACATATAAATAATTTTTCCAAAAGTAGTCCATGGTTGATGGTAAATATGTACGTCTATTAAAACTACATTTTTTTTATGTCGAAAGACATAATTCATAATGAGTATATGTCTCGAATTAATCGGATAATACTTTACGAAAGTTGAAGTTTTCGTATATGGATGGAAAAAAAAATTCCACCATAATCAGGGGAGAGTATACACTACTGGAAGATATTGGGATTAATTAACTTATAAGTTATATCAATCCATGGGCAGAACCAGGGCCTGACTTACCCTAGCTCTAGCCCCTCCTAAAATCCCAAAAAAACTTGATTTTGTAAGCCTAATTTATGTTTTTAAAAATAATAAGCTTAAAAATTACGCTTAACTCCAGGTAGATTTTTTCCAAACCCATCCTTTATTGGGCTTCTAATTCCGGCACTGTATCAATCTCTCTTCCAGCATGATCAAATTGAAAAAGGCTTTCACTAATAATAGGTGTGAAATATCTCATTTTGCTATTATATAATCGTTTGCCTCTTGAAAGGAAAATCCAATCACTGACGTTGAATTTTTATTTAAAATGTTGATATTGTGCTCTTTTTCCTTTGTCCAGATTTTGTCCCATCGGGTTTTACTGGCAAGGTTTTAGTAGATGCCTACATTTGATTAGACCAAATCAACATGAGAACCTCCTAGGATTTTGGTTTTCTTCTGAACCACATAAGGTTTAATCAAAAATATTATTTTTAGTTGTTCATGTATGGAAATGTATTGGTATCTTGGAACTTTGATGAAGAAACTACTTCAACTACTTCTGGAAATCATCTCTAAGAAGCTAACAGTCCAAGACACAAGTCCTCAATATACTTGAAGAAGCATGAAGACTCGAGAACGTTACTACTAGAAGACTTCATTAACTAGCAATTTTCTGCATTCAAGTAACTCGTTCATCGAAATTAAGAAGTCCCGACTCAAACATTTGTGAACCAAGATTTAATTGAAGTGCTTATCAGGGGGAACATCATAGTAAAATATATTTCACTGGTTAATCACGTTGTACTCTTTTTCCTTCGTCAAGGTTTTTTCCCACTGAAATTTCCTTGTTAAGGTTTTAATTACGAGGCATCATATGTGTGTACAACACTACTCTATATGTTTTGTACTCTTTTTACTTCGCCTAGGTTTTTCCCTTCGGGTTTTCCTAACAAAGTTTTAATGAGGCAATTTAGTAATGTGGTGTCATCCAAGGGGGAGTGTTATGAAATAACATTTGGTGGATTTACACCACACTTACGCCATCATCTTTTCATCTCCACTTCACCTCTTCATTTCCCTCACTACTTTGTAGCCACCACCACTAGTAGTAATGGGTACATGCCCCTTAATTCTATGGTAAATGCTCATCTTCTTCTCACAATAAATAGAAAACACTTCCTCTGTAATGTTATATCCCAACAAGGATTCTCTTCCTTCTTCTTTTTTATTTCTATATTTTCTATAATCTACAACATAGATATTATTATTCGAGATTGTCCTTCTTCCTCAAACTAAAGTTTTATCCATATATTCATCAAAATAAATATTTTAATTTCAATGACTAAAAAAATCTATATTCAACTTTTTTGAGATAAAAATTAACTAAAATTTTAGGAAAGTTAGTATATCTAAAATAGGTAAGTTAATTAATGTAGAATTTAAGGAAGGGTATTTTTGAATAGAAAATTAATTTTTGATTTGACAAAAATGGTAAAAAAATATGACAACTGGGACATTAGTATTTTGCTGCATGCCCATTTCAAAAAATTTCCTTTATCGAAAATTTATCACTAATACAGATAAAAAAATCTTAAGAATTTTGTGATTTAGGAATCGATATTTAGGTGCGATAAAAATATTTTTATTCAATTTAAAGGTAAAACACATTGTCATCTAGTTACACTTCCTTCGTAGATTTTAGTGGATGCTTGTTCTTTTTGAGTTAATCATATTGGGCATATTTTAAGTCATGATGGGAACTGCCCATATTTTAAGAAGTCATTAAGAAAATTTTGGGTCACGACCAGGGATGGAGGGAGAAGGTGCAAGTGATCTCGCTTGCACCCACTAAATTTTGGATCTTAATAAGAATATAGTTGGATTTCAAATTCAGCATTTAACAACTCAGATTAGCAACAGCGATATAGCCGTTGTTAATTAGCAACTAAAATCGCCGTTGCTAAATTCGCAACAGCGTATTTTTGTTGCTTCTAGCATCGGCGGAGATTTCACAAGTTTGGCGGCAACACTTTATGGTATTTTTCAGCCCAGTCAACTGAAATCGTTTTGAAAAAGAAAGATTATTCCACCCCTGACTCCCACATGTGCTAGTCCTGCGTGTGTCCTTTATGGTTACTTTTAAAACCCTAGAAACAATCTAATCGACAGAACCATCATCTTCCCCCTTCTCCTTACAAACTTTCTTCTGCTTCTCCTTGGAGCATCAATCAGCATCCACATCGTCTTCTCTTTGGTGATAGATTCCTCCAAGAACAGGAAGAAGGTCTTAGAAAAATGAGACTGATGTAGAGAATTGCAGAGAAAATTTAGAAACAATGAATGGAGAGTGAAAGAAATAAAGGGTACTTTTTATTAATGTCAAATCATTCATTACATGGATGCTAATAGAGTTTATTTATACTCACTCGATTAGGCCGTACACTAAACATAATTAAGACTAATCAGACTTGACTCAGCTATCTAACTGATCTGACTCGTATTCACCCAGACATGGACTGCCATTTGTAACCATCGCTGACTAAGACTAACTAACAGATCTGTTGGAACCCTTACTTGTGAGTGAGGCACCCTCTGGTAGCCCTGTTCATAACATTGTTCCCTCCTGAAATCCACCTTGTCCTCAAGGTGATCAATTTTGTTCCTCTAATGCAAAGCCAGGAAATTTCTGTAAAAAAAAAACTGAATCTTCCCAAGTAGCATCAGCCTCATCTCTGCCCTCCCAATGAACTAACCATTTGGTACTTAAGACTCGATTGCCATCTGACGTTTTTCCCAATACTAGCTTCCTACCCAAAATCCTTTTAGGAGCAACTACCTGGTTATCAGTCAGAGATGGCAAAGTGTGCACTGGTTGTACTTGTGAACCAAGTTGCTTCTTCAAGCAACTAACATGGAAAAATGGGTGCACCTTGCTCTGGGGAGGTAGCAGAAGTTTATAAGCTACTTTTCCTATTCTCTGGATCACCTTGTATGGACCAAAGAATCTTGGCAATAATTTGTGAAAAGAATTCCCTGCCAATGAATTCTTCTGGTAAGGAACAAGTCGTAAATATACCATATCATTGACCTGAAATTCCCTCTCAGAACGATTCTTATCAGCTTGGACCTTCATTCTCTGCTGAGCCATTTGTAAGTTTGTGCGCAGCAATTGCATCATTTGGTCTCTAGTGGTTAATTCCTCCTCCACAGACTCAACTCTTGTTGTGCCTAATTCATGCAATTGAATATGGGGAGGGGGGTACCCATATAAAATTTGAAATGGTGACATCTTGGAAGAGGAGTGGTATATTGTGTTATAACTCCACTCAGCCCAAGATAGCCATTTAACCCAAGAATGTGGAGCATGAGAAGCAAAGCATCTCAAATAAGTCTCTATGCACCTGTTAACCACTTATGTTTGCCCATCAGTATGTGTGTGGAATCCTGAGCTCATGCTCAGTTTAGAACCACTCAAGGAGAAAAACTCCTTCCAGAAATGACTTAAGAATACTGGATCCCTGTCACTAATGATGGAAGTGGGCATTCCATGTAATTTGGTTACATTATCCACATATACTTGTGCCACTGTGGATGCCGTATAAGGATGGGCTAATGGCATAAAGTGAGCATACTTGGACAGTCTATCCACCACCACAAATATTAATGTCTTATTCTTGGACCTTGGCAACCCCATTATGAAGTCCATGCTTACTGAAGTCCAGACTTGCTCAGGAATTGGAAGTGGCTGAAGCAACCCAGGTGGAGCACAAGTCTCATACTTGTGTTGTTGGCAAACTGAGCATTCTGCTACCAACTTCCTGATATCTTTCTTTATTCCATTCCAGTAAAAATTTCTTTTCATCCTCATGTAAGTCTTCAGAACACCATGATAGCCAGCAACTGGACTGGAGTGTAACTCTTGCAAGAGTTTAATTTTCCAAGATGAATTGGGACTAAGCACAATCCTTTTCTTATACTTAAGGAACGCATTGTCATAAGTGAAATTTTTAGATGGGAAAGCACCTGTAGCATAATATGTTTTCATTAACTCTTTAATGTAGACCTCTTCCTCTAAGTGTTGTCTCAGGTCATCCATCCAATTAGAGTATGGATATGATATTGCTTGCAACTCTGGCACTGGTGTCTCCTCATGCATCCTGGATAGTACATCTGCAGCCTTGTTGTCACAACCCTTTTTGTACCTTATTTCATAACCATATCCCATGAGTTTACTTACCCATTTCCTTTGAAATGTGGTGTTGGCCTTTTGTTCCAGAAAGTACTTCAAGCTCTGGTGATCTGTTTTGATAACAAAATGTTTACCTTGTATGTAATGCTCCCATTTTCTTATGGCATGCACTATGGCTAGCAAATCCTTCTCATAGGTAGATAGTGCAGCATTTCTAGCCCCCAGACTCTGGCTAAAGAAAGCAATAGGTCTACCATTTTGTTGGAGTACTGCTTCAATCCCAGTGTCTGATGCATCGCATTCAATCTCAAAAGGCAAAGAAAAATCAGGTAAGGCTAGTACCTGTGGGATCAACATAGTGTGCTTCAATTTAGCAAATGCCTCCTCTGCCTTTTGATTCCAATGGAAATTGTTTTTCTTGGTTAACTCAAATAGTGGTTGGCATATCTTGCCATAGCCAGGTACAAATTTCATGTAGTAGCCAGTGAGGCCCAGGAATCCCCTCAATTTCTTAAGTGTAGAAGGAAGAGGCCAGTTTTGAACTGCCTTCAGTTTCTCTGGATCAAGTAAGACTCCATCACAAGTGACAATGTGGCCTAAATAATGCACCTTTCTTTCACCAAAATCACATTTAGATTCCTTGAGATATAGCTGATGTAGCTCCAACAGCTTGAATGTGAGTTCCAGATGGTTGAGATGTTCCTCCCATGTCTTGCTATAGACTAAAATGTCATCAAAGAACACTAGGATAAACTTCCTTAAGTAAGCCTTAAAAATCTCACTCATGAGGTTTTGGAAAGTAGCAGGAGCATTTGTGAGCACAAATGGCATCACTAGGAATTCATATAATCCCTCATGAGTTCTAAAAGCAGTTTTTTGAACATCTGAAGCCATCATTCTTATTTGGTGATATCCTGATCTCAAGTCTAGTTTAGAGAAACATTTAACTCCAGATAATTCATCTAAGAGATCATCAATCAAGGGTATTGGGTAGTTTTTCCTCATAGTCATGCTGTTAAGATCCCTGTAGTCCATGCACATCCTCCAAGTCTCATCCTTCTTCTTAACTAGCAACACTGGTGAAGCAAAAGGGCTGTGACTTGGTCTTATGAATCCCGAGTCTAACAAATCCTGGACTGCAGATTCTATTTCATCTTTCTGAACAGGACCATACCTATATGGTTTCTTGTTTACTGGTTCAGAATTAGGCAGCAATGGTATTGTATGATCACAACTCCTGCTAGGAGGCAGAGTTCTTGGAGTGTCAAACAAATTCTTGTACTTCCACAAAAGTTGTTGCAATTCCTGAGATTCAAGAGTGGTAAAATGATATTTACTCTTTACTTTTTCTGCTTCCAAATTACATATGTAATATGTTATCTTGGAGGAATTAAGCAATCTTTTTATTTGCTTTATGGACACTACCTCTGCCAAGGGATCTGGAGTCTCTAACTGCTGGATTATGTACAGCTGTCTATCCTGCTTAAACTCCATAGTGTAGTTGGAGAAATTCCAAGATATGGTGCCTAAAGTTGAAAGACATTGTACTCCTAGGACTAAGTCACAACCACCTAAGGGGAGAACTTGTAAATCCACCTCTCCTTTGAAGCTTCCTAGTACAATTGGACATTTCTTGAAATAACCTCCCCTATTCACATAACTACCATCAGCCACCATGACCTTGACAATGTTTTCTTCATGAGGAATCCATTTCACATTCTTAATAAATCTGGCATCCACAAAGTTATGTGTGCTCCCAGAATCTAACAAGATTTTCACATCAATTCCTTTGAGTTTGCTTGCTACTTTCATTGTCTTGATATTTGGTAACTGGCTAATACCAAAGAATGCACACTCACTTAGATGTATGGATGAAGTACTAGCTTGTTCTTTCTCATTAGCCAACATCTCACTCATTTCTTCAGTAGCTTCTTCTAACAGATCCAAAAGTAGTATTTGTGAACCACCAGTATTGGATGCCCTCTCTTTGCACATGTGACCTCTGAACCATTTGCCATTACAATAATAGCGTAGACTGTTCAAGGTTCTTTCTGTCACTGCAGATGGGGATATTTTCTTGTATTCTAACTTGGGTACTACCTTAGTTGGAGCTATAACATCCTGAGAAAGTCTACTAGAAGTATCTTGCACATATGATCTCTGGTACTGTTTAGGATTATATGAGTTGAGAGATTGTACCTTGGCATTTAGCTGTGCAGCAACTGAGATTGCTTCATAAACTGTTGAAGGTTTGAGAATTTGGACATCATATCTAAGCTCATCCTTAAGTCCTCCAATGAAACAGCTCTTAATTGCTTCTTGTGAGAGTCCAGTGGTTCTTATGGCAAACTTTCTGAAAGAAGAAACATAATATTGGAATGTTCCTGTTTGTTTAAGCTTAAACAGTGAAGAAGCAAAATCAATATATTATGTTGGACCAAACTCCTTGCATAACTCCTTCGCAAATTCTTCCCAGGTTGAATTATTGATGTCATACCCCTGCTAATGGTACCATTGGAGAGTATCTCCTTATAACTGGAAAGATATTGTAGATACTTTTTGGGTTGGGTGTATACTGTAAAATCTAAAGTACTGCTCAGCCTTGTATATCCACAAAATTGGATCATCTCCCTTCGCAAATCTGGGGAGATCTACTCGAGTTTGTGAGGATATTCTGTTATTTTGGTTGAGATCATTTATTCTTGAATTATTTTCCTCCACTGGTTGAGTACTCTCTTCTCCTTCAGGAAGAGAATGTGAGCCATTCCTTAGGTTGTCTTGGTTATGATTTGGCCGGCTTTCTTGCATGAATTGAAAGATGGTTTCCATTCTTGAACTGATTAGGTTTACCTGAGTTTGGACTGAGTTTATATTGTTGTTCATACTGTTGTTAGATGTTTCCATATGCAATGAGAGGTCATCTAATCGATTTGTAATTTCATCCACCCTACTAGTGACAACATTTAAGCTTGAAGAAATTCCTGTTGTTCTATCATTCAAGGAAATCATTTCCCCATTGATTTCATTCCATCTTTCTTCTAGATTAGCAATTCTTGAGGTGTGATTAGAAATGATAAAGATCGAATCATGATTTTTAGCTCTGATACCAAATGATAGGCTCCTCCAAGAACAGGAAGAAGGTCTTAGCAAAATGAGACTGATATAGAAAATTGTAGAGAAAATTTAGAAACAATGAATGGATACTGAAAGAAAGAAAGGGTACTTTTTATTAATATCAAATCATTCATTACATGGATGCTAATCGAGTTTATTTATACTCTCTCGATTAGGCCTTAGACTAAACAGAATTAAGATTAATCAGACTTGACTCAGCTATCTAACTGATCTGACTCGTATTCACCCATACATGGACTGCCATTTGTAACCATCGCTGACCAAGACTAACTAACAGATCTGTTGGCACCCTTACTTGTGAGTGAGGCACCCTCTGGTAGCCCTGTTCATAACATTTGGAATCACTACAACCATCATCAGCACCGTCATCTTCTCTCTAGAGAATCACTACTCAACTCTCACGATTTCTTTCTCTTTATAATGAAGACTCTGAATCTTCCAACAGATGTTGTTTTTGATTTTTGTTCTCCAGATTTACCTGATTTGTGTATTGATTTTGTGATTGATGGGTGAAATTCGTTTTCGTATGGTTCATGTAAGGTTGTTTGATTTGATTCATGATTTTAAAATTTATTTATGACTACGGATCTAGGTTTTTGGTAGATATAATTTTTTTTGTTTCACTGGTTTCTAGGGTTTATGGGTTGTCAAAGTAAAGTTTAGATTGGATTTATGATTTCTAATGAGTTTAAATTTTTTTTACCAAATTCTGGTTCACATTGGGTGGATCTTTCTTTCTACTGCCATGGTTTCTGTGAGATTTGTGTTGGGAAATAAAAGGAGGACGACACGTGTAAGACGATTAACGAATGAGACAGTGAAACTAAGAAGAATGAGAAGCACAAAATCAAAGCCGTATCAAAGGATCGAAAAGGGACAGATGTGAAAGACTAAGTAAATCTCTGCATGACCGACACATAAGATCGGGAAAGTAATATCACACTGATCGAAACAGATAGCATTAAATGCTTATTGAATGGGAAAGTAGGAGTAATGATGAACGTGAAGCGGGAAAGTAAGTGAATAATTACTTCTGCCACACGCTTGACACATATGATCGGGATAAAGCTGATTCTCAAGGAACGAAGAGTACGTGTTAATCATGCAAGGTAACAGACCAAAAAGCAAAAGGGATGACCTGTCAATCGTACAATCATCCCGATCCAGAAACTATAAGAAGAACGAAAGAGGGTATCGGGACAAGTGGGACCCATTAGATAATCTATAAATAGAAGAGAGAATCCAACAGAGAGGGGGTCGGAAAATTGAAGTGAAGAAAAGGCTAAGGAAGAATAATCAGAGTAAAAGGAAAAAGATCATTAGGTATGTATATATTGTGTAAGATTGAATTTATAAATGCCACTATCATGATTCATTTTCTTGTTTCAAAAGATGATGGATTTGTGATTGTAATTTGATTAGATTTATGATCTGTAAATGAATGGATTATTAAATTTTTCTCATTAATTGATTTAAAAGAGGATTCTATGTATCAAATTGTAAGTTAAAATCTTTCTGTTTATTGTTTTTTCATCAAATCATTGGTTGTTGATGTCAATGGGAATTTTGGCATAAACAATTTGGCGCTAGAAACAGGGAATGGGTTAAAGGATTTATCCTACTTGTTCATGAAAAATGGATTTATCTGTTATATATGTATTTCAAAGGTAAATAAATTTAGTATAAAGAATTTGGTAGTTTTATGCAACATTCTGGCTTAATTTAACTTTCGCCAGCAAATGATTTCTTCTGCATAATAATCTTTACGTGATATGAAAAATGGAAATTGTACCTCATTGAAAAGAAAAACTTTTGAGTTTGAATGAATCTGTTAAAATGTTTGATTTCTTATTTTATGTGTTTTTAAAAGATTCATGGTAAATAATACAAATTGTTTTATTAATAGTATAGTCATATTTTTAGAAGATCGGAAAACTAGTTTCTATCATTTTCTTTATTGAATAATCCGTTGAGAGATTATTTGGCTAAATTTTAAAAGATCATTAGAATTCAAAGGAAGAAAACAAATAATCAAGAAAACAAAGAATCCAGAAGAAATATGTCTCAAGAAGCAGGCTCTGGAAACCAAGACAGTAATGACAGGCAAAGTTACAGACAAAGGGAAGAAGAGAGTGAGCCAGAACAACAACAGAGTGATGTAGGAAATCATTCACCTATCCATGAATTAACACCAAATACCATATCTCAAAATCAGTTGTCACATCATGAGAATTCAAGAAATGATGTAAATTACCTCCAAAATCTGATGAAAGAAATGAATGAAATAAGAAGAGAACAAAGGGCCAGTCATAATCAAATTGAATTGTTAACCAGAGAAAATCAAGCCTTGAAAAATGCAATTCAACGTGAGAAAAGACAGGCTGTAACAGGGTCACGAAGTCAAGAAACAATTTCTGGAAGATGTGTACCTAGAAATGAAAGGGAAAATCAAGATCAGAGAATGGTGTTAGTAGGATCATCATCACGAGCTAGGAGGCAACGGGAAAATCAAGAAATTCAACGTGCACAATGGAAAAAATGTATGGAAGCGATGGAGCAAATGAAAGAAGAGATAAAAGGATTAAAAAATAAAGAAGGGGGAAGAATAGAAGAGGTGTTGAAAGAAGCTAAGCGTACACCGCTGGCTCAGCGGTTGACATGTGTTCCATTGCCAAGAGAATACAGTATCCCTGTATTTGAATGTTATGATGGTACGAAGGACCCGGCCTCACATTTAAAGTATTATAATCGAGTGATGTCACTATGGTACGGACACGAAGCAATAATGTGCTGATGCTTCCCTTCAAGTTTAACAGTTTCAGCGTTGTTATGGTATGATAGATTGCCAGAGAGTTCCATTGAATGTTATTCACAATTAGTGAGGAAATTTCTCGAAGCTTACATGTATAACAAGCCCGTTGATTCAGGAGTAGACAGATTATATTCCCTCACATCGTGGCCAGAAGAAACGATCCGGTCTTATACAGCCCGATCGCATACAGTTTGTCAAGCAATTGGAGATGTCGACTCAAGTACGGCGATTAACCATTACAAGTGGGGAATCGCTGACCGGAGATGTCAGCTTTTTATTGAAATTCATCGTAACAATCCCAAGACCGAGGGACAGCTCAGGGAGATAATAGAAACATGTGCAAGACTGCAAGATGTGCAGGAACAAGGTCCAAGGAGTAACTCACGAAATCAAAGAAACATGAAAAGGACAAATTCAATCGAAGTATCACCAGAACAAAAAAAGAAATTCCCTCATAAATCTGAACCAAGGGAATCAAAGCGCCCACGGCAAGGGGATAATAAAAAATTTGTTTAGCGATTTCAAGAAAGAGTGTTCACAAAACTCAATATCTCATATTCCGAATTATTCGAAATCATAAAAAATAAACCAGATTTTCAATGGCCACCATCAAAAGGCAATCATCCTTAGTTCACACAACGTTCGAAAGATTATTGTGAGTACCACTGTTATAAAGGGTACACAACAGATAATTACAGGAATTTTATTATGCTGGTATAAAGAATGATAGATGCAGGAGAGTTGAAAGAATATATTCAAAGGCCCGAACCAATAGCAAGATCCGACAAAGGCAAAGCAGTGCATATTCCATATAACGAACACACCATATGATATCATTTTCAGAAAAAAGAGATACATATATGAACGCTGCAATTAATAAAAAGTTGTGTAAAAGGATTCGAGATCATGAAATTTTTAAAGTATCGGGAAGAATAACGGAAGCTTGGGAAGACTGGATGGCATCCCCTTTAACTTTCTCAGCACGGGAAGTAAATCAAGAAATTGAGATGCACAATGATCCTTTGGTCCTTACATTGCCAATGTCAGGATGGAACGTTAGAAAAATTCTTATGGATGGGGGCAGTTCCTTGAACGTATTGTTTCATGACACATTTTGCAAAATGGGACTCACAAAATATCAATTATTCCCATCCCGATATGTTACTTATGGGTTCAATGGAATGGCCTCAAGACCAGAAGGAGATATTGATTTGCAAGTATCTGTTGGACCAATTAACATCTCAACAAGGTTCAGTGTAGTAGATGTTCCATCTCCCTACAATGCAATAATCGGGAGATGTTGGGTACACCAGCTGAAAGGTGTAATTTCCACTTATCACCAATATTTGCGGTTTCCAACACCGCAAGGAGAAATGGAGATCAAGGGAGATCAAGATGATGCGAAGTTTTGTATAATAGCGGAGGTAAGAATGCATGAATAGCGGGAACAACAACAGCGTGAAAGGAAAAAAAACCGTAAGATCGAAGCAAAGGAAGAGGAGATAAATCAATACTTGAAAAGAAACACCAAACAAAAATCAACAAATGAGTTAGGAGAAAGCAGTAAGAGTCAAGAAAATTCAACAAGTCAGCAGTTCGAAGGACCCTCATAGCAATTAAAGGGAACTCCAACTTCGATCGGGAATCCAAAACCAATTTTCACTTCTGTAGAAGAAACTAAAATCATAAATATTGGAGCTTCAGAATGGCATAAACAAGTGCGAATTGGAACATTGATGAAAGAAGACATGGAGCAAAGTTTAATCAAGTTACTTCGTGATTTTGTAGATATATTTGCATGGAATATGGAGGATGTGCCCGGGATAGATCCAAGCATTTTACAACATGAATTACAAATACGTCCCGATGCTATACCATTCCGACAATGGATACAAAAGGTTGCACCGGAGTATCACGATCCAGTTGAAAAAGAATTAGCAAAGCTTCTAAGTGCAGGATTCATTCGTGAAGTGCGATATCCAACGTGGATTTCTAATATGGTGATTGTTCCAAAAAAGAACGGTGGAGTAAGAATCTGTATAGACTTCACCAATTTAAATAAAGCATGTCCAAAAGATAGTTATCCACTTCCCAACATTGATCAGTTGGTAGATGTTGTAGAAGGCCATGAGGCATTGTTCTTTATGGATGGCCAGTCGGGATACAACCAGATTGCACTTGCTGAAGCAGATCAAGAACACATAGCGTTCTTCACTCCCCGGGGGTTGTATTGCTACACCAGGATGCCGTTTGGATTACGAAACGTGGGAGCAACATATCAACGATTGGTTGATGCAATATTCAAACCTTGGATCGGACAAATACTAGAAGTTTATGTGAATGATATGTTGGTAAAAAGCAAATTATCTATCGACCATCTACAAGACCTCGCTGAAATTTTTGGTGTATTACGAAAATACAAGATGAAAGTTAATCCGGAGAAGTGTACCTTTGGTGTTACTTCGGGACGTTTTGGGGTTACTTGGTTACAAAAAATGGAATTGAAATTGATCCAGCAAATATTCAAGCAATAACAGATATGCCATCACCCAACAGTATTAAAAGTATACAGAAATTAAATGGATGTTTGGCTGCTTTAAGCAGATTTATTGCCAGGTCATCCGAACGGTGCAAACCCTTCTTTGATATACTCAAGAAGAAAAATAAATTTGAGTGGAACGATCGATGTGAACAAGCTTTCCAAAACGTAAAAAAACATCTAGCTACATTGCCAGCATTACAGAAACCGGAACCTGAAGAGATATTAACTTTGTATACAGCGGCAACGGGAGATGCAATCAGCGCAGTGATGGTACGTACTAATGAGAAAATAGAAAAACCGATATATTATATCAGCAAAACCCTTAATTCGGCAGAAATAAATTACACTAAAATTGAACAACTTATCTTATCATTGGTCTTCGCCACTCAAAAGTTACGTACTTATTTTCTCACACATTATGTTCGTATCCCGAGCAAGGCACCATTACAATCAGTATTAAAGAATACAGGAAAAGTAGGAAGGATCGCCAAATGGAACGCCCAGCTAGAACAATTCAACATCATTTATGAGTTGCAAACCGCACAAAAATCTCAAGTTTTAGCTGACTTCCTTGTGGATTTCCCAATTGAAGAAGAATATGAAATTCAAGGTCCGAAAAAAAAACAAAAAAAAAAAAAACAAAAAAACTTTTTCATTAAATTTTTTATCACACTAATAATTTATTTTATTCTTTAATCTATGATTAAAGGATTACCAGGATGCGAAGAAGAGGACCCCCAAGATATTCTGAACTCAACAAACTCTCAAAGGTGGGAAGGCTTTGTTGATGGGTCCCGAAACAAAAAGGAGCAGGAATTGGTATTGTGATTACTGCACCAATGGGAGGACGAATGACACATTCATTCCGTCTTGAGTTTGAAGAACATACAAACAATATAGTAGAATATGAAGCTGTGGTTCATGCTCTAAAACTCATCATCGAACCAGGAATCAGCAATGTTCGACTCACAAGTGATTCACAGTTGATAATTCGACAGGTCGAATTAAAATATCAAACACTTGATGAAGATTTAGCACAATATAAAAATCTTGTTCAAAGTTTAGCAAATCAAATCCCAAACATTATTTTTCGGCATCTATCCCAAGACAAACCAACATGCAGCACTGGCATTCATTTCCTCCATGGTAAACGATCCTAATATCACGGCAATAAAAGTCGGAAGAATATATGAACCATCTATTCAGAAAAAAGCACTTCATAACATAGAAGGAAATGTGACAGAAGAAATTAATGATCCCGCAATACAAAATACCCCATTTATGCCTCAACAAATAGATGATCAACCAAGTGAACCAGATTGGAGGATTCTGATTCATCAATATCTCCAAGATAATATATTGCCTTCCAATTCTAAAGAAGCAAGAAAAATTCGACTCAAATCAGATAATTATCAGCTTCGGGATGGAATTTTGTATCGTAGATTATTTCTCGGGCCATTGTCCCGATGTCTATCACAAAAGGAAGGAATACGGATACTCAAAGAAATACATTATGGAGATGCGGGAAACCACAGTGGAAGGCGTTCACTCGCATTAAAATCTAAAACCCAAGGCTACTATTGGATATCCATGCTTAAGGACTCAAAAAACATGGTACGAAGGTGCGAAAAATGCCAACGATTCGCAAAGAAAATCAAAGCACCTGCCACAGAGCTTAATTCTGTACTCAGTCCATGGCCATTCGCAAAATGGGGGTAGATATTGTTGGTCCGTTAGTTGAAGGGACCAAAAGGAGAAAATATTTAATAGTGGCTACCGATTATTTCACCAAGTGGGTAGAAGCTAAAGCATTGCTCGGATCAGAGATTCCGATGTGTTCACATTTTTATTTGAAAATATCATTTGTAGATTTGGGATTCCAGCAGCCTTAGTTTCTGATAATGGACAACAATTTCAAGGAAAGAACATTGATATGCTATTTGAAGCATATAACATTAAGAAACACAAATCCACACAATTTTATCCCCAAAGTAATGGACAAGCTGAATCCACAAATAAAACAATTGCAATAAATCTGAAGAAAACATTGGATGGGTATTACAAACGTTGGTGTGAACAGTTGCATAATACATTATGGGCGTATCACACCACAAGGGAAGAATCCACTGGAGAATCACCCTTCCTTCTCACATATGGGACATAAGCAGTTATACCAACAGAAGTCATTCTACCAACAACTAGAACGGAAGCATGGGAGAAAAACCTAAATACGGATTTAATGTTACAAAAGTTGGATGATTTGGAAGAAAAAAGAGAAGTGGCACTCCAGAAAATGGAGAATTATCAAAGAAGGTTAGCACGGGATTATCACAAAAGGGTCAAGTCACGAAACTTTGTCCAAGGACAATATGTTTTACGGCAAATCCCAGAATACCATCGGGACAAAAGTGCTGGAAAGTTCGCACCAACCTGGGACGGTCCGTATATAATACAAGCATCAGCGGGACAAGGATCGTACTATCTCCGAAATATGCAAGGAGACATCTTACAACATCCTTGGAATGCACAATACTTAAAGCTTTATTATCCATAATTAATAGCCCAGCTATAATGGTCAACACAGGTATTAAAATCTTTATTCAATACTTTATCTAACAATAAAATTCTTTGTGAGTTTATACTTAAAATGAGAATCAATTCCAGGAACATCTTATTCTGGAAAACGCTACGATTGACGACATAATCAAAATTCAAATCCAGGAATACCTTATTCTGGAAAACGCTACGATTGGCGACATAATCAAGATTTAATTATTCCAGGAACATCATATTCTGGAAAGCGCTTACAAATAGCGATACAATCCTAATATCAAAGAGGTAAATGTCCTTATAGAATTTTAATACTTCAGAAATTCTAATAAAGAAGGAATACCTAATTTATGGTTATCATTTTCAGAGTACGTTCGGGACCAACCCTGTATCTTACCCCTGGCCCGGGTTTGTTTCGTATGTGTGAGATCTCGAATTACATGTTTTGAGGTATATATACTTCGATCCATTGTACTCATGAAACAATATGATTAACCTAAAGATTTCATAAATACCATATCTTATGCAGGGACAATATTCATAGCACATTAAAGCACAGAAGTGGAAAATCACAAAATGATGTTTTCAATTACAGTAAGTCAAACATCAAAAAATGAAGCTATGAGCATTAGAGCAAAGAACAAGTACAACTAGGCTTTAGAGTTGGACCGTCGGGACGGTTGCGGAGGAACCATCGGGACGGTAGCACGACCATTCAAAACAGAAGGATCGGCTTGAGCACGATCCAAGGCAGAATTAAATGACATTGTAATTTTTGCGTTGGCATCTTGTCTTACCCAGATGATATAAGCATGCCTGTAATCAATTTCTGATTGAAGATCTTTGATTTTTTGCTGATCTTTTTCTACTTTTTCTTTTTCAGCATTTAATTCCTTTAATAGCTCATCAGATCTTGATTGTACTTTTATAATTTCCTGTTCTTGAGATTCGCTTTTTGGAAGTTTCAGCATTCAACTGAGATTGCAAATCCCGAAGCTTTATTACACTCAGAGCCACATTTTTCTCTGAAGTCTTCAACTCTGCAGTAATATTTACTATCGTGTTATTTGCGATATTGAGTTCAGCTCCTGCTACTGTTGCTCGACCATTGGCTTCATTAACCTTCTTTTCTAGCACTGAAAACCAGAATGAACCTCAGATAAACCATATAATACCTTCAATAAAACAAGCATGTAACTCAAACATATACCTCTAGCTACAGACTTAAACTCTGCTTCTTTAAGGGTTAAAGTTTTCAGAGCTTCCTGATATTTGGATTCAGCTCTATTACGTCTCCAAGTATTCAACTCAATACTATCGGACAACTGTGCTAATTTTCTCTTAACCAGTTCCATATCCATATTTACTTCTCTTGCATGATCGTTCAACTGAATCATCCTACGCTGGAACCTAAACAGGGATTCCAAGTCTCCCACTGATCCCATAAATGAAATGCAAAACTTAAAAAAAAATAAAAAAAAATGTGTGGTACGAACCTATGATTTGTACCCAATATAAGTACGATCTAACCTATAGAGGTACGAACCCAAAATATGATACGAACTAAGAGGTGAGGAGCGAACCTTGATTCTGATTTTGAAGCTTTTGATTTTGATCCTCAAAATTTTGAAGTTGTTGCTGTTGCTGTTGTTGTTGTTCTTGTTGTTGTTGAAATAGTTGTTGAAGATAGTTGTTTTGCTGCTTGAGATTTTCAATTTCTTGCTGCAAATTTTCATTTCCGTGCTTCGCTTTCGTTGCTTCATTCTTGAGCATCAGCTCCATTATGGCCCGAGCCTTATAAAACTTGTACGCTGCAAATGTGCAATCGGTACCATATTTAAGTTGAGCAAGAGCTTGCTGCGGAAAAGAATATGATGGACCCTCTGCAACAGTCAGAACTTCATTTAAAGAAGAAGGAAGACTGAGTGGGTACGATTGATCGAAATACTCGCTTTCGAACCAAGCGTCCCGAGTATTCTCCAGTGGAGCAGCACCGAATGAAGTCCGCAGCCTAGCCATTGAAGAATTATCAGATTTCGATGGATCGTGATGTGCTGAAGTATTCAGAAATCCTTTAGAAACAAAACACTGTAAGGCTTCGTCTTCTTCACCAGCAAGAGTGATTCCCTCATCCTCTTCAGAGAAGGGCCATTGAATAGAAGGTTCAGCATCCGACATCTCAACATCGGCACTATCAGCACGAGCGGCAGATTGAACTAATGTCCCGATGGGTGCATTTGATTTATGAATAACTCCAGGAGCATTTTCATCCACAAGGAAGCTCGGGACATTAGGGACATCTGTAGCTGAAGTGCTAGGAGCTATGATTTCAACATTTGCTTCTTCAGAGATTTCATTTCTCTGTTCTTCCACAACAATATTTTCTTTTTCAGTATTTTCTTCAACGGTAACAGCTTCGGTCACTTCTTCCATATTTTCTTCTTCAATAACAATATCATCTGCTTCTTCTTGAGGTAATCCAGTAAAAACTGTTATTGTACCACTACTTGGAGCAATTGGCTCTATGTCAAAGTTAAAAGGAAGGGGAGAAAAGGAATCATAGATGACGGTGGGAGCAGCGGTGGTAGGAACAGTTTCAAAAATGGTTTGGGCTATTGAAGGCTGCTCCGAAGAAAGAATTGGTTCCCCCACGCTAACAGGAACAACATTGATGATAACGTGCTGTCCCGAAACTTCTGCTCGGACCGAACCTTCAACGTCCTGTCCCGAAGCAGTTATAAGAGCGGAACTGCTGTTCCCCCCAACAAAGTAATCTCTAATTTCCCCTTCCTCTACTTCGGAAGGGTACAATGGTCTTTTTAGTTTTTTTCTTCTTCTTTTCAGGGAAAACCAATTTTTGTTTTCCCTTACCTTCAATAACTTCTTCCTCAACTCTTTGCCTACCTTCAACGATCTGAATACCAAGACTTGGGCGAGGAGGAGGAACATCGGTGTGAAGTTCAGAATCGGGTTCAACCTGAAACACAAACATTTGTCCCGTAAGAAAAAATTCAATGGTAGTTCGGGACAATATTGAAATAAAGAATAATATGAACCTTATAATCAAATTTATAGTCCTCAAAATTTAACCGCCAAGGACAATAGCTTGGGAAACGATTACGGAGTTCTTGAATTTCATCTTTGGAGATGTTACCGAAAATCCAAGGACCTTTAATTACAATTGGAGTGCGATACCATTTATAGTCATGATCCTGACGAATTCTTTCTTTGTGGGAAAATCAAGTTTGATATGGGGAATAAATTGATTTTGGGATCGTCGACCTCATGCAATAAGGGAAATCCCGAAAGACACTTGCGAACACGGCTAACGCTCTACTTCACGTAATTCCTGTTAGTAATGCAATCTCCATATGTAGTATGAAAATTTTCAACGGTATAACTGCTAGGTTCTGTAAAATCTGGAACGTAGCAAGTAAGATTAGTCTTCCCTTTATTTCGGAGGCTACACTCATCAAGGATACGCCACCAATTTCCATTGTACTGAGTAATGGATCGAGCAAGTCCATGAGGAGAATCACCACGAGTTGCAAGGACTTCATATTGGAAAGGATTTTCTTCTTCATATAATGGGAGACGAAGTCCGGCCTCTAAAGCACCAGCAGAAATTAGTAAACTATTGGGAGAATAGTTAAAGCTTTGCATCGCTCCTAAAGTTAGTACGTCAGTATTTTTGTCGTAGAATGAGACTTTAAATCCTTCAAGATCATGTTTTCTCTCAAAAACCTCAATGTTCATCGACATGTAACTATAAGTCGCATGAGCCCGCTTATTTCTGGGGGCAGGATTAGCGGCTATAGAAGCCTCAGGAGCTGGATTACGAGCAGACCGAGACACAGCATATCTAGAAGAATAAACTCTTGAAGATCTTCCAGATTCTTGGTGATCACCAGCAACATTGGGATTTCTGGAAGACATAACGTTTTATCTGAAAAGAAAATTTCAAAGGATCAATGTGTGAAGGAATCATCATAGATCGTAAAGAAACAATCATAGAAATCAAAAAACAATTATCAGTTCAATCATATCTGTTAAAAGATAATCATGGTTAAATATTAAAGTAAGATGCTGAAGGTAAAAAAAATCCTCAACATACCTGGAGAAAGAAGATAAACAATTACTTGATCAAAGGTAAAATAAATGTGATTGATGCTAAAAAAACTCCTGAACAGTTGGGAGAACGAAAGTATTTGAAAATTTCAAGGAAGATAAAGAGCAGCAACTTTAAGAGGTAAAAACAGAAGTTGAAAAGATTGCATCGTATTTAAAGCGAAGAATAGAAACCGTCACAATTTGAAAAGGCATTAATCAAGACAAAGATTTGATTTCCTCGAAAAAAGGGTAACTGACACAAACGTGATAATAGAAGTTACTGCTTGCGAAAAGTTCGCGTAACGTGTGAAAAGAAGTAATGGTAAAACAGAAGGTAATAATTGTTCTTCTACTTTTTTCAAAACCTTGGATCGACCGTTAAAAGTTTTTGAAAAGGGAAGAAGAAGGGGACAAGTTGTTGGGAAATAAAAGGAGGACGACACGTGTAAGACGATTAACGAAGGAGACAGTGAAACTAAGAAGAATGAGAAGCACACAATCAAAGCCGTATCAAAGGATCGAAAAAGGACAGATGTGAAAGACTGAGTAAATCTCTGCATGACCGACACATAAGATCGGGAAAGTAATATCACATTGATCGAAACATATAGCATTAAATGCTTATTGAACGGGAAAGTAGGAGTAATGATGAACGTGGAGCGGGAAAGTAAGAGAATAATTACTTTTGCCACACACTTACTTGTGAGTGAGGCACCCTCTAGTAGCCCTGTTCATAACATTTGGAATCACTACAACCATCATCAGCACCGTCATCTTCTCTCTAGAAAATCACTATTCAACTCTCACGATTTCTTTCTCTTTATAATGAAGACTCTGAATCTTCCAACAGATGTTATTTTTGATTTTTGTTCTCCAGATTTACCTGATTTGTGTATTGATTTTGTGATTGATGGGTGAAATTCGTTTTCGTATGGTTCATGTAAGGTTGTTTGATTTGATTCATGATTTTAAAATTTATTTATGACTACGGATCTAGGGTTTTGGTAGATATAATTTTTTTTGTTTCACTGGTTTCTAGGGTTTATGGGTTGTCAAAGTAAAGTTTAGATTGGATTTATGATTTATAATGAGTTTAATTTGTTTTTACCAAATTCTGGTTCACATTGGGTAGATGTTTCTTTCTACTGCCATGGTTTCTCTGAGATTTGTGTTGGGAAATAAAAGGAGGACGACACGTGTAAGACGATTAACGAAGGAGACAGTGAAACTAAGAAGAATGAGAAGCACACAATCAAAGCCGTATCAAAGGATCGAAAAAGGACAGATGTGAAAGACTGAGTTAATCTCTGCATGACCGACACATAAGATCGGGAAAGTAATATCACACTGATCGAAACAGATAGCATTAAATGCTTATTGAACGGGAAAGTAGGAGTAATGATGAACGTGAAGCGGGAAAGTAAGAGAATAATTACTTTTGCCACACACTTGACACATATGATCGGGATAAAGCTAATTCTCAAGGAACGAAGAGTACGTGTTAATCATGCAAGGTAACGGACCAAAAAGCAAAAGGGATGACCTGTCAATCGTACAATCATCCCGATCCAGAAACTATAAGAAGAACGAAAGAGGTTATCGGGACAAGTGGGACCCATTAGATAATCTATAAATAGAAGAGAGAATTCAACAGAGAGGGGGTCGGAAAATTGAAGTGAAGAAAAGGCTAAGGAAGAATAATCAGAGTAAAAGGAAAAAGATCATTAGGTATGTATATATTGTGTAAGATTGAATTTATAAATGTCACTATCATGATTCATTTTCTTGTTTCAAAAGATGATGGATTTGTGACTGTAATTTGATTAGATTTATGATCTGTAAATGAATGGATTATTAAAATTTTCTCATTAATTGATTTAAAAGAGGATTCTATGTATCAAATTGTAAGTTAAAATCTTTCTGTTTATTGTTTTTTCATCAAATCATTGGTTGTTGATATCAATGGGAATTTTGGCATAAACAATTTGGGTTTTTATTCTTTTTCGATTTTGAATGGTTTCACTTATACCCAAAAGAAATCATGATAAACTTCAGTTCTCTCCATCTCTGAATATGCTATTTTTTTCATGAAATCATGTTTTTTTTTGGATTTTTTTCAGCTAAAGCTATAGATGAATATGCTATTTTTAAAACCTAAGATGCTGAGTCGAACCAAGAAGCAGAGAAGGTGGATCCTAGATTGAAGGATATTGTGGAGAGGATGCTGTGGAAGTATGTGGGATGTTTTCATTTTTAACTATGTCTTCAATTTTACCAAGGAATATATAGACATTATAACCATTTTGGTTTCGTGCAGGTGCATCTTGGACCAACAATTCCAACAAGCTATCGGAATTGCGATTGAGTGCAGAAGGTTGGACAAACTTGAGGAAGCTATTAGAAGGGGTGATAATATTCCTGTAACACTTGATTATTGCATCAATCTCGCTTATTCCTTTGTTACCCTGAAAGAATAGCGCAGTGAGGTGCAAATATTATCTATTTCATTTGTTTCAGAAAAATGGTTCAAGGATTTTTTTTATACCTCTCCTGATCCATGCTGAGTTGTTTGGTTAACTAAATTAAAAAAGGGGTCTTTTTTTGTATCTTGATGAATTTTAGGGTTTGTGGGTGTGTCAGTCAATGGTGCTACCACTTTCTAGTTCAAAGGATTTATTCTTGATAGAGATTACTTTGTATAATATGTTTTCAGATGTCTTCCCTGTGATACGGTGCAGAGATACAGTGAATTTGGGTGGAATAATGTTATATAATTGAGCCCAGCTTCCGTTATCTCTAGTGCTGCATTAAATGTGAAATATTTGTTTACGTTACTTTTTGGTGTAACAAGTTGTAATTATCACTCTGCTCAGCCATTTTGTTTAGTTATTTAACTTATTTTTTCATTTTTCTTTGGTAGGCGCAACGAGGAGAGGTGGCTATGGTTGCAAGTCTTCCTGATCCTTCCTATAAACACAAATATCATCTGTTGTTCCATCTGTTGGTTTGGTGAGTGAACCTGTTATTGTATGCCTTTTGTTATCTTTGATATATAAGCACCTCTGTGTTTATATTCAGGTTACATGCTTATGTTTATTCGTTTTTTCCTAATTGGACTGCAGCAAAGGGCAACCTCTGGTTTCCTACCGGTGAAGTTTCCTTGGAGGAAAGAGAAGAAGAGGCTGAGGAGCTTAAGAATGTGCTGTCAGTTAGTGGTATTTGCACTGCTCAGTTGCATAATGACGATTTGAATCTTAGGCACTCATACAAGGTAATTTTCTGTTAATCTTCTTTTAAAGTCGTTTTAGAGTGTCTGCAGTTCTCACCAGTGCTCCCAACATTCTTAACCTTGACTGTGATCACTATGTCAACAATATTTTGAGCTCAGAGATATAGATAGTAAGATGTGCTTCCCAAAGCCATCAATATTTTAAGCTGCTTAGTGGTGCTTCTAAATAACTAATGGTAAAATCCATTTTTGCAGACTATGACGAGAACGATAGGTCTCTATTGATTTCTCAAATGAGCTTGGAGAAGACTTTTGTCTTATCTACTGTATTCATTGAATCTACTATGATGAAGTATGGAGTAGTAGCAGATTCTTTCAATCCATCATCTCTGATTAAGTTGGGATTTCATCTTGGGTGTTTCGCCATAGTCCCCCTTATGTTGTTCTCGTTATTTTTTTCGTACAACTGACTATTGATCATTTCTCATCTTCTTGTCATTCTCTTTAATATTTCTTTTGAAAATGTCAGCTTGGCCATTCGAAGAGTTGTTGGCGTTTGCAGGAAGAGGTTGGTGTTGAAGTGTTCTGGTTCAAAGTTTTAGCTGCAATTAGGTATTCAATTTCTTAGGTACATATTATGTTTGTAAATAATTCACTTTAGCATTGTATCTAATTACACACTTCTATATCTCTACTGTGATACTTAGATAAAATCGATTGATAAATCTAACATAGAAAATCTCTATGTCAATTACAAGAAATTATAGTTAAATTTTTACGTGGGCATGTTAAATATGAGGGTTATTAGATTGACTCATCAGAATTGGGTGAATCAGAGTAATTACAGGGAATTGGGTAATTGAAGAACATCTTTTTTTCTTATATCTCCTACTGATACTTTAAGTTCACGTCAGTTAAAGAACCTCTTCTCTTTTTTTTTAATAAAATCCAGTGATGATTCTCAACTATTTGTTATATCGTTTAAAAGACATCGTAATTAATTTGACCTCTGTGGCATGTTGAATATGATTGAATCAGAAGTCTTAATTAATCAGGGTAATGTAGGGAAAAAACCGGAGAAATGGATCTTTTTTTGTTGTTGTAAAATTTTAGCAACGCCAAGAATCAGTTGCTAAATTAGAACCAAAACCATTGATATCCAGTTCGGGTAGGGATTCTGTATAATTAGCAACAGAACAAATAATTTAGCAACCGAAGAAAGTGTTACGAATAAGAAAATTCGCAACCACAGCTTCCGTTGCGACCAGCCTTTGCTGACCGAGATTCGCCACAGAGATGCAGCCGGTGCTAAAATCTGCAACAGGGTATTTTGCAACAGCAAATTAGCATTGCAACCCGTTCAACAACAGCTGTGTTGTTTTGCTAATGTCCAAATTTGACGTAGTGAATTATAATTTCTTCTGGGTGTAAGTTTTTATGGTAAAGTTGAAATTTATACTTTCAATGGTTCAAAGGGTTAATTAATGAATTTATACTCACTAGTTTGTCACTTAAATTTTCCTTATTATTAAACTATAGCTTAAATATGTATTAATTATTTTATTTTTATAAATATCAGAACAAAAAATGTTGACCCTATGGTAAATGAGTCATGACCCCGTCCCTGATCATGACCCAAATTTTGGGCCACGAAGCAGATGTGCACATGGCTATTTTAAGGTCATCTTGACTAGTTTTAAAGCACGTAATTTGTTTTTATATCATGAGATATGTTATGTGTTATAATGGTAATTCTTGAGTACGATGCCGATTTTATGATTTTATGTTACAAGGTAAATTTTAGATCCAATGTAGATTTTGGATTACATAACAGATTCGTAGTTATATAGAAAATTTTGTTTCAGGCAAGGAGGTGTTTGTGTCACTTAGACATATCTTAGTTTACGTACTCACAATGGCAAACGAATGTTGAGCCATGATGTATAATCATGGGCATGTTTTGAGCTTTGAAATAAATTTCGGGTAGTTAAATTCTCGTTTAGTTCTACGCACTTAAGAGTCGTGAGAAACCTTTACCAATTCCGCACATTATAAGTTGGACCAACAAATTGAAATTTCCATATTACTTAAATGGTATTATTGTGTATCGATGTATCGTACAAAATAGTCAGTTTTGGTCCACGGCCGAGATGAACCTTTTAATTTTCTCGAGACGAGATCTAGATGAAATTTTTTCCGAGATGGTCGAGATTTTACCAAGATCACAGGCATCTTCTGAGCTTTGAAATAAATTTTGGATGGTTAAATTCTTGTCTAGTTCTATGCATTTATAGTCGTAAGATACCCTTACCAATTCTGCACATTGTAACTCGGGGTTTCAACTGAAGTTGAATTGGACCAATAGATTGAAATTCCCATATCACTTAATGATATTGTGTATCGAACTATCGATGTATCGTACAATATAGTCAAACTCAGTCCACGGCCGAGATGAATCTCTCAGTTCCGAGATGAAAAATAAGATATCAGAAATCTCATAAAAATACCTGGATTAATTGGGACTTGTAGAAATAATAGAGGGCTGAAGGAAAAGACAAAATAGGGTCATCCAATGGTAATCCCCCTACCCCTTAGCCATATTTTCATAAATGGCTAAACTACCCCTGTATGATTAGTCCTAATATATGATTAGCTTAGGTAATTAACTAGATTAGATTATTTATATAGATAATAGTTAGGATTAAAATTAGATTAATTTTTTTTCTATGAGTGGAAAAGAGAAGGGGCTTTAGGGATTCCGGGGTCGTCATGGTCGTAACATTAGACAATGACGACCCTCACCTATTAGTTTACCAGGCTATGAAAAATTGTTATGGTCATATTTTATGATCATGACGACCCTAACCTGGTTTGAGTCTTCCTTTTATTATTTTTTATACTATGACGACTCTTTAATAAGATTTCCATGTATGAAATAACTGCAAGGGTCGCAGCGATGCACACCAAATACCATAACGACACTACATGGGGTCGGCGTTGTAAGTTCCAATAAAGCATAACGACACAAGTTGTAAAAATTGTTGATTCAGGATTTTGTAATTACAAATTCATTAGAAGGAAACTAAAAGGTATATATAGTTCATAAAGAAAAGGCATACATAGATTATAAAGAAAACTATATGTAGGATAATAAGATTAAATTGAATCTAGATCATTGAAATATGCCAAATTTTCAGCCAACACTACATGGCAATTGTCATGCTAGAATCTTTTGCCACAGTTCGTCTTATATTGTTCATATGCATGTTGTTTCTGAAAAAGGAAATCAACAATAAGTTAGTATTATAATCAAATAGGATTTGATTAATATCTAATTGACATTCACTTACTTGTTCCAAGGGTGGGAGTTGGGGATAATACGCGGTCATGTTCACCAGAGTCGTTCTAAAATAACAGCATCGATTGTAGATCAATTGAATCTTTCTTTCACGTCTGTCACTGATCTTGATTTTTGATTGCCGTCTAAAACAACAAAAACCCTGAAAATACGTTCCCAAAAAGTTGTCAAGCTCCTATTTATGTTGATCTTGATTTCTTTGTCATGTTTCGTGACTACAACCAACACTCTAACTGCCGCAACATCTTCTCGGGGAGTGAATTTAGCAACCATGATGAAGAAATTAGAAAAAACTAGAAAGGATTTGAAAGATAAGAAAGATGAGAGATAATAAGTGTTTGAGAGACATTGTGTGTTGAGAAGAAGGTTTCTTTTATAGAAATCAAAAACCCAACGGCTATTTAAAAAAAAATAGCCAACTAGTCGTTACGTATAGGTTTATAGGTGATATATTGTCTAGAATCGTCATGGTCGATAATATAAAACAATGATGACCCTATCCTCCAAAAGGAGTCGGTATGGTCGTAACCTATAGACCATGACAACCCACTCTAGCAATTTTTGTTTTTCCCTGGATGTTTTTAAGTGCCAGAGTCGCATTGGTTCGTAAATCATACGATGACGACTCTTACCTTTAATTTTTGGAGAGAATTAGAGTCGTCATAGTCGATATCTTAATACCATGACGACTCAAGCATAACGGCTAGTTTTTCCCAAAAAAAACTAGTTGTTGGGGCTTTTTCTATATAAGGATGCTAACCCCATGCTACATTCAGTTGAAAACTTTAACATTATTCTCAAATTAAAACTCTCTTGCAATGACAAGTCCATCATCAACTACCAATTCAGTTGAAGAGATACTCAGAAGATGCAAACGAACAACTCCCCCATCATCAACTACTCAAATTAGTGTTATGGAAGAATATAAACTCAAAAGAAGCAAAGAAACCACATCAACATCAACTACAAAATAAATTATAGCTATGGAAGAAGAGATACGCAAGAGAAGCAAACTAATGAATGTCATGGAAAAAGAAGAAAGCAATAAACGAGGTTACGACTGATTTCAACGAAAGGAAAGGTTAAATTCCACTGTGGATGAGACGAAATGGATTAGGAATTTTTACGTCATCTTGAATCTTCCGTAAGAAGATCTGGATGATGGTATATTTTGGAATCTGGTAAAAACATGACCTTACATTCCCAAGCCGGACACGAAGTGGAAGGGTCCACGCTTTGATTACAATTCTGACTATGTTTGTAGAACGACCCGTCATGTTATGAAGTTGTGCATCAAGTACAACGAGTTTCTCGCTAGGCACATAGGAGATAAGTTTGTGGCACATGATGCATATACCAAATGGAGACGGGAGCCGTTTATACATTTCGAAGCTGCCAAAATAATTGAGGATTGCACCAAGAAAAAGAATAATGTGTAATGTGTTTAGTAAAACCAAGTTGGTCTACAAGTTATTAGCCTAGTTAAATATTTCTTTCACGTTCTAATGTACTACTAGTTATCCCAAATTTGAATATAATTATCTTATTAATCTAATTCTAAATATTGTTCAACTTTGTATCATTAATTGTCTTCATTGTTGATACCCATATACCAATGACGACCTATAGGTTAACCTCCAACACATGTCTCAAATTAGTTTTCCCATAATCGTTATGGTGCATAGGGTAAGACCTAACGATCGTAGATGTAAATTTTTAAAAATATGATCGTTGATATTGTTTCTATATAATACAACCCCTTCCTCCATTTGAAAATGTCCAATACCTCATATTTTCGCTTTTTATACATCTTACATTTTTTTGTTTTCATTTGAAAGTGAGACATCAATGACAATGGTAGAATGAGAACCGGATGAAGATATGGATCTCGTTAAATCTTTCACTAAGGTATTCCATGAACATCCAGACAAAATCTATTCAATGTTTTGGAAGAGAGTGAAAGAGTTCTATTATGAGCGCACCACGAATCAAAAATAGAGAGAATTAACGTTTCGATTTGCCTACATCAAAAGTTCAATTCAAGAGTTCATTAAAGTTAGAAAAATGGTGAATACATCCCCAAACTCCTCTTATCGAAAAAGTGAGTAACATACTAAAACTTAATACTTTGTGTACCTTTCTCATAATTTTATGTGTGCAGATTAACATTTAATTCATTTTATTTTAGTTGGAACGATTTAATGGTCTATGGCGAATGAGAAAAGGTGAAAGAAAGTTCATTCACGCAAAGTGTTATAGGGTATTATACAATCGTTCTCGGAGGTTCATTGAAAAAGTTTTAATGTACATCGTACATCGTCATCCATACTAAACATTATGTAATGCGAGATTTATGTAATGCTATTGTCTTAATGAAATCAATGTATGTTTTATGTTTCCAAAAGTAATCACTAATGTGTTCCGAATTGCATCAAGGCTCGGCAGGGTCGATACCAAATAACCATGATGACTCTAGACACTTAGGAGTTGTTTTCCCTGGACGTTTGGTCATTTAGGGTCGCATCGGTCCATAACAAAAACAATGACGACATGAATCTACCATTAGAACCCTGAGAAGGATTCGTCATGGTCTATACCAAAAGAAACTAACGACCCTAGATGCAAATCTTGGTTTTTCCTGGATGTTTTGGTGTACTAGGGTCGCATCGGTTCATAGCATAATCCATGACGTCCCATATATGCCATTATTTGGGATTTAAGTATCGTCATGATCGATAACATAGACCATAACGACACCGATGACAATGGTTAGTTGCTAAAAGTGTCATAGTTGGAGTCGTCAACCTGCTAAATTTGACAATGACGACTCATGCTATGGGAAATAATTTACCAACTTGTGACAGCCAGGGTCGTCAACCTGCTAATTTTTTTTCATGAAGACTTTGTATGTGAATACTATATTCGTCATGGTCGACAGAAAAAAAGCATAACGACACCAACAATGATGTAGGCGGAAACAATTCAAATTCTCCAAATTAACGATGTCTTAACAAGCAGATTCAAACCAATCTTACAAGTGGATCTAAAATAAGATTGTCTCCATAATAAGATTGTCTTAAAGCAAATTAGGTTGTACCTTATAAACATAAATAAACAAGAGTTCAAGTTAGAAATGTTTTAAAAAAAATGATCTCAAACCACGACCATGACCCTGACTAGCTGATCTCCGGCTTCGCTTTAAGAAGGTCCTTGACTTCCACGAGCTTGTCCAGCACCTTTTCCTATTTAATCATCGTCTTGGCCCTCTTCACCCTGGTTATCAAAAACTTTTTGGATAACTTGGGTATACGGTTTCCGAGACCTCTTACTTGCACGAGCCAGATCAGCACACATCTTACTTGCAGCGGGGTTTTCAACGCGTGTCAAGTATTCATTGTATTGACCTTGTTGGTCAGATATCATTGGTTCTCCGTTGCCCTTCAAGCAACATAGTCCCTTGATCACAATCTTCACTAGATCCCTCTATTCGCATAAAAATTGCTATCGAGGTTAACATACATATAAGAGTATATTTAAGAAAAAGAGAACAAAAAAGATAAAAATACTTACAACAAGCTTTAGAATGCTATAGTCGGTTCTATTGTCGGATGCCGGAGTAGAAGAAGTAGATGCTTTCTTTTTTTTCCCGCGCGAGTATCTATCTGTATCACACGACCATAGGAGAACTGTTGGTACCATTCCAAGTAACCATCATTTGCCTCATAACCTTCACTCACTTGTTACCAAAGAAACATGTCTACCTTGCTAGCATGCCTATCATCCCAATGACGGGTCCTGAGTAGAGGGTCGTAAACCACCTCAACGCTAGAACCGTCAGAATTGCATTCCTCAAGGTTGAGTCGGAACTTTGGTACATAATCCTAATCACGTGGATCTTGAATATACCCAAGCTGGCGCATTACTCTCGACGGATTATACATTGAGTACCCGGTTGGGTGAAACAAAGGACCATAGTAAAATAATATAGGTTGACGATCAGGATCAACTCTCTCTCCCACATACGATCAAAGACTACATCTTTTGGTGTCATATTGTCCAATCTTTCCCTCATAGCTAACAACATGTACTTATGATCCTTCTCCTGACCCCCAGTAAACGTGTATTTCGTGCCTTTTGGATGAGCGTTGGTCCATGTCTCGTTCACTTTGATATTCTCGTTTTCTTTGAACAACGAAGGAAAATGGTCGTAAGTCCACACCTATATAATCATCAAAACAATAAAACTAGTATTCATCAAACAAGAGATTGAAAAAGAATAATAATTCATCCGACAAGCAAATACCTGGAGTATACTTGTATTCCCGTTGATTTGAGATGTTCGTTCCCTATGTGCTTTTGTTAGCTCCTCGTTCATATGAGCTACGGTGACAGTCCCCCACGAGTATTTACTCATATTTTCCAAAGGATGCAAGAGCTGGAGAAAGTCCGCGCTGACCCTGTTTCCTGAGCTGTCGGGAAACATCACAGACCCTAGCACGTACAAAAACTGGCAGCCGCAGCACGAACTTCAACCAAAGAGAGGAGACCATAGTCTATTTTTTTGTAGTTTCCTAGAATATCTATCTCTCAACTGCACAAGATAAAACTCTCTCCTCTGGTACTTTGGCCCCTTGACCAACATGTCGTTTGTTGCCTCTTCATTCCATCTAAACAACGCCTTGACCAATTCATAAATTTTAGGCCAAACAAGGTTTTTTTTATAGTTGGTCATGGTGGATTTTCCTTCGACCTGGAGCCCTAGAATTTTTTATGCATCCTGAGGAGCTAAAGTCATCTCGCCAAGGGGGAATTGGAATCAATCGACTTCAGGGTAAAACCTTTCACAAAAGCAAGATATCACGGAGTTCTGTACGGAAGGATACAAACAGGAGTTCTCGATTAACGCTCTAACTCTTGCACATTCTCAATCTAGGGGCCAAAACACCATTTTTACATATGAAGACTGGCGTCTGAAAAGACATATTGCATTCGTATGATCTTACAAAATAGGGAGAAAAAAATACAATAAGAAAACAATCAATGACAACAACAAGTTAATTGAAAACCAAAGTTCAGATTCTTACGATGGTATCATAGATGGTATTAGCCCACGAGCCGGGATATGCAAATAACATTTTTTCTCAATCTAAGGGTAAACCTCTAGCTTTTCCATTGCGTTCATTCCCTATCCGCAAGCGGGTAGCGGGTATGTGCCTTGTGCTAGGGGATTTTAGCTTTCCCGCCTCCTCCTCACCACCACCACCACCACCACCACCATCACCACTAGGACCACCAGCTCCACCATCACCACCACTAGAACCACCAACTTCACCCCACCCCCCCAGTTTCATCAACATCATCTTCATTTTGTTCGTTGTCATGGTCTGAAGTCGCATATGGAATAGAGGAGGCAGAAGAAAAAGGGGAATCCGCTGGTTATATATCTTGGTTTGCACGTTCACGGATAACAAACGGTATCTCTTTCAGATATTTTCTGCGATATGGTCTAGCCGCCAGGATTTTTTCATGGCGGGGAAGTTTGGAAGGAGAAGTGGGTAGATGTTTGCATTTCCCTTTGTTATTCTTTTTAAGCATGTTACAATTGAAAAAAGCATAAAAATCAGGAAAACAGAACCAACATTCATAGACTCAGTACAAGGGTCGTTATTGTCTAAAATTTCGACACCCTAGTTAAACCATGACGACCCTATAGATACACACTAACGACCCTTGGTGTCATATAAACTAATGTCGTTAGGATTTAAAATACAAATCGATGCGACCCTAGTACACTACCTCTACAGGGAAAATAAACAACAAGGGTCGTCATGGTTTAATGTAAAAACCGAAGCGACCCTAGACAGACCATTCATCTTCAGTAAAAAACTAGTAAGGGCCGTCATGGTCGCAAACCAAATACCATGGCGATTTTTCATAAATTTAACATGCATAAGAAAAGTCGTCATGGTCTTTGATTTGGGACCATAGCGGCCCTCTTTTTGAAATTGCAATTTTATGGTTTGTAACCTAATGTTACACTCAAAACACACAAATAAACAATCACAATAAGTATAGTAATGAGTTTTAGTTTACTTACTCTCTAATTGGGGTCATTTCGTTGAACTCTTCGGTGCTTCTCGAATTTAATTTTCCTTTTAGTCTCTTTACGATTTTAGGATTATCTTGTTCTCTTTGATAATGCTTCATACGTGGAGGCATGTTTGTAGAAGAAGTTAATCGGCGATGAAAGTTTTTAATAGACGATTACGACGATAAATTGATTTCGAAAAAAAAAACGAAAATTGGATCGTTAGGTTTAGAGGAAAGGGAGATGAGTGAGTTCAATTTATGATTTTTAGTTTTGGAATAGGAATGGGGGCTTAGTTTAGGTATATTAGGAATTTAAGATTAGTTATTACATAAGGGTAATTTAGTATTTACACCATATTTTTCCTCCCCCTAAAATATATGGGGTGTTAAGATTTCCAATAGCCCCCTATTAATTTTACAAGTCCCCAATTAAGTTACGCAAAAATAAAGGTTTCCTTTATCCTGGTCTAGACTAGAGTCACTAGACCTAATTGGACGACCGAAGGGAGTCCTTCTATATGTTCACAATGGGAGCTAAAATATAGTCGCCTTATAGAAACTATTTTAATCTCGTTTTTCTTAAAATATCTCCAAATCTAAACCAAATTTTTTTAAAATTAAAACAAAAATAATAAAATTAAATATATTACTTATTATTTAACTTCAAAATTTCGCTCAAATTTGGTGTAGTTTAAAAGATATTGAAAAATAAGAGTTTGACATAGTTGCTATAAGACCTGAAATGGTTGCAAAAAACTTTTAGTAACCATTTCGATTTCTTAATTTTTTAATTATTTTAAATTTAACTCAAATTTTTTCAAAAATTGGAACCAAATTTTTTTAATTATACTATAAACTAACTGTAATTAATTCATTATTGATTATAATAGTTTTAAATAACCAACGAATTTGAAGAAATTGAATATATAGTTATAAAAAGTCCAATCTTTGTTCGGATCCCATCCCGTTGCACGATCATCTAGTGTATCATATGTTCTTTTGTGGTTCAATAACGGCTAACCTAAAAACGGTCTATTTGACATGTCTGGCGTGAAAACCTAATTTTCTAGTTTCTCAGACTACGCCCCGCCCAAAATGGTTTGAAAATTTGTCTCCCTCTCTTAAATCATAGAGTCGTACTTGACCTCTGACGTTTCAGCATCCGTTGGCCAAACTCTCTCTCTCTCTCGTCGTTCGTGCAATGGGTAGTACTTCACTCAAAACCCTAACTTTTCATTTTCTATCCAACAAAAATCTCTCTCATCTGAATGTGTAATTTCTTTTTCCCCTTTCTAATCACAGGCACTAATGGCGCCGTTGATATCTGGTCAGAAATTGCATCAAATGAAGAAGAAACACCACTACAACAACCAGAAGTTGCAGTAATTTACAGAAGAAGAAGAGAAAGAAGTACTAGTAACGACAGTCACGAAATAAGGTAGGAAATTAGATCCCCTTATATTATTTTGGCTTTTATAGTATGGGTTTGTTTTCGTTTTTCACCAGTTGTTACTTTTATTGATCAAAGTTTGAATCTTTTTAATATACAGAGGGGTTTTCCCACAGAAGCACAATCGCTTGAATTTGGCAGCTAGGAAGATCAGTTGGAACCGTTCCCTTTCCATCAGGTTTTTGCCCTAATTGTCTTTATTTTTGTACAGTTTTCATTTTATGTTGATGTTTTTACACAATTGATGTCTGTCGATTTTGATAACCTAGGCCATTTTGTAAGTAAAATGTTTGAATGCTGGCGCGTTGGGTGCAAGCGGTGCCAAATTCACTGTAGTCTTGTAGTTGCTAGTCATTCACCCAGCGGGTTGCCCATCCAACGGGGGTAGACAATCCAAAACACATTTTATAAGATGTTGGTAAGAAATATGGGGTAGGATCCCTTGACATGCTTAAATTGACTCTTTAGATTTTGGCACATGTTTTTCTGTGGCATACAAGTGACAAGCTAATAATTTTGTAGTATGTTCTTTTCATTGTGCATTAGATTAAAAAAAAAACATAACGCATTTTGGTATGGGTAACCTTATGATCTACTACCAGTTTGAATTTCAACCGTTAGTTAAAGTGTAATGATAATGTCAATCTAAGCATGTGCAAGGATCCTACCCCAAGAGAGATTTGCATTATAAAATTTTACTGATGGATATATTTGGTAAGCCAGTTCAATGAAGATATAAGTGTTTGTATATGACAGAGGAAGAACCAGTATTGCCATCTCATCGCCATGTGTACGTTATCAACCTCCATTAAGACAACAAAAGGGAGTCAAACGGAAACCGCCCATCCCTAGAGTATGTTCTAACAACTTGTACTTAATTGCAATATGGACCGAGATTGGAGACGCTAAGCTAATTTCTGCAATTGTGTGATTCTTGTTTTTAACTGTGTTTTGTTCGCAGAAGAAAAATGTGATACCTACAAATTTTGAGAAGGAAAAGGCATACTTCGAAGAGGTTGACTCATTTGAGTTGCTGGAGGAAAGTCCTTCACCTAAAACCTTCTGTACATGGGCAATGGGTGCTACCCAAAGTGATTATTTAGTTCTGCCGAAATTAAACACCAGATTGGGTAAATGGCTAGTCGCAAAGAATCTGAATTTCAGTTGTGGACCTTCTAGCACGTTAACCAATATATTGAAGACTCCGATGATGCCATTGGAGTGTATCAACAGCGAAGGTCCTATGATATCAGAGGAGAAAACCCCAGAAAGGGTAGCTCGAAAACTCTCCTTGGATTTGCTTCCTTTACACACTAGTTCAAGTTTCATCGACAAGGACTCAGAAAAGAGCAATGCAGAAGCGTCGACTATGGTTGATGAAGGTTGTGAAGAAATAGAAAAGTCAATTGAAAGGCTTTCTTTGACGCAAAGACTGTCCTTTTTGGATGATAATCAGCAGGATCCATTTATGTCACTGCTAGCAGCTTGCAAGCAGTCTGCTCCTTCCACGCTATTGGACTTGTTCTCTAAGCACTGGTTCGTTGTCTATTCATTTTAATGCCACCATTTTGTGCTTATTATAAGAAAAAGGTTTAACTGCACGCACATTTGTTCCACGTGGAGCCCTATATCCACCACAATGCCAGGCATTCAGCTCAACAGGTTTCCCATCCGTCGACAAATAGGGGATCCACGTGGGACGCATGCACTGTGCGCGCCTCAAAACTCTAATTAATACGCTTTAGTATAACTATCTTGGTATCAGTAGACCTCTAGTATAAATTCTCCTATGCATTTCTCTTCGCTTTCTTTAGCTGTAGTCTGTAGGCATGCCTGTCTAACATGTCGGCTTTAAATTTCGGCCATTTTCATATTTCTTCTGGTAGTAGATTTGAATTATCTTGAAAACAGTGACCCTGGTAGTATAGAGAAGATTGGTGAGGGAACATTTGGAGAAGCCTTCAGGGCTGGTGGGAGAGTCTGCAAAATAGTGCCGATTGACGGTGATTTTAAAGTGAATGGGGAAGTACAAAAGGTATTAAGGCCAGTCATTTATCTTTCTTCAGGGTGATTATTTTCAGGCTTTTTATCAATATAAAGTTCACTAATATGGTTACGCTGAGTTCAAAAGGTTCATTTTTTTTGTTGTAAAAACGTAAGTTTCTAATTTTTGTGTCTTCTAACTTCAAGTTTATTCATATGCTTCTCAACTTGAGGGCATGTACTATTACCGAGGGGATTCAGTGAATTATTATTCAGGATCTTTGTTTGGTTTTATTTTAATGCATCTTCTTGTTTTTGTCAGAGATCCTCAGAATTGCTGGAGGAGGTATTGCTTTCCTGGGCTCTGAACAGTTTAAAAGGTCAAGAAGGCGATTTGGATAACACATGCACAACCTTCATAGAAACAATAGAGTATGTGTGCCTCTGCATAAACACATCCATCATGCTTACTGTCTTTACATTGATCATGCCTCGGTAAACTATGATTGATTTGTTAGGTCATGTTATCATAGTCATTGCTCTTACACCTATGTCAACATGGTTCCATTTCCATTGATAGTCACATCCGTGGTCTAGAATCCGCCATAAAGAAAGCTAAGTTGGTTCCATAATATTTCAATGCGGACTTATAAAGGATTTCATGTTTATATCTGCACAGTGTACGAGTTTGTCAAGGTGTATATGATGCTTCCCTCATAAAAGCATGGGATGATTGGGATGTAACCAATAAATCGGTAAACGATCACCCTAAAGAATTTCCAGGAGAACAGGTTAGTTTCATCCCAAACAGACTAATTTTTTCGATAGGGAAATCGTCTCTCCATCTGAATTCCTCACAATCCCATTAGAACGAATTTAGTATCATAACCTTTTTATTGAGCTGGAGTTCGTAGTTCTGTTACTTGTAAGAATAATCTAAATGTTCCTTGTCCAGCATGAGTTGATATTCCCCACTATATTCATACTCTGAGAAATCCTACCCTCACCAGAACTAACCCTAGATGATTCTGCCCAACAATGTCCAGGGTACAGATAGAGTTTTTTGTTTTCCACAATTTACTTTCTAATCTAATTAAGTTTTGTTCAGTGCTATCTTGTGTTTGTCCTAGCGCATGGTGGTAAAGACCTTGAAAGCTTTGTTCTCTCAAATTTTGAAGAAGCGCAGAGCTTATTGATTCAGGTGGGGTTCTGACTTTCTCAACTCTTTGACAAACCCATTTTCCACATAGGTTTATAACTAAATTTATCTCTTATTCTACATTTCAGGTTGCAGCTGCCTTAGCTGTGGCAGAAGCTGCTTATGAATTTGAACATCGAGATCTCCACTGGTCTAATTTAATCATCTATTACATTACTACTAGTTTGACTCTCTTTAGCAATCTCCATGATATACTATTACTGAGCTGACATCAAATTACCTCCACAGGGGAAATATCCTTTTAACTCAAACGGAAGCTGAAACTAAACAATTTGTTCTTGAGGGAAGACAAATGTGGGCAAGAACGTTTGGATTGTCAATATCAATAATTGATTTCACCCTTTCCCGAATCAATACCGGTAATTACCTACTCAAACACTGGATATATTTTTAAAATTTTGCAGATTCAGACATTCGTTTTATTTTCTGCATGCAGGAGAAAGGATACATTATATTGACCTATCTAATGATCCAGAACTGTTCAAGGGCCCTAAAGGTTGTAAGCAGGTAGGACAAAGAATACCTGAAAAAGATGTATAAGTCTTAAGTTCTGTTATTTTCATTGACTTGGCTTTGTCATTTTTCACAGTCAGAAACATATAGGAAGATGAGGGAGGTTACTGAAGAGTGCTGGGAAGGAAGGTATGGTTGTCGATCTCTGTACTTTTACTAATTGGATCCGTAAGAGCAAAAGGAAGCATCTTATTTTTTAAGGCGTAAGATTTTCACAATGGACAATTTATGTCTTGAGCCTTTTTTGATTTTCCTGATCAACAGCTTCCCCAAGACGAATGTGTTATGGCTGCAATACCTGGTTGACATTTTGCTGCTGAAGAAATCATTTGTGAGTTGGGATCGAAGATGATGTTCCTACAGCATTATATTTTTCCATTTTCTAATTCAGTTTACTTTTATTCAAAACTGCATCTGCATTACTGCCATTTGATCTAAGAAAGTGCATACGTTTGCCAGAGTCGAACCAAAAACGATGAAAGGGATCTACGTTTGCTGAAGAAACGATTAGGCATGTGCTGTTCTGCGAAAGAAGCAATAGCTGATTCTTTCTTCAGCAGCTTGTTGCTTGACCATAACATCTAACTGACACAGAAACGGCAAAGAAGGCCAAAGATTAACTTATCGACAGTATCACCCTAGTTCACACTATTGTAAATAAACTATGTTTTGATACTCTCGCCGGACAAAAACATGTTTGACATACTATACATGCCAGTCTGCAGGAATTGTTTTAGAGCTCCCATGTTAACTACTGGAATAACTTATTCCACAAAAGGCACTCTTATGCAGATATACCACCGCAGCGGTTCAGTGAGAGGAAAGAATTTGTAATTTGCTAATGTTGTCTTAAATTGTTTGTTTCAGTTTATGAGTGCAGACATTCACTTTAGTCTCACATAGTATATCTCGCACATCTTTCTTCATATTTAATTGTTTGTAATGAGCTAATCCCAAGAAAGTTTATGGAAGTTAAAGCATTAGCCCTCTAAAATTAAGATATTCAAAGTATGTTCACAAGTCTAAAAGTTGTCATCAAAGACAAATTGCAAAGGTTGTAAAGTTGATTGAAACCATATCTAAGATAACTTCTAGCGTTTCTTTTTCTCACATAGAGAGATGTTCAAGTTGATTGCCGAAAAGTTTTTACACGCCCCTTAAAACCTTATCACATGGATGACCATCTTTGCTATATTTCTCTTGGCTGGAAAATCTAGTCACACAAAGATGCTTTTGATGCATTTTAGGGCTTTTGGAATTCTAGATATTGTGTCACCAATGGCAAGTCCTACATAAGAATCTTGATTAGATTAGTATATCCATAACATGCAGAAACCATCATATCCAGTGCCTTAATTCAGGCCTTTTAGAGACTCTACGTAGTGATGATGCAAGTAGTCAGAAGTTAAACCTAGTAACCTACTTGCAAGTAAAACATTTATGACTGCTTTTGACCACCAAAACAAACACAAACTACATATCTATTTACTTAGAGGGCGTACTAGAAACAGAAGTTAATCTAAGAAGTCACAAGCAAAAGCAAATCATTTCATAAAAGTGTAACTTTTTTACTTTTTGAAAATTATTCTAAAATTGTAAGGTCAAACTAATTTCTGACTTTTTTATTTTTAGAAATCAAAAAATAACTTCTTAAATGGTATCCGAACAGGTGTTAGAATAAAGACCTAAAATCTAATGACATCTAATAACACGGGTATGGGTGTGCATGCAAGCAAACACAACCTACACTTAGCATCCTGAAGTACAATCAGCCAATCTGGTATACATCCCTTGGAAATGGGGGTCAGATAGAATATTTGTAAAATCAAAACCCAAGCACCTAGTTTTGTAAGGATCAAACTTCTAAAAGCTCGAACAATGCTTATTAAACATATTGGTTTGCGTAAGTCTACTTGGGAAGAATGTCTTATGTAGAGTTCATATGTAACTGTGTAGAAATACTAGAATGAATAAATGTCATAATTTTTTACATGAGCCCATGTGTGCCTGCTCAGTGCACACTCACTGAAACTGTACTGTCTCGACTGTTTCCTTTGCTTCTTTGTCCATGTCCAACTATTACTAAATGCTACTTTATATCTTCATCTAAACATTTGTAAAGATAAAAGAAAAGAGTATCAAGTATCAACTCATCAACTAGAAGAGAAAAGTAATGTTGCTTGATTCTTTGGATTTATGCCTCTTTAATGAGGAAAGTAAGAAACATAACAAAATCCTTACCCTTCATCTCAAAAGTAAATAAATTTTATTTGTTATCCCAACAAAACCACCTTTTTTCCTACACACAGTCACACTTACTTTTTTCAGTGATGCTTTTTTCTTCACCTCCCTATCTGTCTGATTCCACTAATTGCTTTATGGAATGATTTTTAAACTATTTTTGCCAGAGAAAGCACAGAAGAAATCCAGTTAGAGTTTCTTCTAACCCTCAAAAAAAAATCTCTCATTTTTTATGGCAATGGGGAACATTAAGCTCAACTTATCCTACTACTGCTACTTCTTGTTGTTCTTCATCTCTTGTTGCATAGTATCTTCTTCTGGTAAGAACAGCTTGAAATCTTTTCTTTTACACTTTCACATGATTCATTAGGTGAAATGCAATAAAATCCATGTTTTTGTTTTGGCTTTTGTAGTCCCAAGAATATTTTGTGAATCTTAAGTATGTATTTTCATTTATGCCTTCTTTTTTGAGAAGCTAGCTTTGGATCTTGATAAAGGTATCGAATATTTTCAGGAACGCTTGTGGGTTTCTCCATTGATGCAAGGAGAAACAGTAAATCTGCATTACCTGCTGCAACAACATTGTCTTTCCTGAAACAAAACAAGGTGTCTCCATCTCAGATTAGGGTGTTTGTTGCAGAACCTAAGAATTTGAATGCATTACTAAACACTAGAATACCTATTGATCTTTACATAAACCTTAGTGTGTTTAAGAACCTAGCAATATCCAAAGCTTTAGCTATTTCATGGCTAAACACCCACTTTCACCCAAACTTAAACATCACTAGTATTATGGTGAGTACCAGCAATACCAACTTAGTAGAAGAGAATCAATTGTCTTTGCTTATACCCACTTTGAATTCAATGAATTCAGCGTTGAAGTGTTTGAAACTAGAAAAGAAAGTGAAGGTATCTGTAGTATTTCAACTTTCAGTTTTGGAGAAACTATACAAACAGTATAAAAGAGAGTTGGGTAAGGTCTTGAGTTTGATTCAGAAATATAGATCATTTGTTATGGTGGAAACAGTTATTGGTGGAGAACTCAGTATGGGAGATCAGTTCATTGGATTGGTAACCAAATCAGCTCTTTGTGCAGCTAATGTTTTTCACAGCAAAGATGTTTCTATCGTTTTGAACATTAAGAGCTCAGTTATTCCAAGTGATATAAAAGTGACTAAATTCATTAAGAAGGTGATGATATCTTTAGCAAGTCATTCTTATATCAAAGATAAAATTTCAGGACTTTTTGCCGAAATTCATCCCATTGAAGAGTCTGAGCAAAATGAACTCAATAGAGAAGAGGAAAAGATATTTCATTCTTCCCATAGAGAACTCCTTTTACATGAAGACATCACAGACATCACTCCTTTTACACCTATTACCTTTCCTACTGTGAACCCAACTACACCAACAATTGTTACAGTGCCTTCTACAAATCCTGATACCGATATGCCGACGAATCCTACTGCGATCCCAGTTCAAGTCCCGTCAACAAATCCATTGCCCACTATGACTCCTATAAATCCAGTCACCACACCCATTACTGTACCCGCTACCAATCCTGTGAATCCATTGGTTCCGGGGATTACAACACCTGTCACAGTTCCAGTCTCACCACCTATGGACAACCCTGTAACTAATCCATTTCCACCTCCAGTCAATGTTCCAGTTACAAATCCAGTTACAACTCCTGTGACAACAAACCCAGTGACGTCTCCTGTGACAACAACTCCAGTGACAAATAATCCACCTGCAAATCCTATTTCAGGACAGAGTTGGTGTATAGCAAAGACTGGAGCTCCAGTGAGTACACTTCAAACTGCACTTGATTATGCATGTGGCATTAATCCCATAGCTTGCTCAGCAATCCAATCCTCAGGAAACTGCTATAATCCAAATACACTTCAGAGTCATGCTTCATATGCGTTTAACAGCTACTATCAGAAGAATCCAGTACCTACTAGCTGTGATTTTGGAGGTGCTGCTACGCTTGTTAATGTCAACCCAAGTAAGATATTTAAAAGCTTATATAGATTCATTCATCCTTTTTTAGCTCCTTCAACGAAATTTCTTTGCTGACAACTTGTCAGTGGTGAACTCTTTTCTCTAATTGGCTCCATAATAGCTAATGGAAGTTAACTATCTCTTGAATTTCTTCTTAGGTACCGGATCTTGTGTTTTTCAATCACCCGCATCCTCATTTCCATCATCAACACCAATACCGGTATCGACGCCTTCACCAATACCAATATCAACACCGACACAAGTACCAATACCTATGCCAGAATCGTCGACATCACCCCCATCAACATTTACACCAGAGGGAGGGGTAGGAGGAGTAAGGTAAGAGAGTTGGTCCTGGATTATCCAATTCCTGAATTTTTCAATCATGATTTTCTTAGTTTAGGGGTTGTGCACTAATGAACTTCATGTGTCTGACATTCTTTATTTGCAGTTATGATACACCTCCTACAGCATTAAATTCAAGTTACCCTACCTCACCTATGACAAACATGTTTGGATCTCAACCCCCTCCAGGAAGTAGCACGTTAGAGCCTTCAATAGCATCTGGGTTGCTGCCACTACTTACTCCCATTATACTAGCAACGTCCTTCGCCATTGGCAAACTTTTGTTAGCCCCATAAACTACTACTCTTTCGAAGGAGCGGCCAGGGTAGATGATCATATTGTTCTCTTTGAAGCTAGCTTAGGGTAAGCAGTAAGGCATTGGATACATTACTTATGCAATGCCATATCCATTGACTCACTGAGATAGACTACAGAGTAGATGATGCTTATATAATATCTCTATGAAATAGATAGAAGGATCGCTGTATTTTAACTCATCGTGTATATATCTTGCATTATATCGATATTAGTTTTGAACTAAACGCAGATTGGATGGTCTCACTATTATCAGTTCAACCAATCAGGTCCTGAATGAATTCAGATTGGATGGTCTCACTATTATCAATTCAACTTAACTCGAGTTGTGGTTTCATCGAATGGTTGCTCAGTCTGGTCGGCTACCAATTTTTTGAACCTTAATACATGTAAGGTAACCCTCCAATAGTCATGCAAATGATATTTTCTCGAAGGAGGTTAGTTTTCAATTCAGTTGCCTTAATCAGGCATAAAAATAGAACCCTATTATTATCCCTTGGGTTTTAGGCGATGACAAAATAGATCATCCTGTAACCAAGTTAAAAAACCCTTATCCTACCTACTATTTATCATAATGCCTATACCTAGACTGTCCTAGATTAATTAGTGCTAATAAATTAATTAATTAACTAGTTAAGATTAATTGTTTGATTAAATTAACGAATTTAGTTTATATTTAGTTTTTGAAACAAGATTTTTTCTTTTTTACGGTCTACGGCTGGGAACAACTTCTACGGATGAAAACTCATAAACTCCTAGTCGTAAACTAGAATTTACGGCTAGGAGTTCATGATTTTCTAGCCGTAGACTAAACTTTAAACTTTTATCCAAATTTCAGACTCATTTAGGCTAGCAATCAAGGTACGAGCTAGCCGTAAACAAACTTACGGTTGGGAATATGGTTTTCACTGCACGTTCTATGGCTAGGATGTTTGTTTTTTATATTAACATACGGCTAAGAATTCTTTATTTCTCTAGCGTAATAAATTGATAATATCTAACTTACGGCTGGGAGTTCTTTTTTCCCCATCCGTAAACCTATTTTACGGCTCGAAATTGCTATTTTCCTAGTCGTATTAATTGATTTACGGTTGGTAAAATAAGAACTCCCAGTCGTAAACAGTTTCAGAAACCCAATTTTAAACCCTAACTTCGTCGAACCTCACATATTAATCAATCAAAAGCAGAAATAAATGATGGGTTTTTCGATTTTTATCTTATAGCATTCATTTTTCTGGAGTATTAACGTCTGTTTCAACTTCTTCATTCACCAATTCTTGATTTTCAGTTTCAACATCTTCATTTGAAGATGATTCAGTTGAATTCACTTGATTCAATTGAGAATCGATGATTAATCGTCAAAGAAAAAAGAAGAAAAGGGACGATGAAGAAGAAGAAAAGATGGATTATAATAAAAAGGTATTTTTGACCTTTAGTTTAGATAAGGTCCCCCATATCTACATTTTGGATATTTAAATCCACTGCAGCCTCATGAATAAAAATCTATAGCCCAATAATAGGGTTCTAAAAATAACATGCTCAAGAATGCTGACCAGCACTCCCCATGAAAAAACAGTGCGTGTGATTTGAATGTGTAACTAACCAAGCAAATGATGAAAGCGATTTATGAACATGAAACCAAAATTCTTTCCTAAAGTTTGGAGGCAGAAAATACAAACTACTTGAATATATTTCATTTGTGGTGCCTGCTAAAATCTAAAATTCCCCGAAACAGGTTCTAGAGCTGATGCTGATTACATAGAGATAGATTAGACTACCACTATTGCCCCCTTTTTTTACACAATCAACTGAGGCTCTAGCTCTACACAAAACTTCTTAATATTAAACTAAAAGATAAAACTTGGGGTTCCTAATTCCTTTACATATGTGATGCTAACTTGATGAAGCTTTTACCGTTTCGAAAACACTACCAGGATCAACATCGACATTGAAGCAACAAATTTGAAACCAGAACTTTCCCAGAAATTCTGTTTGTCACCGCCTCCAAATAATCCTTGTTGCTTTGCAGCCAACTGATCTCTTAGTTCCTTCAAAATCTTGTCCCTTTTTTCTCCCGTCTGCCAAAACATAACAAAATAGAGTTAAAAAGATAAAAGAAACATAGAATTTCATTTTGTTTCAACACTGTTAATAGAAATTCACAGAAGTAGGATTTAATACCCTCTGCAGCTTCCGAGTCTGTGCTCGAGCTTCCTGAAGACAGAATTCCAGCTTCAGTACCCTCTTTTTCAGATCTTGATCAGCTCTTCGATGTTTCTCCAACTGTATCATAGACCATACAATTCATAAATAATCATGGATGAAAACTTTGGAATGAAGTATAAACTCAGACAGAATGTAAGTAGTGTTGAGAAAAACACATACCTGCGCTTCCAATTCTTTAGTTTTCAGTTTCCAATGAGCGGACATAATCCTCATTTCATCTCTCAGTTTCACTATCTCTTCATCCTTTGCAGCTATAAGCTTATTAAGCGTCTCAATGTTCTTGGGTGACACCTCATCAAGTATTTTTCTTAGCTCGCACTCCTTGCTAGCTCCAGCTTTAGCAACTGCTTGCATTATTTCTTGCTCAATTCTTAAGACTTCATTCTTAAGTTGATTCTGCGAAGCTTCCCTTGTCTGAAGGTCTTTCTGTAGATGATCTAGTTGCTCTCCCAGCCTGCAGACGTGATCCTCGTGGTCTTTAATTATATTGTTTTTCTCATCAACTTCTTTTAGTAGATTAACACATTGAAGCTGAGCTGATTCAGCTGCAGTAGCACTGGCATCTGCTGTTGCTTGAGTATCTAAGAGCTGCATTCTTAAATCAGCTAAGTCCTTGAGGTACTACATTGCACAAAATGAATAATTATTAAGTTTGAATCTTAAAAAAAAAATAAGAAGAAAGTAACTATGACAGATGAGTGTAAATCTACTGTAGAAGATAACATGTGTTTACCGGTTACGATTATGATGACAAGTACCGTACTAGTATACCAAGTCGGTTCTACGATCCAGATTATCAAAATTAGCAAAACAAGTCACACTGATAAAATCTGAAAGTAGGCTTTCCCATACATACAAGGTAACAAAGGTATGTTATGGTCCACTTCTCATGATGCCGAATTAAATAAAACTACCAACATATATCAGCTGCAATTACTACTATATGATCCACATATATCCAGTTTGGTAGATTAATGAATCAACACACGTAGGAGATTCACATACACCATGAGTTAGCACAAATATTTACAGATAGCTTATCATTAATGTAAAGAGTCAAAACCATACTTATGCTGAACCTAACCATAATTTGAAAAAGACTTGCCGTATAGGATACATGAACCCCTCGAAGAAATAAGTGTAGCACACGGAATAAACACAAAATTAGTTAATTAGGTGGAACAAAGCCAAATGTAGCCCTATATAAATGTTGCAACTAAATGTGTGGCTATTTCGATTACACAAATTTTGGTGAATATGATGGTCACAAGGGAAACAACAAACTGAATACATGTTGAATTATTGACATGAGAATAAGACAACTAACAAAACTATATACCTGAAACTAAAAAAGAATTATTATAGTAGTAATAACGAACAAATTATCATAAATTCACATTTTTCTAACACCCCATCAATAATATTTGTCTAGATTGCTACAAACAATCTTTCTATGGCTCCACCAAATATTCTAATTTCTAGCAAGTATGAACAAAATGAACATGATTCCAAAAATAAAATTCAAGTTAAACAATTTTATTATGAGATTTGGAATCTAGATGCCAAGTATGAACGAAAATAATCGCAACAAGGGAAACCCCTAAATCGAAAGATCCAGACTAAAAAAAAATAAAAAATAAAAAACTTTGGGCTGATTCCGACCTGTTGAGCTGTGGATGCAGAATTCAGCAACTGCCCATTACTTTCTTCCAAGTTCTTCTGTAATTTGGTAATCTCTTCTTCCAAATTCCTTGCCTTGGTCTCCGCTTTCTGCACAAGCCCTAATTTTTTTTGTCTCAAATCCATACTTTAAATTTTAACAAAAGGAACTTCTTTCTGGATCAAGAAATGAAATTTGCATCATACCTGTCTAGTCAAGGCTTCTCTAACAAAAGACCCTTCTTTTAAAGCAAGTTTATTTCTAACATCTTTAAGTTCAGATGATAATTTCGCAATATTTCTTCTGAAATCATGTTTCCTTTCACTTAAATCCTTCAATAATGGATCTAATTCTCTTACAGATTGTTCTTCTGTTATAGTAATCGACATCAAGATAAAATGCTATGCTTCAACAAAAATTCCTTCAAATTCTTCAAAAATACGATGTTTTTACTCCTCAAGCGTTTCTCCCTTTATTTTTCTAGCTCTTCGTCTTCTTCCTTTGGATTCTGCAAGTTGTAATTGTTGCCATAATTAGCTTTGAATGCTTATCTTATTTCCGTAATAAAATGGGTTTGGCATTTATTGTTCACACAAGACTTCATAAAAAAAAACTAGAAAAGAGTCATTTTTAAAAATTATGTAAATTCCAAAAAAAAAAAAAAAAAAAATCTGACTAAAGAAACAAGTGTTGACACATGAAAGTTACAGGTGAAGAAAGTTCTTAGTCAGAGTATTTGAGCCACGAATCCTTGGGTTGGTACTTATAATCACGAGAAATGTTTGATTCTAACTCGATATAAATAAAAGGATTCATTATTTCATTTATCATTCAAAATAATTTATTTTCTAGATTTCAAAAACAAAGTTACAAGATTCATACCAGTGGTTACTCTGCTGAAGTTAGTATAGAGAAGATATGTCGACGGAAGAAAACCCAGAAAGAAAAATGTCTACTTTGAGAATATCAAACTTCTTCTTCAACAGTAACAATAACAATAACAATAACAATAACAATAACAGAGAACTTCATTCAAATGAAGTAAACACAATGAAGATGAAATCTGAGACAACCCTACTAAAATGGAAGCTTCTTTTAGATCATTCCATAAACAAAGAAGAAAGAGATTTTCTTCAGAATCATTTGAAACTTAGGGTTTAAAAGTGTTATAGAGAAGGCCTTATTTTTTACTGTTTTTGAACTAATGGTGGTGATATTTAAAACAGAGAGAGAAGGTTTGGAGGTAAGACAGTTGGTTTGGATGGTCCGAACCTAAGGTTCGCAGCATTTTTGACATCAAGCGCGGCAACCTCAAAATTCAATAATTCTGGACGGACCGCATAAAAAACTACTCCAAAACCGTATCCCACGTGGATCTTACGTGGCAATCTAAAAATTAAAAAACGCTTCTGAATTTTGTCTAAAATCTTATCTGTTGTGAACTTTGGCCATTGATTTTATCTATTTTATTAATCTTTCAAAATCCCGTTTATCTCTCCAAAAGAAGCTTGATATAAGGGCTCTAAAATTCTGGAGGACTCCTATAATAATTCGAAATATAGACATTTTAAAGTAAAACTCAAAACCCTTTATCATAATATTTTTACAATGTCTAAACCATCCCTGATTAGTTAATCTTAATTACACTAATTAATTAATAAATTAAGTTAATCATGATTAATTAAATATAATTTTGTACTTAAAAAAATGAATTCAATTTTTTTTTTGAATTTGTGTTTTGTGGTAAGAAAAACTAGATGAAATTTAAGAAAATTTTGTCTTTTTTTTTTAACCCTAGATTTTGATTCAATCAGCCATAATAGCATTGTTTATACCTCTAGCTTAAACTCTTGATATTTTTATGGCTCAAATTTGATGAAATCACGATTTGAAAGATGGATTTTTTTGTTATTCAGAGAAATTTACGGTTGGGTTTCATGTCGAACCCAACAGTAACCTTAAGAACACCGAAGAACACCATTTTTGCCCAGATTTACGGTTGAGTTTTCAACCAGACCCAACAGTAACTTGAAGAACAATGATGAACACCATTTTTGCCCAAATTTACGGTTAGGTTTTCAACCAAACACAACCGTAACAAATCTTTAAACCCCAATCGTAAAATTAGATAAATATATTTTAAGATTTTTTAATTTATATCTTGTAGATAATAGAAAGACGAAGCTAACCCAAAAAAAATAAGGTCAATCGGACATCGTATGAAGGAGTTATGATCAAAACGGTGAAATCTATTTGTATCCAGGAATAGTTACGGTTGGGTTCGCCAATAAACCCAACCGTAAATCTGAGATTTTTGGGCTTCATTGAGCCCAAATTTACGGTTGGGTTTATTGGCGAACCCAACCGTAAATATTCCTGAATACAGATAGATTTCACCGCTTTGATCATAACTCATTCATACGATGTCCGATTGACCTCATTTTTTTTGGATTAGCTTCGTCTTTCAATTCTCTACAAGATAGAAATGAAAAATCTTAAAATCTATTTATCTAATTTTAGGATTGAGGTTTAAAGATTAGTTGCGGTTGGGTTTGGTTGAAAACCTAACCGTAAATCTTAATTGAATCTTCATCTCCTACATTTGAAGTTACGGTTGGGTTTGTTTAATAACCCATCCATAATATGAAGAACAAACCAGTTACGGTTGGGTTTCCATTCGAACTCAACCGTAAATTCAATCTGTAACCCTAAATCTTCATTAATCTGTTTAATTTTATCCGGATTGTCATCACTACTACTCTCTATACATTTATTAGTATTCTTCATCACGAAATTGGGAGTTTAATCGACGACGAACTTTTGATTCGATGGATAAATTTGATTAAAATGGAGAAGGAGAAGATATGAAGGAGAAGGAGAAGATATGGAGGAAAGGAAAAGATTTTAATTAGAGGACAAATTTGTCTTTTTTTATTGGGTAAAAGGTAAAATGGACATTTAACTTATCCTTAGGACATCCCTTAACGAAAAATTGGGTCACCTCGCCTCCTAGAAGAGTCCCTCAAGGATATTGGAGCCCCCATACCAGAGAAGAAAATCAGAGATCGGTTGAGTCTGCTGCAACAAGGTAGGGTTAATTATACTCGATCTCTGTGACATTTTATTCTTCCTTTTCTAGAGAATATTTAGCCGTTTAATCTTTCTTCTTTTTTTCCTATTTTTTGCAGAGAAATTTGAGGTCTTAAATCTCAAATCAAGGAAGTGAAAGAATTGGAAATGAGTGTATGAAATTCGTGGTTGAAATTATGAATGTATCAAGCATGAGGTCTTAGAATCCCTTGTTCTTCTTCCTCCTAAAGCTCTTTGTTGTTGTTGATGTTTAGTGCTAACTTTATCTGTAACATAGATGTGAACTTCAAACCCCAAAATATTTAAAGAGATGATGCCCAGATTTTAAATGGTAAAGATGATAACGCCCAGATTTTAGGTTGTAGTAGTATGATTTTATGCAATTTCTTGTTAATTGGTTAGGATAGAAACCTGCAGAGAAATAATTCGAGACTTATTAATGTGCTTAGAATGAAATCTCGACTCATTTAGATATATGGGTCCATCAATGTTGTTTCTGCAGAGATACTAATGTGATTATATTGTTTTGATGCAAATCTATCTTTGCAGTACTTTGTTTAACTCATGGTACCTTAAATTTCTTTGTGAACTAGTTAATGTGATACCACCACACGGGCAGTCCTCGACTACGTTGCAGATATCTCCATTTGCCGCTTCCCAAATTCCATTGCAGACTTCTTCCTATGAGTATTCTCAAAGTCCAGTGCAGATATCTACCCATGGGTATTCGTGGGATCCTTTGCAGACCATTTCAATTTCTCTAACAAGTAAAGTCAGCATTAAAACTAAAACCGCACTGCAGTAATCAAGTATGAAATAATAATGCACCACCCTTAGTATTTGCAAAAATAATTGCTAAAGAATTTCATCCGATAAATAATAATCAATTACAATTACATTTGAAGTCTTCATACATGTACACTTTTAAAACTATTAATTTGTTCAACGGACAATTAACATGATTTACATTTTTAGATAGAACTATTACACTCTGTAACAAGATTACATACATTTTCGAAAATTAAAAATTAAGCCAAAAAAGAGGTAATCCTTCCTGAATGCTTATGTTATGACAACATAACTGCTACGTGGTCTGTCTAAGAAGTTTATATCCAGTTGCGCAGAATGGGCGGAACTCCCGGAGTTTACAGCTCTAAAAGGAGCTTCCTCAAGTATGTTAACTCTAGCCCTTAATTTTCACACAGTTGATATAAGACAGTAATTACATTGTAAGGAAATGATTCTACAAAAGAATGCACAGAGAGAGATAGAGAGAATCAATAAGCTATCTCAAGTTCAGTAAGGAATAATTTCAATAGGCATACAAAGGAGAAATCTTTAACAATTACAAATCCTCTTGTTCACATTTTATCCATCTATCTGTGCTTAATTAAACTTCTTTTACTGAATAGAAGAGACCATGGATAAGATCAACTGATAAGTTCAATATTGCAATTGCAAGATGATATACATTTAAGTGTTAAATCTAATTAACTTCAATGTATTTCTCATAAGATTTCTAACATTTCAAGCTAACAGGAACTTTACTCCCTTACTCGCAACCCATATCACACATCAAAAACTCCAAATTCTAGCCCTAGAGTTTAACCAGTTAACATCGATCATATATTAACTAGGTCTAATAGCATCAATTCTTCCATCCCATGTGTGCATAAACAATATAAACATTAATTGAAACAAATAGATTGTTCTTGGTACAATATATATAAATCATGGTAAATAGGTCCAAAAACGAGAGATTTTGAGAGATGCTAATTGGTGAAGCACAGTAAATTGATTGAATAAAATACTTGAGAACCATATATATAGTTATAGTCGTTACTGGTTCTTCCTTCAAAACTATTTCCTGGAACAAATCTTCCAAGAAGTACCTTGATTCAAATCTGCAAAAATGGAGAAAACGATAAAGAAAAATTAGGTAACTAATATATATTTCAACACTAGAGGATTATATTTCCCCAATTTATTTCCAAAAAAAAAGGATCTAAGTAGATGAAAAAAGAATGAACCCCACCTTTTTTACAGCCTTCATTTTTTTTTTTCTTCTTCGTCCGCTACAAAGATATTTCTGTTAGAGAGAGAAAGTGAAAGAGGTAAATAAAAATTCTAAACCTAGATCTGAAATCGATAGGCAAATAATATTTAGACTTGAAAACATTTAAATCAACGGCTCAAACCAATGGAAAACTTTTCAGATTTTGGCAGAGATTTCAGACAACTTTTAAACTGCCACGTAAGATCCTTGTAGGATACGGTTTTGGAGTAGTTTTTGATGCGGTCCGTCTAGAATTTCGGGTGAATTGCTAACAGCCGTTGATGGATGTAACTTGATGGGATAAGCGTCCGGAAGACCATCAGAGTCAGACCTCAAAGGTTTGAAATTTGAAAATGGCAACACTCTGTTTATGAATTGTAGACTGGCTATTTTGACCTTTCAAGCAGTACAGAGAAATTTGAATGAAATTGGTACCTACACGGCTACATGCCTGCATCTATGGATTGTGCATGTCATGATTCTTTTTTGTTGGTACAACCGGTACTAAGATCTCAACTTATCATTTCGGTAACCGGCGTATGTTTTTTGATCGAAGTAACTAGCATATATATTCCAGTAACTATGTGTTACCTACTTACCTTAATTACTAAAAAAATCCTAGTCTATGCTTTTTGAATCCCACCTAAAGAAAGGGATAAGGGGCATCTAAACTAGGTAAAAATACTAAGTTATCTTATTCTTAAAATCTAATCTTAGGTCTTATTCTTCTCTATTCGCAACCATCTCCCTTATGAACTAAATCTACAATCTAACTACTTCTATCGATTCTAACTGCTTCTGTTGATCTAAAGGAAATTTCATTCCTTAGTTGTTGTTTTTTTCAAACTAAATATCGTCGATTGCAACTCATTACTTTTAATTATCTTTGTAGCCGGTTTATCCATTTAAAATTTTAAAATTATAAAAAAAATCTAGGTTTTATGTATTTAAACAAAATCGGTAGATGTTAATGTTCATATTGACCTATTCATATAATGATTTGTCGATGTTTATAACCACGTAGACCGGTTATTTTTGAGTTTTTCGTGGTTGAAGAACATCAACCCAGAATCAGCCGATTCGACCATTCATATATCGGTCGATTCTAAATAAAGAAAATGTCTAATTTTTCTGTAGGTTTTTTATGCTACAATCGGCTATAATAAATCTCTATATACGTCGATTCTGATTTTGGTTTCAAATATAAAGAACCTTATTTTTAGAATTAGGAATCCGTTTATATAAGATTTTATATATGTCAATTGTTAGTACAATTTTCAACAAAAGAATAAAATTGTACTTGATCTGGGAACGCATACGATTTTATATTCATTTACCTATTTTTATAATGAAAATACAGTGTTGCTTTAAAATGAAAGATGGTCGACAGGAGGAAAACGAAAAGGCAAAATCGTCACCCTATAAATAAAATTGTTGAATCGGCATATCATTTACACTACAGCAGGAAATATGTCAAATATCAGCTTACGTGTAAAATATCGAATGACAAGTGAAAGAAAATGGCCCGAACAACGCAGATTACGTGTTGGGGAATAAGTTCTGCGCTAGAGAGACCGAGAGAGTGAAACAAAACCTAGAAAGAAGACCCAAACAAAAGTTAGTCCTAGAGAACACAACCTATTCCTTCCTCATGTTTCCTTCCACAAGAAACCTCATATAGGGGCTTCCCATTCCAATAGAGGGGCTTCCCATGTGAAGACAAAATAGGGACACTATGTATAAATTTTAAAAACCCCTTATCCATTATATTTTCATAATGGCTAAACTACCCTTGTTTAGTTAATATTATTAAAACTACTTAGCTAATAGATTAGGCTAATAATAATTAATCTAAAATAATCTTATACTTAATCAAATCAAATCAAATTTTTATTCTTTTTGGTTTGGTGGGAAGAAAAAGTAGAAGAAATGAAAGAGAATTTTAAAAATCCTAGATTTTGATTCCCTCAACCAGAGTAGTCAGGTATACCTCTAACTTAAACTCTTGGTGTTTTTATGACTCAAATTTGATGAAATTACCTAAAAAAGTATTTTTTTTTTTTTTTTTGTGATTCAGGCAAGATTACGGTTGAGTTTTCTTCTCGAACCCAACCGTAAATGACATTTACGGTTGGGTGTTCATCCTAATCTAACTGTAACCGTATTTTCATAGCGGAAAACCAAATCGTAACAGTTTTACGGTTGAGTTTTCAGCATCGTACCCAATCGTAACTAACAATTACGGTTAGGTGTTCATCTTAATCTAATTGTAACCGTATTTTCATGGAACAATCAATCGTAACAGTTTTACGGTTGGGTTTTAGCATAGGACCCAACCGTAACTAATCTTCAAAAAAAAGTTTTCTATCCAGGATAATTTACGGTTGGATTTGACAATCAAACCCAACCGTAAATACCAATTTTAGTTTTACTGCGAAAACATTTACGGTTGGTATGATAATCGAACCCAACCGTAAATGATCATCTTCATCTCCTTTATCCCAGATTTTGTTTTAATGCATAAATCAGATTTTTATTTATTTTGGTTTGGTGGGAAGAAAAAATAGAAGAAAGAAAATAGACTTTTTGGTAGTTTTTTGAAAAGCCCTAGATTTTGATTTACTCAACCAAAATGAGTGATTCTAGTGATAAATTTGAGGTGGATGAATCCGTATGATAACCAAATCAAATTTTACATACCCATTGATGGAGACCCAACTATGTATGATTATTTGGATGGTAGAGAGGTTTTAACTCAAAGTTGTGATGGTGAATCTCAACCAAATGGAGAAACTAGTCGTCAAAGTGAAGATCCAATTGCCAAGAGTAGTCAGGTATACCTCTAACTTAAACTCTTGGTCTTTTATGTCTCAAATTTTATGAAATCGCGTAAAAAATTATGATACTTTTTGTGATCCATGGTAGATTACGGTTAGGTTTTCTTCTCCGACCTAACCGTAACCGTACTTTCATGGCGGAAAACCCAATCGTAACATTTTTACGGTTGGGTGTTTAGCACCGACCCAACCGTAACTCATTATGTGCATGGGTATTTATTGCACTAGTTACGGTTGGGTTCGACTTTTGATACCAACCGTAGTTAATTATGTATGTTTTCTTTTATTTTTACGGTTAGGTTCGAAGGCACAACCCAACCGTAATTTCCCCTACGGTTGGGTCCGATGCTCATAACCTAACCGTAAAGTTATATTTTCTAGTGTTTTGTTGCCTAATGCCTATATTTTTTGTTCAGCTCGAGATTGTACCTCACCCAATATATGCTCAGCCTCCTCCAAATGATGTTCTAACTAGAGATACTACGGATCACTATTTGAACGACTTGGTAGGTTATAGATAAGTTGTTAATTCCTTTGGACAATATTGCTAAGTCTTTTTTTTTTGTTTCTAACTTTGTGTTCTTGGACCATGTAGACATGGGAAAAAAAAGATGATGCAAAGCAATGGGATAGAGAACATGGCAAGTTAATTATGTGTGTGATAGTTTGTAACCGTCAAACTAAAGACAACCGCTTTCAAATGGTTTACGAGTGTAGTGGATTCTATACAAGTCATGCGAAGATGGGGGACCGAGTATGCAGGAAAGACGAAGAGGATGCAAACTACTTTCACTAAGAAGAGGGGATGTCCTTTCAAGCTTTAATTTCAGACCAACAAGGAGAAGAAGTGGTTCTTATCTAGAGTTGTATGTGGTCGTCACAACCACCTACCACCGAAGACTTTGTTAACGCATCCTTATGCGGCACAGCTCACCGAGGAAGAAAAGGTCATCGTAGACGACATGACGGAAAAGCGAGTGAAACCCATTGATATCCTCGGACACTTGAAGAAAATAAACCCAAAGAATGCCTCTACGTTGGAGACAATCTAAAACGCCAAAGCCAAGTTGAAGAGTGAGAAATGGCAAGAAAGGGACCAAACCCAACAACTTATGTACTTGGGAGAGAAGCACAACTACACCATGTTCCATGAAGAAGATGAGAATAAAGAAATAAAGCATATTATATTGGCTCATCCCAAGTTTATGAAGTTAGCACGGTGCTCCCATCAAGTGCTTCTAATGGATTGTACGTAGAAAACTAACAAGTATGAGCTCCCAGTCTTGAATTTTGTCGGCCAACCTTCTATCAAGTCCCCGTTTAGTGTTGCCTTTTACTTCTTGAGAGATGAGCTCGAAGAAAGCTAGTGTGGGCATTGGAACAAGTTAAATTATTCTACGTTGAAGGATATACCCCTAAGGTGATTATCACCGACAAAGAACAATCCTTGATGAATGCCATAGCAAGGGTATTCACGGATGCTCATAATCTTATTTGCACGTTCCACTTGTGGAACAATATTCAAACCAAGTGCAAACCGATTATTCGGCCAACAAAGAAAAGCGAGATGGAGAGAATTAAGAAGTTACCGGTACCTCAACAAGAAAAGGCCAAAGAAAAAATCGAGGAGGATGACAAGTTGGCGGAACTAAAATGGGCTAGTTTCCAAAGTGAATGGGACGCTTTGACATGGTCTATCACCAAGGAAAATTATGAAGAAAATGTTCGTATGTTATGCTTGCATTGGAGAAATTATCCAAGAGTTCTGAAGTATTTGATGGACCATTGGTTGAATCCGCACAAAGATAAGTTTGTAGCGGCATTCACAAACCAATATAAGCACTTTGACAACCAAGCTACAAGTACCGTGGAGTCATCTCACGAATGAAGAAGAAGCTTCATACTTGTGATGGTGGGTTTGTTACGGTCTTCGAAGCGATACACGATTATTTTCTCCGTGACCTTGATAGAGTTAAGGAACTTTTCGAAAAAATACGTTGTAGAAAACACACCATTTATAAAGACGACCCATGGCTCGAAGGAATTTCTTATAAGGTGTCGCATTGCGCAATTGAGAAGATAATGTACGAAGTTAAGCATTATAGGTTGGGCAACTTGCACGAAGTAGAAGAGTGTGCTTGTCCTAACATGTCAAGTTTGGGACTTCCCTGCCGGCATATGATGGCCAAGTACGAAGAAACCGGTGTGATCCCAATTCAAGATATTGATCCGTTTTGGCAACAATTGTCTTTCAATGAACCCATCGTCGAGCAAGATTTTGGTGGATCGTTTTCCGATACCGACGTTGGAAAAGTTCTAGCCGAGAAATACGACACATTAAATCACGTGCAAAGGCAAATATGGTTGAGTAAGTTGAGTAACTTCGTGTTTCTACACACAAGGTACGATGTCAAGGAACCAACTAAAGGGAAAAAAAAGGGTAGGCCTTCTACGAAAGAAAAGAGGGTCGTGGTGCGAAAAAAAACTAGGGAATTGTTGGAAGAATCAAAGAAAAGAGAACCTTCGGGTTTTGAGCATTTGCAAAAGGAATATGAAGCGGAGGATGAGAAGGAAATGTGCAAGGTAGAAACAAACAAAGAAGAAGTCAAACGGAACAAGGAGGACCAAGCCTAGTAGATTGTAAAGGAAAAGGTCCCGCTCTTCCCTCTCAAGAGAGTTCAACAATAGAAGTTGGTGTCAAGGAGTCGATAAAAGTTCCCGCACAACCAAACTTAAGAAGAGTTAGTATCAAAGAATTAGCAAGAAGAAAAGAAAATGTTAAAGAAAATACATTAGTGGTTGAAGAGCCGCATACGATCCAGGTTGCAAGAGGATTGATGCAAGCACCATCTAATTTTTCAAGAAATGAGAATGGTAAAATCGTCCGAACCGAGCACATTATATATGAAAATTATTTGTTATATTTTCCGGATTTTGTTCGTGAATACATAAAGGCCACCAGCGATGTTGTCGGTGATGGTAATTGTGGTTACCATGTATTCATCGAACACGTTGGACCATTTAATGGAGCAAAAGAGTCGGGTTGGGACGAATGCACTTATGTAAGGCATAGGTCCGCGGTTGAACTACGTTCTTACCCGGATTTATACAAGTCAATGATGAGTGAACCGGGAGAAGAAGAGTCGTTGTTAAACGAGAAGTTCATTGCATTTGAAAGGCGTTTAATAGGAAACAAGAATTTGTCAAGCAAGTATTGGATGAGCATGCCAATATGTGGCCAAATCCTCGCCAACGCTTTCAATTGCGTCATCCATTATATTTCACTTGGATGTAGTCTTACGTTTGCACCAACAAGAATTATTTTTGTCGAACAATTGGCTAAGAGAAGATGTGTGATGGGGATGGTGCAAATGTGCCATTTTTTCGGTCTCAAGTTGAAAGAAGGAAGCCCATTACCCTCATTAATGGTTGGATACGACGGCGCAGTCTCCAGGTCCTGGTGTAACCGGTTCGAGCAAAGTTTTGAACTTTGGACCGCATTACGACTATCGAAGGAACCAGGCTTACAAATTGTTCCTGATTCGGAGTCGGAATGATAATATAGATATATTGACTAAGTGTAATATTGGTAGTGACAATATCATATGTATTTTGGAGGAATCATAATATGAATAGAGTATTTTGTAATAATTATTTGTTATATTTTACGGTTGGGTTCGACCTTTCAAACCCAACCGTATAACTGACTCGTAGTAAAATTTGTGGATTAGGCCAGTTTACGGTTGGATTCGACCTTTCAAACCCAACCGTAGATATAAGTACAACTTTGTGGATTAAGCCAGTTTTACGGTTGGATTCGACCTTTTAACACCAACCGTAAATGTGCCTGAAAATACACAATTAATTAAAACATTCATTTCTCATTACTTAGACCACATTACAACCCATTAGACCATTAAAGTATTACATAGATAATTGAAATTACCACCAGCAAAACCACATGCCATTACAAAAGTACTAATAAATAGGTTTGCAAGTGAGAAAAAACTCCTTTAGGATGTGGTAATGAGGTAGGTATAGAAAGGGCCATATTTTCCATCTCCTCCATTCCTGAGTAGATCTCTTTAAAACCTCATCTTCGGTTTCACTCCTAAGTCGTAGTTGACCAATAATACGAACTAATGCCATAAATTCTTCTACTTGTCGACGTATAGTGCCATATCGACAAATCAACTTGATGTGATCACGGTTATAAGGGTTTCCGATTTCAGAATAAAAGTTTTCATAGATTGTTTGCCAATAACTCTGACTCGTTATACCACCCTGCCTTCGTTCTTCTCCTCTTTTTGGATAACATAATACATAGTTGAGGCAAATACATAAATCTTCATCCAAAGTAAAATCAGGATTTTGAACCCCAGGTTGAGCCATAATCTATTATATTAGAGTAATAGTTATGTTGGAGATAATTGTTGTAAAATAAAGGTGCAATTTCTTTAAAAAAAAGATGGATTTGATATGTACCAACCATTCTCCTTTTTTTCCTTCATAAAGAAGACGTGTAACGGCTCTATTTTGAAAAATGGGTCGTACAAGGTTCCAACAGCTCTATTTTCAAACCAAAAGGGGCTACAAAAATGAAACAAAAATTCAAAAAACAACTTTACGGTTGGGTTGGGACTCAAAAACCTAATCGTACAACTGTAGGGAAAAAAATGACAGTATTACGGTTGGGTTTTTGAGTCCCAACCCAACCGTAAATTTTCCTGGACCCTTATCTTTTGTATTTCCTTTCGCTCCAAATTGGGGTTTAAAAATTGAATTTTTAAATTTATTCATTCAATTTTACTAGATTTAAAGTAAATAGGGTCATTGAAACAAACAAAAACCCCAAAAAACGCAAACACTAGAATACTATTTTTGAGGGTTCAAGAATATTTACGGTTAGGTTTTGATTCAAAAACCCAACCGTAAAACTGTCATTCTTTAAGATTTTGGATGGTCTACGGTTGGGTATGGACTTGCGTCCCAACCATAAATTAACCTGGGGTATTTTTTTTACAACTCTGGGAATTATGATTAAATCAAGGCATACACTAATGAAATAGAAGAGTAGGCAAAGACCTTATTTTTTATATTAAAGGAAGAACTAAAGGAAATGAAATACAATAGATCATTAGATGATTACACTTAACACTGAAGTATATAGGATGAAATCATGATAGGTACTTTCTTCCAAAATACGATAGCAATCCTCATGCGTAAACGTTTTGTCATGGATAGTTTCATATCCGTCGAGAGCCATGACCCACTGAAAAAAATAATCAATGGTAAGTTTGTATGTTTGAAAACTATTTTTGATGAAGGACTTATTGATTGACATACTTACTCTTGTCACACCGTCAATGTTGGGACGAGTTTCCTTTAGAGATTTCATTTCATGTTTCAAGGCTTCCAATCGTTGAAACAACTCCTCAAACCTTCTCCTAATGCCTTTGAACGTCCTAGGATTGTGATTTTCGTCTAATCCCATAAAAATCTTAAACAAACGCTTCCACCAAGAATCGAATGTCTGATCCAGGATGGCTTCTTTATCAACGGGTTCGTTACTTTGGGTAATGTACGCCCTATCGTAGACGTGCTTGGTCAGCGTAACCCAGCTCTAACAATTGCAACATCTTCATCGGTAGTGTATACCATATTTAGTGCTTGAAAGGGACGGAAGAGAAAGAGTTGGAAAGTGAAGAATGAGAATGAGAATGAAAGGGATAAGGAATAATGAGAAAGTGAAAGGGAAAGGTTTCCTTTTATAGTTAAAAATATCCAACGGTTAGTTTTTCAAATAAAAAAGTTGTTGGGTTTGTCTACTTTTTGAAAAATAAAAACTGACAGGTTTACGGTTGAAACTTGTCAATCGAACCCAACCGTAACTTTTGCAATTGTGATTCTGGTAGTTTTACGGTTGGAAAATGACATCCTACCCAACCGTAAAGGATCAACACAAAACAAGTTCAACTACACATGAGAATTTACGGTTGGGAATTGACAATCGAACCCAACCGTAACTTTAGGAAATATGGTTCTGGTTGTTTTACGGTTAGGTATGGACTTGCGGACCCAACCGTAAACAATCAGTTGTTTTATTTTTTGAGTTGATTTCTCCTTTGCTTGGTTCCCAACTTGAAATTTTTGTAAATAAAACATGAAATTTAGCTAGACCAATTTAAGATAAAAACTTTCTCATACATTCTAACTAAATTGAGATATGAATATTGTCGCAAGAAGTTATAATCCACCCACAAAAAATCCCTAAGTTTGACACAATTTTTATAATCAACGTAGAGTTAGGGAGAAGGACGAGGGGTATGTCGATCACCATGAAGAACTCTTTTTTTGCTCGTGCTACAACAAGTACGAGGACCAGCACGACCGCCACAAGTACGAGCACCAACACGACCGCCACGAGTACGAGCATCACCTTACACATCCTCGGCTTCATCATGTGTGTCTTCATCACTAGGTTGCGGCTCTCTTCATCTAGTATTCGCACCTCTTGTGTCGGCTCTACTCATATTTAAGCTTCGCACCGTCTCATCTTCGTTTGATTCATGAAGCTTCCTCATTTTGTGTTGCATGTTCTTTATTGCTCAACCGTCATCACATCACCTCTACTTATGCATGGAGTCATAGACTCTGCCAATGCAAGTGCTTTCTTTTTCTATTCACATATGAAAATAAATTTTGGTTGAGTCTTTAGTAATAAATCTTAAAAACATTAATAATATAAGTAATTTACGTACCAAATTGAAATATGTCTTTTTCCAAACATCAATGAGACCATCTCCTGTGTTGTTTCCTTGACCCCTTTGAAGTATTCTCATAGATTCTGGATCAATATTAATCACATTTGGATGACCAAAATGGCGATACCAATCCACCTAATCTTCTACGGCCTCTTTTGTGCCCGGAGATGGATTTACCTCCTCCCTTTGGATTTGGTATTCCGGTTTATGGCGGTTGTTCCAAACCGCGACCGAAGGCGTTGGGATGTAGTTGAGCACGATGCTTGGGCCTTTGATCATGGAGCCATTCACACACAATTTAAAGGCTTCGATTGTTACCTTGGTTTGGACATAGCCATATTGGCGGAGAGTTCGACGAGGGTTGCACATCACGAAACCAAACGGATGGTACAAAGGCCCGTTGTAGCCTGACACGTCCGATAATTGACGTAAATCTTCTACTACTCCATCATCAACTATGCCAATCTTCACATAAGGATCAAACACCACATCTTCTACGGTGCAAGCATCAATTTCACTTCTCTTCTTTCCTATCTGTACTTCTTTATGCTTTGACTGAATACCGGTGAATCTGAAATTCTTTCCTGTAGGTCCAATAAAATCACCGTTCCACTTCGTCTTAGGAGCCAAGCTCGGAAAGTGATCATAGACCCATGCTTATGAAGATAATAAATATTAATATAAGATAATGCGCAAAAAAAAATTAAAGTTAAACATTGAAATTCCAACAATAAATTACCTGAAGAAGACCAATACTCCCGGCAATCTCAGTACCTCTAACCCTCGAAGCTTTTCTAAGGTTCGAAAGTAGGTAAGTGACGGTGGCAGTTCCCCATGAATACTCATGCATCTTCTGGAGATCCTTCAACCACTGTAGAAAGTGAGCGTTGCCCTATTTCTTTAGTTGTCAGCGAAGAAGATGGTACCAAGCATATATAGAAGATACGCCCTGGATGTACGCATAGCTCTAGTTTGATCTATGATGACCCCATCCTTTTCCAATTGCAGGGTTCCTCCAAACTTCTCCCTCAGACTACGTAACAAGATCTTCTTGGTCATACCTAAACCTTTCTTCGTTGCTTCACCTGGTTTATCTCCATCATCCAGTTTAAACTCTAACTCGGCTTCTGTCTTCTCCCATCCAAGTGTGTCTTTAACAAGGACACAGAGATCACTCCAAGACATGTTGTTGTCAAAATCTTCATACACATCTTTTCCTTCAACTTCTAAGCCAAGAATTGACTTGACATCATCCGGCGTTATTGTCATCTCGCCGAACGGGAGATGAAACGTATCGGTTTCAGGCCAATAACGTTCCCTGAAGGCTATGCAGGTAACACTGTCATATTCCAACATAGAATTGGTAATTCCGGGAGCTAACCCTGTACCATTTACGAGAACATGGACGGCTTTACATTCTTCATCTAACGGCCAATGTTGAGCCCTTTGACGAACCAATTTCTTCACTGCCTGTGTATGATCCTACAAAGAATAAAAATAAATTTTTTTAATCAAAATAGTACTAACAAGTTATAACTTGAAGTTAAACAAACGAAAATTTAAAAAAATAAGAGAATTTTTTTGATTAATACTCTAGTCTCAGCAACTTTGGCAGCTCATGAATGCGGATAACCAAATAATATTGCAGACCTGTCTGGGGCCTCACCCAAAAGTCTTCCATTCTTCTTCTTAGGCAACAACACGTCTTTGCCTTTGGGAATATGCTTGCCTTTCGGTGATGGTTTCTTCCTTGGCTTTTTTTCCTTCACTTGAGGTTGAGTAGAAGCAACAACAATTTCTTTACCTTTGCCTTTGCCTTGATCGAAAAATTGTTCTCCGTTCGTCTCTTCTTCATCAAATTCTTCCTCTTGTGGCGGTTCTCTAATCACAAGAGCACCTCCACTCACCACCGGTAGATCTTCGAAATCTTCGAAAACATGGGATTCATCTTGATGTAATACTTCTTTTCTAGAGCTACCACCCCCTACCTCAAAATTCTTCTTCTTCTTATCGTTCTTTCTCAAGCCTCTATTATCTACCCCTAAATGAACTTCATGGAGAGGGGTTGGAGTGTGATCAATTGGTGTTAAATTATTACCCCTCTTATTCTTGGGTTTTGCTCTATTCTTATTCCTACAACATACAATCAATACAAGTTAGATAATTTACAAACACATAAGCAATCAATCAAAAAGTTGAAAATTCAGAACTCTTTACGGTTGGGTTACACATATCGAACCCAAGCGTAAATAATCAACAAAAAGAAGTTCAACTACACAGGATAATTTACGGTTGGGAATTGACAATCCGACCCAACCGTAAATAATCATCAAGAAAAAATTTGAAATAGAGGGGAGAATTTACGGCTGGGAATTAACAATCGAACCCAACCGTAAATAACCAACAGAAAGAAGTTCAACTATACAGGATAATTTACGGTTGGGAATTGACAATCGGAACCAACCCTAAATAATCATCAAGAAAAAAAATGAACTAGAGGGGAGAATTTACGGTGAGAATTGACAATCAAACCCAACCGTAAATAATCTTCAAAACAAAAAATTTGAACTTTCCAGGATAATTTACTGTTGGCAATTAGAATCGAACCCAACCGTAACCACAAATTTTTCTTTGAGTGCAAAATAGTTTACGGTTGGGTTCAGAATCGAACCCAACCGTAAAAAATCATCTTCATCTCCTTCCTTCTGATTTACGATTGGGTATTTTAATAACCCAAACGTAAAATTTTGAAAGAAACCAGTTACGGTTGGGTTCGAATCGAACCCAACCGTATGTTCTTGAGAACCTATATTTACGGTTGGGATTCCAATCGAACCCAACCGTAAATGTTTCTGGAAACCTAATTTTTTGACTTGAAATCAATCGTTCTAACAAATTACAACCATAAAATGGAGAAAAATAGCACGAGTTCTTGTAGAATCATACCTCATATACACCATTGGTTGTGGTTGGGGAGTTTGATTTCCTTTACCACCGGTATGTTCTTTAATTTCTTGATGAGTGCTGTTTTCTTCGTTTGATTGATTTTGATTTAAATCACTGCTACCTTCTATACCTTTAGTAGAATTTGTCATCTTTATTATAGTGTTTGATTGACGATTATAAATTTTCGAATCGACGATTAATCGAAGACGATGAATTTGATGGAGAAGAAAATGGGGAGAAGGAGAGTTGAAGGGAAATGTGATTTACGGTTGGGAAGAAGAAAAGTTTTTTGTTTAGGTTTTAATAGGTTTTTTGTTTAGGTTATAGAGTAAAGGATAATATAGGTATTTGTTATTATCATAGGGTATCCCTTATCCAATATTTGGGTTAGCCTTCAATCATGAAAAACCCCTCTATTGGAATGAAAAGCCCCTGTATAAGACTTCTTCCACAAAGCCGCTCGCCCGAATCATCTCATTTCCCTTTGGGTCTTTCTCACATAAAATGCCCCTCAAACTATACCAAAAAGAATCAACCACCACATAAAATGTATAGGCTTGGATTATAATTTTGATTCATTTTATAATTAACAACTAAACTATGATAGTAGTTTTATCAATTGAGTAAAGAGTCTATTTGTGCCCTGCCTTACAGACAAAGGAGAGAACAAAAAATTAATGATACGTATGTATGACTCACAACCTAACATGTGACTTCCTTGAAGTTTCAAGCCTTATTTTGCACTAAATCATTAATTGAATAAGCTGAGGGTAATATCGAAAATATCGAAAATGTATAGAGCTTGAACTGCGGGTACTTGTTGTTTGTTGGAAGAAAAAATAATGAGAATAGATCATCAATGAGAGAGATACCGTTGGACAAACACCAACACATATTATAGTGCGAATTAGGTTAATGAATACTATAATTAATTTAGTTTTATCTTAGTAATCCAATCAAGCAAGATCCCATGTGTGGTTGATTTATGAATAGGTTTGGTTAATTGGTTCCGAATTTTGATTAATAATCTATGTTAATTTTGATTACAATTAGCTTTCTATGCCCCACAACCAAGAAATGTGGTGCTCACATGAATTCATTTTTATTTTTTCGTGACTTACCTACTACCATGCATGCATGTATTATGTATCTACCATGCTTCATGCATTGTGTAATTGACCAAGTAACACCCGTATATTCCTTAAATCTCCCGGAAAGTGGAGTCTGAATTTGGTGAGGCAACATTCTTAGCAGGCATGATAACGAGAACGTGCATAGAAATGAAAGTGACTACCTATACTTTTTACTCAATTTGATAGTACGTAGGCAAATTTAAATGACTACCTATTATGGGTGGTGGATTTTTATTAAAGATAAAATAGTAAAACGTTATATCGCTGATCCGAGTTTCGGAAACGTTAAATTAATTCTGTAGAAAATTTTAGGACATAGGTTCAGGTATCTGTCAAGATAGAGGTTTAATTGTCTTTCAAAACCTTAAACTCCTAGATGGATTGTCCACTAGTATAGAGCAGTTTGAGTATCACTTGATGCTAATACCTGTCAAGACAGAGACTTAAGTACATATCTCTCAAAATCTCAAGCTCCTAGATGGATTGACCAGTAGTATAGAGCAATTTGAGTATCATTTGATGTTATATCACGCAGCTGGATTCCCAAAATTAACTCATGTCAATATTCACGCTCAATTGAACAATATTGACTCACTAAATACCTATATAGCTTTATATAGAAGTTACATATGAATCTATTTGACTAGAATATCACAGTTGTGCTCAAATACCAAGTTAAAATTGTGCCAAATACAATTTTATATCTTGTACTAGCTAAATTCAGTCTCCATCAGATGAATCCTTGCTTAAAGAGACAATAAATGTGAATGACATTCAATTTAGGGTTTTTGAAATGCTTAAAAATAAGTTCGCAACACTTATAACGATCAAAGAACACTTTTGAACCTTAACTGGCAAAGGAGACGCTGGATTTGAAGCTTTACATAGTCTATGACCACGAATCATGTGCGTCTTAGTCTAAACCACAAATCGTGTGCGCCTTAGTCTAACCACAAACCTTGTGCGCCTTGGTACAACTTCAATACTAATGCGTCTTAGTCTCAAACACAAATCTTATGCGTCTTAGTTTGAGCCACAAGACTAATCCGGCTTAGGTAGGCATAATACTCGTGCGTCTTAATGCTAGCTCAATACTAATGCGTCTTAGTATTAGTTTTAATACATGTGCATCTTAGTGTTGGCTTTAGTTCTTGTGCGTCTTAGTACAGCCTCAGTACTAATTCACCTTAGTGTAGCCTCAATAGTAATGTGTCTTAATATGCGCACAAATCATGTGCGCCTTAACATTGGCTTCAATACTCGTCTTACCCTTTAGCACAACACATGTGCATCCTACCCTTTAATACTAAACCTAATGCGCCTTAGCATGAGTATCAATAACTAATGCGTCTTAGCATTAGCTCCTAAGCTAATGTGTCTTAGGCATTAATTTTTAATGCCTTTCTGGACTTACTTCACGTATACAAAATGCTAACTTGCCTATCAGAGGCCATACCAGGCCCCACTCATATATATTTTATATGTGACCTCTTACACATATATTTTCATGTGTAGCTTCACATAGATATTCTCATGCTCAACGGAATACGCTTATTTCTACAAAACGAGCATGTCAATGCAAATTGACCTAGTTGAACACATTGTTCCTCATAAATAAAATAAATATATATTTTATTAGTCTTACTAGACTCATCAGGCTAGTCAAGCAAGACAAGTCCTTAGTCAAAATTCTAAACAAATCTTGTTCGGCTTAATATTGTTAGTAGTACCTAATACTACAAAAAAGATATACGAGACATCAAAGATGTCATAAATGGGGTGATATTCACTAGGGTATTGGTATGGCGGTCTACGATTACAGAGAATCTGGAAAGTTCGATTAGCAGTTGAGTAGAGAAGTGGTAGGTTGAGCAACCGTCCATTCAACCTCAAACAGAGTGGGGAGCAGTTGTCAGCACATCTTCCACATTCTCCACTTTATTGCTACTCAACCATCGACACTTCCTACATGATGTGGTCAGGTGAATGGTTACAATAGCTATGATTATAAAATAGATTTCTCAATCTGTTGAACACAAAAACTTTTAGAAAAATGACAGACAAATCTAAGTTTAATACAGAACAACATCGAACAACTCGATCATTCAATCTTCTCACATACATAGAAATTTTTCATAGCTATTTACACCAATTACATCTTACAGAGTCTGATACTCTGACCTCAATCCTTATCTCGCTTCCTTCCCTAAGAAACAACCCTTCTCCTTCTCATTTTCCTTTATGACTGAAGCAAGACTAAAACAACCATTGCTTAGTTTAGGCCAGGATTGTACAGATTGATCCCTCAAATCTAAACAAAGTACTTCAACATCACAAATATTTAAGGATTTGACGAAATATCACATGCTCACCCATTTTTCCTAAAATAGTCTTCAAATTCGTTTTCCCCACAAATACCTATATTTTTACTCTTGATCCAGTGAGTCTGGTCTAACTGTATAAGCCACAAAATATGTCAGATGATCCAAAATCTATAATATTATCCAAGTTTTACCATTGTATCTTAAAATGTACTATTAACTAAACTAAAGTTTTCCTTGTTATCCAAAATTTGCATGGTGCACCTAAGATCTAGGTCATGACTCATGATACACGATAACTAAAGCTACTACTATAGCACAAAGTAAGTCTCTTCTAATGACTCAAAATCGTTGACATAACTCAAAATCAATAATTAGGATCCTAGAATTGATATACGGCCTAATATTATCTTACGACCTAAAATTTGAATAGTTTTATGGGATCCAAAATATGTAATATGGTCCAGGATTTGTGAAGTGATCTAAAAGCTATTGTGGGACTTAAATTTGCCTAAGTATCCTGAATTTGTTTTCTTGGCCAAAAAATATTGTCATACGACCCGAAATTTGCAACACAACTCATAATATACACTTTAACTCAACATATATCTATGACTAAGAATTTGTCATGTGGCCCAAAATCCCGCAAGTCACACAAAATCAACCCAATAACCTTATGCACTCAGTGACTCGGGGTTTTCCATCATGACCAAAATTGGCTAAGTGACTCATAATTTTTCATTATGACCTAAAATATGTCACGTGACTCAAATTTGCCCAATTACCAAAATATAACTCGTTGGAAAAACAAATGCATAGTTACACATAATGTAAGTGCCATAAAATTTGCCCGTGACCCATAATTAATTTTCAGTTAAAAATTCATACCTTCTGGTTGATGAATCCCAAAATCTGCTCGATGAAGTCATATAAATTGAAAGTCTTCCACTTGACCTATACTCTATTTTTTGCCCAAGAATTATCCTCGTCTAAAATATGCATCTTAATTCAAAATAAATCATTTACTCAAAATTTGTGTTGTAATCTAAAATTTACGACTGTGACGCAAAAACCACATTTGGACTAAACTTTGCATTATAAGAAAAATATGCATATAAAGTGATGCTAATTGTTTGGACTTACGGTCTGGATCTAAAACCTACACTTAATTCTATAACTAGCGGGTGCAACATCTACAATGAAAGGAAACATAAAGCTTTACTTACAATAAGAAGCTTGTACAATTAACATTTGAAGTATCCACCAACTACATGCATGAAATATAGATTCTTTGTGATTTATATCACTTGAGCCATAATACATGCTCCTAATAGATCACAATATATCTTGACGTTTGAAATTGAGAAAAAAAATAGCCAATAGTATGTAAACCATTCAGCATTCAGCACAATAAAACCTATAAAAAATCCTTAACATTTACACATAATGTTATGTTATTGTCAAAGCAAGTTTTATGGTGTACATGCCGCAAGTTTCATCAAAGAAAAAAGTGGATATCCATTCTTGTAGTTCTAAGTTTCCTTAAACAACATCTTTCATATGCATCTTCTAGGGTTCCATGTAAAACAATTTGGGATCCAGCCTATGGCGCAAGTCATGTGATACTTTTGGAGCGTCAAGTAATTTGCGCATGAGAAATGTTGAACAATTTTTATTAAGTTTTTGTGAAAGAAAGAGTTATAGACCAAGTCTCTTATATACGGATAAGAAGAAGAAAATGTAGAAAAAGGGAGGACATGTTATTATAACAGAAAGAGAGAGAGTGAGAGAGCAGTTTATATTATAATAGAACAACCTAACTTGTAATAGATGCAGTTGTTAGTTACAAAAAATATAACTACACTCATGTTACACCTCATAATTAGAGAATCACTCATTTACATTCTCACAACCCCCCACAAGCTGATAGCCTTGCAAATGTAGAAGTTTGAGTTCCATAGAAAGAAATGCTGGATGAATCAAACCTTTTGTGAACAAATCAGTTAGTTGATTTGCAAATGAAACATGCTTGACCACCAATAAAGAAGAAGTAACCAAGTCCCTCATAAATTGGTAATCAATCTCAATGTGTTTTGTTCTAGCATGAAACACAGGATTGCTAGCCATGCTATTTGCAGAAGTGTTATTACAAAATAAAAAAATGGTTTGCTCAAAAAAATATGCAGTTGATCAAGCAAGAAGGGGAGCCATACTATTTCAGCAGCATCCAGAACCATGGATTTTTATTCTCCCTTTGCAGTAGACTTGGATATAGTTGGTTGTTTTCAAGAGGACCAAGAGACAAGGGAGGATCCTAGAAAGACACAAAAAACTGAAATAGATTGCCTTGTATCCGGATATCTTTCCAGTCAGAGTCTGAATAGGAAATATGAGTTGTAATATCACCTGATGATAGTAAAATGCCTGAGCCTATTATTCATTTGACATATCTGAGTATCCTTTTAACTAGAAAGAGATGCTCAGAAGTTGGTTTGTGTATAAACTGTGAAACATAATCCACTCCAAAACATAGGTCAGTTCTAGTCATAATTAGGTACTAGAGAGCCCCCACCATACTTCTATAAGCTTTGGGATCAAGTAATAGTGTACCAGTAAAAATAGACAATTTTGGACCTTTTCCAACTGGTGTTTTAACAGATTTGCAGTTTAACATATCATACTTTTGAAGTAGCTCCAAATCATACTTATGCTCATTTAGAAGTAGTTGAGAAGAATCCTTCAAAAAGAAGCTTCAATACCTATAAAGTAGTATAGTACTCCCAAATCTTTCATAGGGTATGATTATTGTAGAGAAGATATGATAGATTATGACAGTTGAGTAGTTGAGGCTGCTAGAAAAATGTCATCAACATAAAGCAATAAGATTGCCATGTTACTGCCAGAATGATAAAGAAACATTGAATGAACACATAGGGACCTAGAAAAACCATAATCATAAAGAGAGTTACGGAACCTTTCAAACCAAGCCCTAGGTTCCTGCTTAAGACTATAAAGACTACTTCGTAACTTACAAACGTAAGTAGGTTTTTCAGGATCAACAAAGCCAGGTGGTTGTTGCATGTAGAAAAGTTCAGTCAAATTATCGTGTAAAAAGACATTTGACACATCCAATTGCCTGACACTCCATTTGTTGGTTGCTGCAAGTATCGACACAACTCTAACGGTAGTTGCCTTGACCACTGGACTAAAGGTTTCAAAATAGTCCACTTCATCAATTTGATCCTAGCCTTTAGCCACCAATCTGGATTTGTACCTTTCCAATGTTCCATAAACAGTCAATTTCATCTTGTACACCCACTTACAACCCAATACATTATACTTCTCATCAAAAGGAACTTTCCTCAAAGTTTCATCTCCATTAATGTTGTGTGTTCCTTAGTGATTGCTTGCTTCCAATTTGGAACCTTACAATTTTATATGCTTTTGTCTCAAAAATAAGAGAATTAAGATGAGAAGAAAATATAATTTGTAATGAATGGTTTGTGTAGTGGGCTATAAAATTAGTTTGTAATGATTTTGGCTTTGAAATTCTAGATCTTGACCTTGTAGTTATACGAGAAGTATGAGGCAATACAGTAGTAGATAAGATAGTAGGAATTTCTTCAATAATAGGAGCAGTAGAAGTAACTTAAATAGAAGGTGGTGTTGATTGGATATTAGAAGACATACTAAGGAAAGGTATTGGCCGTGTTACATTCTCAGTAATAGGCAAAGATGACAAATATTAGAAGTAGGTGATGAAGCAAAAGGAAAACATGTTTTATCAAAAACTACATAAAGATAAATGATGGGACTTTTAATTGTACCGCAAGAGCACGTTTATCGATGAGACAGTATGTAAGCACGGTTCGTTCCACAGGAATTTTAGAATTGCAATTTCTAGTTTTTAGTCAATTATTGTGCTAATAACAAAGAATATGTTTTTCTTAATAATTTTTAAGAATTTAATTAAATAAAAGTAAAATAACTATACAAATTAATAAATCAGAAAGAGAAAGGTCTAGGATTTTGGATTCCACTACTTTTGATGTTTGTGCAATTAACAATTTAATATCTTAAATCTACTCTCAAATTACTCAAAATATTTTTGAATCCAATCTCATGTTTTGGAAAATATAACGTTTGAAATTATTTATATGACTCTCGTCATCTCACAAAAATATAATCTCCTTAGCTTATAAAAGATCAACAGCCTAAAGACTATTCAAAATAATTTAATCGAAGCATTTTAAAAGAGAAATTATTAGTCATAAAAAGCACAAATAGTAAGTATGTCTAAAAAATGGCTTGCAAATTTTCTTTTATTTCTTTGTCGATTTAACGACACACCTCATGAGCAACAAATAAAGCACTGACCAGCTACGTCACTGAATGATAAATCTCTCTATGAATTAACGACGCCTTCTGTTTGTATTAGAACCAAAATTACCGCTTAAACTGTAGCAGAAACCGTCACTAAATCTGTTGATTCTGAAAGGAAAGGCAACAATATCTAACGACAATTTTTTTCTGTGGTCTGTTCTTCTTCTTCCTTCTTCCACTCAAGAACCCTAATTTTTCTGATCTTCTTTTCTTGATTTTTCTCTCGATATCGCAGAAGCCAGCCTCTTCAATCCTTCTTATCAATCACCTATTTATATTAAAACACCGAGCAATCGATTCCCTTCAACAAATCTTTGAAAATAATTTTGTTTAATGATCAGATTCTCGGGCAATATCTTCTTTTCTCTCGGTCTGATTTTTTCTATCAAACAAGATCTTCATTTTCTTTATTAATATAGCTATCCCAAATAGTATAGATACCAAATCACGACTTAGGTAAGATATCTCCATATTTCCCGAGATTTTTTTTTCTTCTTGATTTCTGAGACCGATAACATTTACGTGAGAGATTTTCTTTATTTTGACGTTTTCAAACTGTTTACTTCTCTTCTCATTCAGGAAATAATATGTTTTGTCTTAAAACCTCTAAAATATACCCAAATTATGTTCAAAATCTTCACTGATTTGAGAAAGAAAATTTTCCCGTCAAAGCTTTGGTTTGAAACTAAAGGTGGGTGCCTTGAGCAAAGTCTTAGGTGTCTTTATCAATTATCTTGGGGTGCCCTTATCCAACAAGAGGTTGCCTTTAAAACTTTTAAGGTTGCTTTTAACACATTTTCCAATTTTTCCATGATTATTTATTCTTCCAAAAATACCTACAAACACAAATTACAATACTAATACAGAAATTGAGTAATAGCAACGTAAATATGAGATTAAATTAGACACAAAATTGTGTCTATCAATAAATATATGTCTTCTTAGTACTCAAATCATAGCATTTGTACCCCTTATGTATTAGACTATACTCCAAAAATACATACTTTGTGACTTAGGACTCAGCTTGTTCACCCTGTAAGATTCTAGATTTGGATAACAACATCACCCAAATACCTTAAAAAAAGAGTAGTCAGGCATTATATTGAAAAGAACTTCATAGGGTGATTTGAAATGAAGAACCTGTGTAGGGAGTCTATTTATGATATAAGAAGTTGTTAAAAATGAATCATACTAAAAATATTTTAGTAAAAAAAGCTTAAAAACACATGGTGTTACCCATTTATGTCATATGCATGTGTTTTTATTCTGCCTAACCATTTTGTTGATGGAGATGTGGACAAGATACTCTATAAACAATGCCACACTCTTTTAAAAAAAAGTCTTAAACTTCCCTTTAACCAATTTTAGTGCATTATCACATTGAAAGAACTTCACAGAAGTAGAAAGAAAATTTTCTGCACAGTTCTTGAAGTGCTTAAAATAGGCTAAGCTCTCATCTCTACTCTTTAGAGGGTATATCCAATGAAATCTTGAATTGTCATCTATAAATGCAATGTAATATCTGAATCCTAAAGCAGAAGGTATAGGAGCAGGACCCCGAAAATCACTATATAGTAGATGCAAGGGAGTATTGGTGGTTCTAGTAGAAGAAGTAAAATGTAGTCTATTATTCTTATCTTGTCGATAGGATATGCAAAGACAAGAATCATCATAACCAATTTTGATGGAAGAACTGCCAGCCACCTTGTGAAGAATCCCAGCAACAAGATGTCCCAACCTTTTATGCAATAGAGAATAATCTTCAGAAGCACTTGTATTGGTTCCTGTAAAAGAAAAAGAAGAAAAATCCTCCATATGATACATTTTGTTCTGAAATTTACCTTTACCCAAAACTCTTTTTATTTTAACACATTTAATTTCATATTCCCACTCAAAGAACTCAACAGGGACCTTGTTATCCTTTGTATACTTGGATATAGACAACAAATTTTGTGTCATACTTGGTACAAATAAAACATCATCAAGATGATATTTTGGGGTACTTGTATCCAAGTTAATGCCACCAGATTGCTCAATTGGTAACATAGTGTCATCCTCTACCATGAATTTCTCACATTCAGTATAACATTTAAGATTGCTTAAAAGAGATAAGTCTTTAGTCATGTGACTAGTGGCACCTGTGCCAGGAAGCCAGACTGAAGCCTTGTTAAAATCTGCATCAACAACTACAGAATTTGCTTGAATATAAGAAAAAGCTTGTTGAAGTGAATTTGAAGCTCCACCACCAAAATCACCAAAAGAATTAGTTGCTCTACTAGAATAACATGGTTTAGTTGGAACATATCTAAAATGACACCTATTAGCAGTGTGTCCCATTTTCTTGCAAATTTGACAACATACCTGACTGACAGTGACAACATTTGATGAAGATGCAGATTTATTCTTGGATTCATAATATCTTGAATATCCACTCGATTTAGACGTAGAAACTTATTTTTAATAGAAAGAAGAGTTTTGAGAATCAAGAATTAATGAGGATTCAAGATCCTCGGCCTTAAGCCACTGCTCATGATGTAATAACCTAGATTTAACATCACTCAAATTAAATTCATTTCCCTATTTTGAGATGAGATAACAAATTGTCGATAATATTTGTCAAGACCAACATACATAACAATATCAGATTCATCAACTGATTACCCTATTGCAGCTAGTGAATCTGTAGTATTTTTCAGCTCACCAAAATAAGCAGAAATTCAAGAATTACCTCTTTTGATTGAATGCAATTGACTTCTCAGAAGAGATTTTCTTGCTGAGAATCTTTGAACGAATTCCTTTTCCAGATGAGTCCAAATTTCTCTAGTCGTAGTTTTGCCAATAACTCCTCTAGAAATTAACTCATCAAATGTAGCATTAAGATATGATATCACAAATCTATTCATTTTGCGCCAATGAAAAAAAAAACAGGATTTGGAGTTGAAACAGAATCAGGATATTGAGGTGAAACATAATCAACCCTAAGAAATTCATATGGAATTTGAGTTGTTCCATCAACATACTCATAAAGATCATTAGTAATGAGGATCAACTCAAACTGATTTTTCCAAATCAGATAGTTAGATCCATCATATTTTAGCTTTACTGAAACAAAATTTGTGATGTTTTGAAATGGTAATGAAGATATTGACTGGGATACAAAAGATGTATCATTTTCTTGAATGATTCAGATCTTGGAACCTACTGAATTTTTTTGAGAAATTAGAAGATTTTAGTTGTAGAAGAGAAGATTATGAAGATAATGATGATAAAAGTATTGATTGATAGTAGATATATGCAGCGGAAAATCGGATCGAAGATATGAAAGAATCACATATCTTTCTTGAAAAAATTTGATACCATGAAAAATGTTAAACAGTTTTTACTAAGATTTAATTTGTTAAAGAAAGAGTTTCAGTCCAAGTCCTTTATATACGGACAAGAAGAAGAGAATGTAGGAAAGAGGAGTGACATGCGTTATAAAATAAAAAGAGAGAGTGAGAGAGCAGTTTATGTTATAACAGAACAACCTAACTTTTAGCAGACGTAGTTGTTAGTTACAGAAAATGAAACTACACTCCTGTTACACCTCCTTCTTGGATAGTTATAGCGTCCCATAGCACAATTAGAGAATCACTCACTTACATTCTCACAAGGGAAATTTGCTAACTAGTCCAAAAAACCCGGACCATATTAACCATTAGTCCACCCGGGAAACCCACTTTTACCATAGGTCCAAAAACCATTTGAAAACTCCCAATTACGATTTTTCCTATCATGTGTACTGTTCACAACTCACATGTGAACCACGTAGCACACGTCCGCTATTAATTCTTTCTAATTCTCTCTTTTTAAAATCAAAATCAAAATATAATCATTTATCAGATCTGATTCTTTCTTTAAATCATCAAACAAAAAAATAAAAACAAAATCGTCAAATAAAAACGAAATCAAAATCATAAAAAAAAACCAAAAAAGATTAAAAGAGTAATAAGAGAAGAAGTAGTAGAAGAAGAAAATAGTATTCCTGCACTACCAACAAAAGAGAAGAAGAAAAGAAGTAGTAGAAAAACAAAAGAAGAAGAAGATCTTTATTAGTCGCCAAGAACACTACATATTGATCATTTAGTACATATTGATCCTTCAATACATATTGATATGCACCGAAGGGAAAAGTGTATGATCCCACGGTACATATTGATCCAACAATACATATTGATATGTACTGAAGGAAAATATGTATTGAAGGAAAATGTGTATGATCCAACAGTACATATTAATAAATACTGAAGGAAAATGTGTATGATCCCACAATACATATTGGTATGTACTGAAGGAAAAAGTATATGATCCCACATTACATATTCATATGTACTGAAGGAAAATAGGTATTGAAGGAAAATGTGTATGATCCCACGGTACATCTTGGTATATACTGAAAAAATAGGGTATTTAAGGAAAAAATATATGATCTCACAGTACATATTGATCCCAATGTATATATTGATATGTACTGAAGGAAAATCTGCATCGAAGGAAAAAATAAATGATCTAACAGTACATATCAATATGTACTGAATGAAAAGTACATAATAAACCATGATTTGAAAAAAAAAAAAAAAAAAAAAGTAAACCAAATAAAAATAACATCATATCGATTAAACCATGTCACTTTAAGAGACAACCCTCGTCTTTCAATATTGAGCATCAAATCCAGATGAAAAACAAGATAAAAAAATATAAATCAAAACCCAAAATTAATGAATTTATATCTTCTTTTTCTTCTTCTTCATGGATCTATTCGTGAATCTTCTTCTTTTTCACTTGCTTCACTTCTTTACCATCACTTATTATATAACATACATGGATTGGATGGATATGAAGGTGATTAAAGAGCACTAAAACGATCTTCAAACAAAACCCTAAAAACACTAGCAGAGAAGAAAAATGGATCTGAAATTTTAGAAAGATTGAGCTGATTGAAGTAGTTTCTCTGGTTTTTATTCATCAATCCCCATCAGCAGCAGTAATCAATGATCTTCAAAATAATATTTAAATTCCTAGAGCACAAGCACCAGTAGAGAGAAAAACATATCCGAGCTACTAAAAAACAAAAGCAGAGAGAGAAAAAAACAAATCTCAAAACTGTTTTGAAACAAAAGCTTGATTTTTTCTGTTATGGTAGAGAAGAAAGGGGTATTTATGGGATATTGAAATTCTGTTTTTCATTGTTCTCACGTGAATTGGACGCGTGAGTAAGAAAACAAATCCAAAAACTTGTTTTTGGATTAATGGTTAAACCAGGTTTTGGGATAAGATTAGAGGTTAAACGGGTCTCTAATATATGATTATCTAGTAATTCCTAGTTCTCACAACGCAGAGATAAAATGGAAAAGCAACAACTAATTTGCCACTCAGCGTCGGATTACTTGACGCTTTAGCTAGAATGAACAATAAAAAACTACCCTTTCGTGGTCTATATCAATTGTTGAAGCGATAACCAATTTGGAACTTAGAGAAAAGGTTATGGAATAAGTGTTCTCATTCAAAATAAATAAGTTAAAACAAACTAGATGTCACTATCGGTATGAAAAGACCCACTTTTTCCCGAAATCTACAAAACACTCCAACATATGAAAGAGTGTTCGAAAGTGGAGATTATACGTGTGATGATCAGCCGCGTAAGTACAAGCAGGTAATGATCAGCCGCTTGACTGTAAAACTCAACAAAATAGCCTTATAATTTAACCCCCAGAGGTACATATTTAGCCGCCTGGGATTTTTATTACATTAAAAAAAAACTTAAGAGGTTGATGATCACCCTCTCAAATTAAAATTCCAGTTTCAAACGGGACATGTTCAGCTTCACTTTGGCATAATGCAGTTCTTACTCAAATAAAAAACTTGTTGTTACTTGTTAGTTTGATGCACTAATCCTTTTGACTCTATTATAGGTGAGGACGATGGCATTGGAATTCTGACCTATCAGATAGGTGAGGTTATTTCCCTTTGGGGCAAGTCTTAATTATATTTCCCTTGAAGTTGGCATTGGTAGTAGGTTACTGGGTTGGTGGCCTGACGATGTTGCCCGATTTAGCTCTCCAAAAATATATACAGAGAATATACTCCAAGTACCATGATCCACCTTCTTCCTAAAAGTAGAAACCTTACATAGGGGTTGCAAAGTCCATAGAGGGGTTGCAAATGGATTCAGGGTGACCAAATAATCCGTTAAGGGGTATCCTAGGGGCTATGTAAAATTTCCATATTACCCTTCTATCTGAAAAAGTCTAATTTTCCCATCAATCAATTAAAACCTAAACAAAACAAAACCTTACAAAATTTTCATTTCAATTCAAAACCTTTCCCTCTCCCTCCATATCTCCTCCTTCTCCATTTGAACCGAATTTCTCCATCGAATGGTGTATACAAGGTATTCAACAAAACCCATGTTATTTTTAGAACCCAAAAGTGATTGATTTTCTGTTTGATTGATGGTTTTGTTAAAAAAATTGGGTTACAAAAAAATTTACGATTGGGTTCGATTGGAAAACCCAACCGTAAATGTATGTTCTCAAGAACTTACGGTTGGTTTCCATTCGAACCCAACCGTAACTGGTTTGTTCTACATTTTACGGTGGGGTTATTAAAAAAACCCAACCATAAATAAAAAGGTATGAGATGAAGATGAAATTTTACGGTTGGGTTCGATTATGAACCCAACCGTAAAAAAATTTGCACTTATTTTTTTTTTGTATTTTACGGTTGGGTTCGATTCTGATTTCCAACCGTAAATTATTTTGCATATGTCAATTTTTTTGTGTTGAGGATTATTTACGGTTGGGTTCGATTGGAAAACCCAACCGTGAATTCTTCTGGGTAGTTAAAAAACTTTGTTGAGGATTATTTACGGTTGGGTTCGATATGTGAAACCCAACCGTAAATTCTTCTGGACCCTTTTACGGTTGGCTTTGGTTGACAAGTTTCAACCATAAACCTGTCAGTATTTGTGTTTCCTTAAAGTAGAAAAACCCAACGGATTTTTTATTTGAAAATATAGTCGTTGGGTATTTTTTCACTATAAAAGGAAACCTTTCCCTTTCATTTTCTCATTATTCCCTATCCCTTTCATTTATAATTCTATACTTTCCAACTCATTCTCACCATACCCTTTGAAGCACTAAAAATGGTATACACTACCGATGAAGATGTTGCAATTGTTAGAACGTGGGTTACGTTCATAATGCACGAGTACGACAGAGCGCACTATAACGACAATAACCAAGTCGTTAATGAAGATTGGATGGTGGATCATAATTCCAATTCTTGGTGGAAGCGTGTGTTTCAAATTTTTGTGGGATTAGACGGGAATGAAAATCGGAGGACGTTCAGAGGCATTAAGAGAAGGTTTGAGGCGTTGTTTGAAAAAATGGAGAACTTAAAACAGGAAATGAAATTGATAAAACAAGCACTTCCCACCGAATCTGGTGTGGCAAGAGTAAGTGTGTCAATTAATAAATCGTTCATTAAAAAGAGTTTTCAAAAATTCAAACTTATAATTGATTTTTTTTTTTCAGTATGTGATGGCTATGGAGAAATATAGAATCAAACATGGGGAGCCGTTTATGCATGAGGATTGCTATCGTATTGTGGAACAAAGTACCTATCATGATTTCATCTATTATACTTAAGTGTTTAAGTGTAATCATATAATGATCTATTGTATTTCATTTCCTTTAGTTCTTCCTTTAATGTTAAAAATAAGGTTTTTACCTACTCTTCTATTTCATTAGTGTATCCCAGGTTCATTTACGGTTGGGACACAAGTCCATACCCAACCGTAGACCATATAAAATCTTAAAGAAGGACAGTTTTATGGTTGGGTTTTTGAGTCAAAACCCAACCGTAAATATTCCTGACACTCAAAAAATGTATTGGACTGTTTGCGTTCGGTTGGGTTTTTGTTTGTTTGAATGACCCTATTTACTTTAAAACTAGTAAAAGAGAATGAATAAGTTTAAAAATTCGATATTTAAACCCCATTTTGGAGTGAATTGAAATTCCAAAAATAAGTTAACAGGAAAATTTACGGTTGGGTTTTGACTCAAAAACCCAACCGTAAAACTAGAGGAAATGTTTAATGACAGGTTTACGGTTGGGTCCACAGGACCCTACCCAACCGTAAAAGTGGCCTTTATTTCCATACAGTTTTACGGTTGGGTTTTTGAGTCCAACCCAACCGTAAAATCCTTTTCAGGATTATTTTGTTTCATTTTTGAAGCCTTTTTGGTTTGAAAATATAGCTATTGGAACCTTGTACGACCCATTTTTCGAAATATAGTCGTTATACATCTTATTTACGCATAAAAAAAAAGGGAAATGGTTGAGTATATATCAAACCCATCAAAAAAAAATTACAACAATCATCTCCAACAAAACTATTACTCTAACATACTAGATTATGGCTCAACCTGGGTTCAAAATCCTGATTTTACTTTGGATGAAGATTTATGTATTTGCCGCAACTATGTATTATGTTATCCAAAAAGAGGAGAAGAACGAAGGCAAGGTGGTATAGTGAGTCCTAGTTATTGGCAAACAATTTATGAAAACTTTTGTTTTGAAACCGGCAACCCTTATAACCGTGATCACGTCAAGTTGATTTGTCGATATGGCACTATACACCGACAAGTAGAAGAATTTATGGCATTAGTTCGTATTATTGGTCAACTACGACTTAGGGGTGAAGCCGAAGACGAGATTTTAGAGAGATCTATTCAGGAATGGAGGAGATGGAAAATATGGCCCTTTCTATACCTACCTCATTACCACATCCTAAAGGATTTTTTACTCATTCGCAAACCTATTTATTAGTACTTTTGTAATGGCGTGTGGTTTTGTTGGTGGTAATTTCAATTGTCTATGTAATACTTTAATGGTCTAATGGGTTATAATGTGGTCTAAGTAATGAGAAATGGATGTTTTAATTAATTGTGTATTTTCAGGCATATTTACGGTTGGGTTTGGAAGGTCGGATGCAACCGTAAAACTGGCATAATCCACAAAAAAATTTACGAGTCGGTTATACAGTTGGGTTTGAAAGGTCAAATCCAACCGTAAAATATGACAATTTTTTTTCTTTCAAAATACTCTATTCATATTATGATTCCTCCAAAATACATATGATATTGTCACTACCAATATTATATTTAGTCAATATGTCTATATTATCATTCCGACTCTGAGTCAGAAATAATTCCTGTGGAGGCTTCCTTCGATAGTCGTACTGTGTTCCAAAGTTCGAAACTTTGCTCGAACCGGTTACACCAAGACCTGGCGATTGCGCCGTCGTATCTTGTCCTTAAAGGGGGTAATGGGCTTCCTTCTTTCAACTTCAGACGGACAAAATGGCACATTTGCACCATCCCTATCACACATCTTCTCTTAGCCAATTGTTCGACAAAGGTTGTTCTTGTTGGTGCAAATGTAAGACTAAATCCAATTGAGATATAATGGATGACGCAATTGAAAGCGTTGGCGAGGATTTGGCCAAAACCCAACCGTAAATATTCCTGGATCATTCAAAATTTTATTCTAGTACTTGTGTTGTTTTCGGTTTTTGTTTGTTTCAATGACCTAATTTACCTTCAGTCTAGTTAAAATGATTGAATAAGTTTAAAATTTTGATTTTTAAACCCAAATTTGACCTTAAACTTCAATGCTCCAAAGGATGTTTTACGGTTGGGTTGGGAAGCCCAAACCCAACCGTAAATATTGGCTGAAATTGTCTGGAAGTAAAACTAAAATTGGTATTTACTGTTGGGTTGGATTGTCAAATCCCAACCGTAAATAATCCTGGATGGGAAAACTTTTTTTTGAACATTAGTTACGGTTGGGTTCGATGCTAAAACTCAACCGTAAAACTGTTACGATTTGGTGTTCATCCATGAAGTTACGGTTAAGGTTGGGTTGGGAAGAAAATCTAACCGTAAATGGCGTTTACGGTTGGGTTCAACATGAAAACTCAACCGTAAAATTCTCTGAATCACAAAAGAATCATCAATCAAGAAGGAAACTAAGATAGAGACCGGGAAATGCTCTGGCAACTGAAATAATTGTCCCCTTTGGGCTTCGCCTGCGGGTTTTCGGGGGCTCGCTTCTATACAAAGTTTTGATGGACGATAGGTATCCTGAATCCCAAACCCCGGATATGCTATCCAACAAGCAAATAAAAACATGTTATATATATAGACGCGTCTCCGTCTAGCATGTTACCCATAGGCCAAAGCTTAAAAGACGACTAACAGAGATAGATTGACACCAATGCGGATTCAAAGATTGTTTACTTTAACTTTTAGAGTCTATATCTAATACCAGCCAGAGCGTATTGACGCAGCTGAAACAAGTTTCAAACGTAATTTCATCAAATTTGAGCCATAAAAAAACCAAGAGTTTAAGTTAGAGGTATACCTCACTAATCTGGTTGAGTGAATTAAAATCTAGGGTTTTTTAAAAAATTCTCTTCTAATTTTTCTTCCCACCAAACCAAAAAGAAAAAAAAATTGATTTGATTTGATTAAGTTTAAAATTATTTTAGATTAATTATGATTAACATAATCTATTAGCTAATTAGTTTTACTAATATTAACTAATCATGGATAAGTCATTATGAAAATATCATGGATAAAAGATTTTAAAAATTTACTTCAAATGTCTTTATTTCATCTTTACATGGTTAGCCCCTTTATGGACTTTGCAGTCCTTATGTAAGGTTTCTAAAAATAATGATTACAATCTTTGAAGTTGAACCAGTACTAGAATATCTCTCTCACTCATATGACCTTTTGGGATTTGGAGCCTTTCTATTTGAGGGTGGGGGGCTCGGACCCCTCACCTAGGAGATAACAATAGTTTATACCTGGCCTTTGAGGAAGTGTTGGGTCAAATCCAGCGAAGGGCCGAAGGCAATGGTTCGGTACAAATACAGAGAGCCTTTTGGATAAGAGTATCCACTTGGTGAACCCCGTACTATGTGGGATAGGCCAACTCAAGATGTATATATCGGAGAAAGTAAACACGCGGTTATAACTTATAACTTGAATATCCAATGCTATGCCTATAGATAAAGATGATGGTTGATGAGTACAGTATCTTAAACATAAGAACAATTTCCCGGAAAAATGGGAACACCCTGACCAGTAATTTCCAAAATAAAATAAAATGGGGAATATGATTTACAACAGGGAGAAGAAAAAAAGAATGAATCGCCAATTGGGTTGTATATGCACATCATAGCAAAACAATAATTACACAAAAGCTGTCACCCCAAACCCAAACACCAATATCCCAGCATAGCATCAAACCAACTTCCACACCATGTTCTTCAGCGACCTTAATAGTTGCATTTGTATCCTTTCCATTGGTAGTTTCAAGAGTATAACTACTAATACAGAGGTCCCATTGTCGACAGAGAAAGTAATCTTCTGGATGCTGGGGCTGGTGGTGCTAATCCTGGAATGTCTCTGATATTTTTGTTGTTTGGGTTAACAACCTAAAAACATAAGGCAGTGCTTAGAGCCAGATAGATGGAGAAAACAAAAGAGATAGAAGCGAGAACGAAAGAAAGAAAAGAAGAAAACGTGGATATGTGTATGTGAGTCTATACATCACGAGAGGGAGAAAGTACCTTGACAATAATAATTGCGATTACACCACACACAACGAGGAATAAGAACATCATGATGCATTTATCCGTAGCAACCTAAAATACAGATTTTGGTTATATTAACTAACTAGAAAGATTAAGGTGTATTGAAAAGAAAACACTGGCGTGGTTAAGAATTGGGCATTCGAGGCATATTTGAACCAAGTTGGTCAAGGCACCAAGTTTCCATAAAGAGTGATTTCATCATAAGATTTCTTGTCCAATTTAAATCAGGAAAAGAAGTATCCACTGCCAATAATAGGAGAAAATCAGAAATATTCAGCAGCTAACCTGTCTACCGATCTCCTTGACCAGCTGAGAAGCCTTCTTGATTGAGAAGTGAATGGTGTCCAGCTCATTCACAATGCGACCCATTTGTTCAGTCTATAAGTTTGATGACAAAGTGAGCCAAGGGAAAAATAAAACGAAACAACAGGAAATCCTACTAATAGAGCTACATCATCCGCTCTCATACCAACTCTTTACAAGACAACAGAGTATATTTTTTTGCAAACTCACTTGTCCCTTCAATGTTCCTGCAGTTTGAGCTCCAACTTCAATTGTTTGCTCCACAACCTAAACATAGGTCATTAAGGTCAAGAAAAAACTGGTAATCCCCGAGTGCAAAGAAAAAGAATAGCTTCGAGGTAAATTTGCACCTGTTTTGAACGCTCGATAGCCTGATCAGTTTCATCCATACGCTTCTTTCCAGCATCAATAAGCTCTTGATTGGACATTTCTAGAGCGTAGCCAGTTCAGCAAACATCAGAATATCACAAAATCTAAGGCACAATGTTACTCAATTTTGGAAATTGACATTAGAAGTGCAAAGATTAACATTGCATTTAGGGAATAGGGGTAGTCAAATCTCACCTGATGCCATTAGTACATTGTCCTCAGCAACAGGGTCGCTACCTCCAGCTCCTATATCAAAGAGCTCGACTCTTTTATTGCCCAGGGTACTCATGAACCTGCAGTGTGTCAGTGACACATAATTAATGGACGTCATATAAGCAGGGGTGACTCAAAGTTCAGAGAGAAGCATGTGGAAATTAAAGGTGTCAGGCGATGATAAGTCTGGCTTACTAATTAAGAAAAAAAATGAGCTTTTGATGAATTTAGACACTGTGCCTACTCGCAAGTAGAAAACATACTGATCTACAGAAAAAATGATTCATTCTCATGCAGAATTTATAAAGACTTCAATAAGTAGTGAATCTTACGTTTTTCTCAAACCCACATACGAGTTCAATTCTTTAATCTGAAACAATGTACTTTATTCTATTAGTCAAAGAGAATATTTAGCAGCAAGCTAAAACAACTGTAATTTGTATATAATAAATAAGTAAATAACTAATATGGGAAAGTACGTCAAATAACTAACCAAGGATTGCTTTCTGTCATTCAGTTGTTTATTGACCTCAGGAGGATTTCGACTCTCCTCATCTTTGACTTCCCGATCGAATTCTTTGATCAGCCTGCGAAAAGCATCCAAATAAGTGTTAAGTGAAATTTCTAGCATTCAAAGGAAAGCATGAAGGCAGGTGTTCAGTATTGCAGTTACTAGAAGATACTGGATATCGTCCAGATGGTTATCCGACTCACCTCTTACACTCCCTCATCTTTCCTGTAAGATCTTCCAACTGCTTACTTTGTCTATTAGGATCTTTAACCTTACCCAGCTTCTGAAATCCATTTCTGCAAATGCATAACAAAATACCATTATAGTTAATAACGCACCCAGAGGTTTTATCTTAAATACTAACTATAACCCCATAAATCCGATCAAAATCCCTCATCGGCACATCTTATTAAAGGAGGCAATGAACTCATGTCCAATACAAAAGGCTTGACATTAATGCATGCTCCCCAAAGGAAGGTTGACCTATAATAAATAACAAATCTAAAGTAATGCATAAAGTGAATGTGCAGTTTCCAGGGCACTTGTATCCAATTAGATAGCTCATTGTATACAAATACAACCCTAAGCTTAAATCAACAAGAGAAAACTTACAGAAAAACCTCTTAATTCTACAACCCTAACCACATCATACAAACAATTAAAAGGTCACTTATAATCACTAGAATCATCTTAAACTAACTTCAATTCTATTAAGGAATCATAACATGAAAACTAAAATGTATCAGATTCAGAGGAATTAGAGTGCTGGAATACATAAGATTAAAGTCCCTAACATGAATATCCAGTACAGCTTATCAAAGGAGGGAAAACAACTCAGGTACAGTGCAAAATGCTCAAGACCAATCCATGCTTACCGAAGGAAGGTTGACCTATATACAATAACAAGTCTAGAGTACTGCATAAAGCAAATGTGCAGTTTGAAGGGTAAATGTATGAAATTAATTAGCCACATATTCATGAGAATGAGTTGCATAAAACAACAGTACGGTTCTATGAGGTGCCTGTTGGTTTTTCATGGTTAGTGTAACAAATGAAAGTTAGTGTAAGCTAATTCTTTATGAGATTAAGTTAAGCTGGATAAGTAATAATCCGTATAAGGTGTGTTAACCATTCAATCACGCACTAAACACTAGCTAAGGTTAACGCTTGATGAGTTAAAGCTAACTAGTGAACTGTCCCATGTAGCCATGAGGTGTGTGTCTCTAACTCATGACAGAAAGGTTGGAGAGACATGTGGCAAGCATTACAGAGACTCTCTTTTAGACTATTGCAATAAAAAAGAATCAGTTTTATCCATCATTCAAGTACGAGGAAATAGAAGTACAAGTCCAAGTCATTTAGTAGTATTGTATAAAAAAAAAAAAACTTATTAGTAGAGTGATTATCTATCTATTTCTTCTTCTAAATCAGTTCATGCTAATTGTGCTGAAGCTAAGGAACATGTTTGGTGTTGTATATGTTGTTTAATGTTAACAATGAAATGATGCTTGGTATATATATGGAGTTTAAGTGAGCAGTAGAACATGTTAATACTAAGGTTAAATCTGTTTTCTGCATATAGGCAAGTTAATATCATGTTTAGGTCTCTAAGTATTGATGATAAAAGATCTGAAACAGCCCTAAATCATCAATTCCAAACGGGCTTTTCTTATAATATGTAAATGTAAATAAGGAACACATTTTCATGTTTATGATTGAATTAGTTACATACTGCAAGAACAAGCAAGAATACCAGCACATCAAGGGAAATCTTATACAACCTTTCAGAAAAAACCCTAAAGTAACACAAACCAAAAATAACAACATGTAAATTAGACGAATCTGAAAGAGCAAGAAGTTTAAAGGTTAAACTGTAATGAATCTTACGCAAGAGCTCGAAAATAATCCTGGATTTCACCATCGATCTGTTCCAATTGAGGAGACATTTGTACGTCGTTAGCCATTTTTAGCCGGAATTATTTCTTAACCCGGCAGATGATTCTACAGACCTTAAATCATAATCAAGCTTCAACTACAATACAGCCCAAAATTGAGTACTGGAACGTTATCTTAGGTGAAAAATCTAAACCCTAACCCTAGTAATGTAAGAAACAGTTGATTTTGGAGGAAAAGGGAAGAAGAAGAATGAGGAAAGCAGTTGATGATGGTGATCATGTATGCCTTGTTGGTGACGAACTTTTTGCTAAAATACGCTGGTGGGACACAATGGCAGTTCCTTGTACTATTTGAGGCGTCATATTCTCGCGAGAATTTGCCAGTATGTAACACTCCCAGAGAAACCAACATACAAGTAAAAAGCAATATACAAGTATATGGGAAATGAGATAATTGCACTCAACTTCTGACCGGTTAAGCCAGCGGCGAAATTACACTGTAGAGGGGCCAAATGCGTACATGGGACAATTGCCCTTGAAAAATCTCAGGTATCTTCGCTCACTAGGCAGGTTCCGTAACAATTCTACTCACTTCTCTGATCGAAAAAGTTTACCTACAAACAGTGATCTTTTAAAGTTTGATATATTATGGGATGGGAACTCGTTACTTATGCATCTCGTTTAAGGGGTAATTGGACTGTATCCAATTGGATATGCATCGCATCCAGATAATTCAGGAAAGTAGACTACATTTGAAAAGATGATTGGCGCGTGAGTTGGAATGCGCTGTCCGGTCAAGATGACTGGGTCCCCCCGAACGTCTTATTTGCTCTCCCCTCTCCCTCGTAATTTTGTTTCCACAGCTTATAAGGTGGGTATGAAAACAATTTCGAGCCTCTCCACTACTCGGACAAAATCTTGATTTTAGTCGTCAAACTTAGGTTGTACTCGTATGTCTAGAAATATATTATAGTCGTGTCGAACATATTATCGGATACGTCTGATACTTTCCGATATATAATGGACATGTCACATCATATGTCCTATAAAAATTGATATTGATTATTTTGTGGATATTGATTTAATATTTTTAGATATATCATAAATGATTTATATTGATATTCTATTTTTATTTTTAAAATGTAAATATGATAGGATGAAAATCACGTGATCAGTTCCGTGTGAGAATGATTCAGCCCCATTTTACCTAATTATTTCCCAATGATAGAGGGTAGCCCGGATCGACGCTGGATCTTTTTACGGGATTTTTCACGGTTAATCTAGTAAGTCTCTTTTTAAAATATTTTTTAATTTAAGTGTTTTTTATATGCAGGTATCTAAAGACTTACAAGCCTAGACATAAAACTCTCACGTTGTACGGTGAGGAAATCTTCGTTTCCTATTGGCCGAAATAAGATTTTTGTGGCTTTTGTGAAACGAGAGTTTTGGTGAGGACACTCGGCAACGTATAATTGGTTTAAAAAAAATAGGAAAAAAATAATAAAAAGGGAAACCATATCTTTTCGTGTTTTAAACTCCAAGGAATAGACATCAAAACCAAATTCAATTGAGAATTCCTTAGTATTTTGATTCAAAGTCGTGAACCTACTATATTTAGAAACCGTGACTACGTTAGGAAACCAAAAAAAATAATTATAAACTTAACTGAAAACGGATTTAATGCAATCAAAATCTAATGCATCACGATGGGACGGGACGGAGTGAAGCCCCGCCACACCAAATCAAAAATTGAAGATAATTGTGATGAAAAGTTAAATATATCCGGTGCATAGCACGGACACAAATCTATTTATTTTTGAAAAACTTGATCAATATTTTATGTTATTAGTTTAATTTAATTAGTAGTTAAATATTGTATTTGAAAATTAAAACAATTATTTTGTTATGTAGAATGTTGTAAAATTTCATTTTAATAGTATGTACAATACATATATAACGTGTCCTTGTAATTCGTTTTTAGATTCTATGTTTTCTGATAACCGTGTCGTATCGTAATTGTGTACGTATCTATATCCGTGTAACATAGTGTCAAACACAATTTAAGGCTCATTTTTCTTAATATCCAATCTCCAGCAAAATCTTTATATTTCCGAGTGATAATCGTTTCAATGTGGACGGGCCACATATCCTCCTCTCCTTCCAACACATCCATATTTTAATAATCAAGTAAAAAAAAAAAACGTTTTACGTTTTAAATCTTTAACTATTTAAAAAAAAATACAATAGTGTCCCCAATAACCTAAACACAATTTATCTTTTTTATTTTTGCTTATGGTAAATTTTCTTTGTTTACTTATAATATCATTTTCTTTTAAATTGGTAAAAAATAAAATAATTACCAATATTAAGAACTCGTACAAGAATAAAAGGGTCTGATTATCATGGGTAATTTTTTCCATCTTTCCTTTTCTATTTTTTTATAAAAATAATTTTTTATCTATAATGATTGTTGATCATCCTAATTATAGTATTTTCTCATTATATTTTTTCTGATTGATACAATAATTTGACTAGAATAATAAAAATCTCAGGCTCATCCTCGTCATGTTACTTCCATCCAGCACTTAATAATCCATTTTTTTCACGAGTGCATGTAACACTTTTTTACAACTGGTTGCAAGTTGTAGTAATTGAATTAAATTTCAAGAGTTTTTTTTTTTTTTGATAAAAACACTTGGTTGTCAATGAATCAATATAAATATGGAAACGCTATAGCCATGCTATCATAATTATTTTATTTAGTTATCTAATCAACTATTGATCATAAAACATTTATTTTAATTAGTTGCAACTTGTAAGTCAAAAGGATTTCATTATGTGTGGCAATTTCACTTTGACTAGGAATAAAAAAAAAATATTGATTTAAGAAACTTGCAAAGATTTGCCGTGACAGAGAAAAGGTAAGTGAATATATGTTCTTGATCTAAATCAACTAAGGGTATTTCAATGAAAGGCAATTAAGTAATTAAGATTGGTTAAATAAAAGTTATTTTTTTGTGGACGTGTTGGAAGGAGAAGAGAGGCCACATATGATGTGTGTTACCACGTCAAAATTATATTCATTTTCTCACTTATAAAAAATTTATCATGAAACTAGAGTAAGTAAGTGTTCGTTCCACGAAAGACTATTGTTGTTATTCAATTTTAATTTTTTACATATCAAAGGGGGGATTTATCATAATTTATTAAAGTAAACGAGAGTAAATTAAATAGTTGAAAGTAATCAAGATGATGAAGATATTGATTAAAGGGATTATATCATTCACAACATGTATTTTTCTCAATAATTATAATTGGTATTTAACCTCTCATTGTCAAAAACCCTAGAATACCTTAATCGCAAGAGTATCCCGTTTATTTCCTAAACCGTCACAAACACATTAAAAAGATACGAATATGAATTCTACTTAGAAAATAAATCAACGTGTAAAAAACATTAATCAAGTTTAATTCCCCATGATCATTAAGTTTTGTGAAATAAGGTTTATCAATGTAATTGAACATGAAAAACGCACTAATTCAATTTAACAAGTGTTATGATTCATATGTGTTTGATATGATGTATCACTGCAAACAACAACCACACTTATACTACTTGAAACCAGAATTTGTCAATTTTTTCATATTGAAAACCCTAATTTAGCTTTAGAGATGAAAACAAGTTAAATTGATCCCGGACTCAACCAACGAAGTGTTCAAATCATGCAAAAGTTACAAATAATGAATCATAAACGACAAATATTGAGACACAACTAATGTATTATTCAAATACCATGTTTGATAAATCAACTTTAATCCTTGACCAATAATATGTATTTAGCTACTCATAGCTATGGAGTTCACAAAATTTAATTGAGTTAAAGAAGATGAGAAACAAAGCAAACCCTAGATGCGTGGAAGAGAATAATATCCTTTGCTTCTAGCTCCAAAAAATCAGTTGTAAAAGTGTATAGAAGTTGTAGAGGACTCTCCCTTTTATAGCTCTTCTAGTTTCCAAAATCAGGACAAACTCTTCTTCTCCAAGTCATAATCCAAGTCCAATAAGTCCATCCACTAGCCCATTAAGCCCATGAGTAAGAATAAAACTCCTAAAAATTATGTCCAAAATTAGTCATCAGAGGTCCAGAAAAGTGGCCGGAAAAGTCACCGAAAAATAGTTAAGGTGACTGGAAAAGTGTCACTGGCCATCAGAGTCAACTAACAATCATCCATTAAAATTAACAGTCAACTAATGGTCAAGGTCAAATTGAGTTAGCCAAGTCAGCTGGTCTGACTCGGTCTAATTAGGTCTTAGCCAAGTGATTCGAATCGGACTCAGTGATTTGACTCATTAAAATGAAAATCCAGCAGTCTCGCCTGTTCTGGGTGGTTTCCGGCCAAATTCAGGCCATTCTTTGGTCCTTCCTGGTCGTTTTAGAAAAGTGGTAAAAATAGTTAGTTCGCTGAGACTTGTGAAGATTCATTTTAGACCTAATATTAATTTAAACTAGAAAATAAGTAAAAAAAATTAATAATATTGGGAAGAACTGGAACTCAGGATTCCACCAAAATCACTTCTGAATGATTTCTAAAATGGTTTTTTTTTTTTTTAACAATTATAGCTCTTTTAGTGACTATGTTTCTTTGCCAAAAGTAGTTTTCTAAAATATTAATTGTAAATCACAAGCATGATGCATCAAAAGCTCTTAAGTCCCAGCATACACCATCAAACAAAATCACAACTAATTAAGAAAAATCATAAATCAATTAAAAATCAATGAAAAAGTCATTAAGAATCAAAAATAGTTACCATTCATTCATGAAATATGGCTTCCTCCATTATCCCAGCGGTGGAGTTTAGTTAGACATGGTTTTCTTAAAAGTCATTAAAAATTGATTAAGAAAATAATAATTTCTATCTGTGAGAAGTTGTGTTCAAAATTGTATCTAGGCTCCCCTTTATATAGGCTTTGGTAACCTCCTCTTGATCCTTATCCAACTAGGAAACCTAATCTCATTAAACTTTTCAACTTCCTTTTGATTCCTTATCCAACTAGGAGACTTAACCTCCTCAAAAACCAACAAAAACCCTAATTTTCACGTCAAAGGCGAGCCAAAAACGCTTTCTTATATCTCTTCCCACGCATGCCCAATAAGGCCCAACAGATACCAAATCCAAGTTGGTTTCACGGTTTTGCTCATAACTTCTTCACATGAATTCGAAATGACCTCATTCTTTTTGCGTTGGATTAATCTTTCAATTTTCTATAGGATGAAGGGTATAAATCCTGGATTTGAATGAGATACACTGGGTCTTTATCAATTCTTCATTGTAGTGCTCAATTTCACTTCTTTCAAAAATGTAACATAATAAAACACATAAACTATAATAATAATAATAATACACAGTAATTCACATAAAATCTAGCAAATAAATATAAGGAAATAATACTTAAAATATGTAAATTATACACTTATCAATTCTTTGCAATCCTAACATTCATCTACACAAACCATTCACAATTCACGGTTCTGAATCACGGCAACACAGCTGCAACACCAACCTGAAATCATCCATTCAGCAACATCAATAATTCAATTTCAGCACTCAACCATACATCCATTCCATATCAAACTCAGATCCACTATCTGCCAACGAAATTCAATCACAAACCGTTGCTCAAATCCTAATCCATCTTCCAATCGAACTAAATCCCATTTTCAATTCATAAACAATACCATCTTCTAACACAGCATCAACCTACCAACAAAAAAACACCAACATTCTTCGTTTTCCCGGCCAAGACCCTTTCTTTTCAATCTTTGTTCTAACAATGGTAGCGACTCACATCTTCACTTTTTCTTTTATGGCAACAACGCAAACACATCTCTTCATTTTCTACTCATGGCAACAATTTGAGCAAAACCCTATGTTTATGCCAAAATTCTCATTAGCATGAACAACCAATGATTTGTCAAAAGATCTAGATTGAAATCCTTATCTTTCATTTTGTTACACTATATCACCTTAGTATTCAAATCAAGTCATATAAGCATATCAATCATGAAGAAGATTAAAGAACAACAATTCACCAAATTGGAGATTCCATTAGAATTATATCTATCAATTTCGAATTGTTTATAAGCATGGAAAAAAGTGTATTCATACATCAATAATTTCATACTACATCACTCTGTAAATACATACCTAATAGCTTTTCCTAATTCCAGTATCTTTCCTTCGTCTTTTTTCCTTCCAAATTTTTCGACCCCCTCTATGTTGAATGAATTTCTCTATTTATAGTTTGTTCAATGGGTCCCTCTTTTTTTCCTTTCTATCTATCTTTTATGTTTGATGAGTCATGTTTTCCCGATCTTGTCTATCAATTTATTGATTATCGTTCCACTGTGTTCTTTTGGTCTGATACCTCTTGTCCCGTTACTTCCTTATGTTCTCTATATTTTATGATTATCTTTGGATCAGGATGATTGTGCGGTTGACATGCATCTTCTTTCTTATGCATTGTCATGCTTTCGCCTTTTTGGCCCGTTACCTTGTACTATTGACACGTGCTCTTCGTACTTTATGAGTCATCTTCTTCCCGATCCTCGGTGTCAGTTATGCAGTTAAAGTAATTTAAGCAATTAATGCTTTCACTTTTTCGCTCTATGCGCATTTATTGCTCCTGTTTTTCCCGTTCCATTTGCATTTAATGCTTTCTTTTTCGATCAGAGTACTAACACTTTCCCGATCATACTGTCGATCATGCAGTGATATTTTCAGTCTTTTACATCTGTCATCCACTCGAACTTTTATAAGGTTTTGATTGTGTGTTTCTCGCTCTTTTATAAATCTCTGCTTCTTTGCTTAATCGTTTGACACGTGCTATCTTGACTTTTATATCCTAACACCCTAACAACGAACCCATTTGTCTTTTCAAATTTCAGATCCATCTTCAAATACAAATACAAAACACAACCAATCCCATCTTCAATTGAACTTGACATCAACCCCATTAAATCACCAATTCTCGGCAAACTAACCTATCAGCGTCTTCTACTTTTCATTCTTGTTTTCAAATCAAACCAACAACAACCAATTCATGTCAGTTCTCTAAATCCTCTCTTTCTCATTTCTCATTTACGGCAGCGTCATCCATCACCATTTCTCATCTTCTAATGTTTCTATGCTGCTGCAATCTTCTCTTATTTCTCTTCTTACAAAGCCACCAGCGACACATCAACACCAATATTGAACCCATTTTTAATCTTTCTTCACTGCAGGTTCATCACTAACAATTCAAACACTCACCATTTCTTTCATCTCAATTCAAGCCCTAATCCGTCTTCAATCTGCTCAAGCCATAAAAACCCTCACTGAATCTTCTCTTCTCATCTCACTGGCAGCACTCTTCTTCTCGATCCGGCATAACATAGTGGAGAGGTGAGCCTAGAGTAATGGAGAGGAAAAAGACCTAAACTATTAAGGGACTTGACCTAGATTTCTAGGTATAGACAAAAATGGATTTAACACCCCAGCTGCTGCATATGCCGCCCCTGTTTGGTTGCACGTATCCTTATCTTGACTACCAATATGTATATATATCCATAATGTTCTTGATGTCACAATACCATCTGTTTATGGAGTGTCAAGTATCTAAGCATATGTGGACTACTTTATATTCAAACCTATTAGGAATGTTAAATGGTAGAAGTTTGTATGAATGGATTACAAGTTGGTTTAGTAATGACAATAACAATTCAGTGAATACAAGGCATGTTATGTTAGTGATTGCAAGTTTTACTTTATGGCAAGGTGCGCCATCATTTTTGATAATGTGCAATTACAGGTGGCTAACGTCATAAGAAGAATTAAACAATCAATGTCTAACTGGGAAAAAAATAACAAGAGGTTAATTGCTAGTCATAATCATGTTCCATCTTCTGCTGTTGAAGTTCCTTGAATTCCTGCATGTGTTATTTTCATAAAATTCAATTTGATGAATTCTTTATAAGTAAACTAACTATTGTATGGGGTATGAGTAGATCCTGCTTAATGACACAGAAGTATTCCAAGGAGCTTGGTATATCCCAGGCTCCCAGCAGTAGCAGAGGATGAGGGACAAACTGAGACAATAACTATTTATGAAGCAATTAAAATGGCAAGGAGTAAACAGATCACAAATTTGCATTTAGAAGAAGATTATCTTAATTATATTTATGCTCTGAATGGAAAATTAGGGCAATTATATGGACAAATAACTCTATTATTAGTGATTGTCTTGAATTGCTTAAGTGTTTTAATAAGTGGATGGGTTCTGATTTACCAAGAGAAACAAATAATTTAGCTGATATATTGGTTAAGGAAACAAGTAGTAGTTTAATTCATATCCATTGAGAGTTTTTTTGCTCCTGAATGCTTAGAAACTCCCATTAGAGCATATCCAATAGAAAATGAAAGTTTTATTTTTTCATGACACCTAAAATTCTAGATCTCCATTTGAAATATATCTCCAATAGTAGGTGCTACGAAGTAATAGGGATGGTAAAATAAATACAAAGATCTTTAAAAAAGTCTTATCTAGACCTTTAGAATGACCTCCATATTATCAATTTAACTAATTTTTTATTTTAATTATTGTTTAAAATTAAAATAAACCAATAGATAAAAAATAAAAAATAAAAAATAAAAAATAGTTTATTTTTTAAATAAGTTATAACCACATATAAATATTAAGATTAAAAGTTTATATTATTGAAGATGGTTTATGAGCAAAAAAAAGTAATAATTCTCCGGAATATATAAACTTTTATAAATGAACATCTAAATAATATCTCCGCACGGATTAAAATAAAAAAAATAATAATATCTTTTTTTTTTCTAGAATATAAGAAATAATAATTATTTTAATCTCAAAGAACCTACTCATCATTCTTTGACGTCAATGCCTTTTTACCAGGAAAACACGAGACTTATCGAATCTTATAAGTTGACCATAAACCTACCTGCAACAACGTGCACAAAGAAGAAGGGGTATTAATAGGAAAGCGAAACAATTCGAACTGGGAGGATCCGGTAAAAGTGACTAGCACTAATATAGGAGTGAGACTAGGGACATTGACATTTTACTTGCCTTAAACAGGGAAATAAAAAAGACACTTCACATGGGAAAAGAATATCCCTCCTCCAGTAAAAAGATCTTTCAATCAATGCTTTAATAGACCAATTTTACCCTTACATTATTGTTAAAACAGTTAGTTTTAAGAGGGTATAACTTGTTAAACTAGCATCCTGCAATTACTAAACAAGATAAATGTGTTTGCGTCTTCAGATTCATTCTTCTTTCAATTTCAATTCAGTAACAATATTTTTTTAGTGGCTGCTAAAAAATTGTCTGAAACTTATTCAAAGGAATTAATTAATGAACTGAAAAAATGGGGTAAAATGAAAAGGACAGGAGTCAGTTTAAGATACATGACTGAATTTGGATCAAGACCTACTGAAAAGAACTTACTGATTTGAGCTCAGTTTCTTCATAAAGAACTTGCTATTAGAATTGCTAGAAAAGCTCTTGAACTTGAGAAATTACCTTACGGATTGTCAGAAAAACCTGCTGTTTTGAAGGTATTTACATTTCATTCATGTGTTCTTTTATTTACATTTTCAGCTTTATGGGTTCTTGTTTTTATCTAGTTTATATGATTTCATAATATCAATGCATTTTACCTTTTTATATGTAATTTAAAGGGGATGTTGTAAACTGGGTTATGTTTTTTTGATTATCTTCCTAGGGTAAACGGGATGAAGATAATAAGTTCTGTATAGATTTAGTCTTCATGGGATAGGTAACTATTATGTGTTTCTTAAGTTATACATATAATGATTGTGCTGGGTTTGCAAAGTATAGTTTTTCTCGCTAAACGGTATTTTAAGTTGTATGAATTGGTTGGAATATGGATTATATCTTACTTGGCAACTCGGTTGAATTTTGGAATTGGTCCATCTAAAAAATACGAATTTGACTAGAATAGTTGAATGTCAATGACATTAGATTGATTGAATTAAGGAATTGACATGTTGTTTATTATTTACGAGACTGGTATGCTGATTCGTCCGGTGATGTTCATTTGATTAAAGAGATCAATGGCCATTGATACGAATGATGGCTTAGCTTTTACACAAACAATTAAGTCGATCAAATTGAGTCGAAGCTTAGTGGCTCATGCCATAGCTTTAGGTGTTCCGTTGATAGTGATTTTAGTTAATTTCCCTGATTAGAAGAATATCCTCCCAAACTTTTAGTCATTCAAGTGTGGTAATAGTAATGAGCTCTAATTTAGGACTGGGATATCCACCAAAAGTAGCTACATGAAAAAATCCTATAACCAATGCAAGAACAATGACTCTTCCCACTTTCATAAATGTGATTTCTTCTTCTTTTTCAGGTTCATTCTTCTTTTTCTTCTTTGAATTCATTTTATTTTTCACAAACAATGATTTAATGGCAGCTACAAGATATTCAAAAGATTTAATTAATTTTATTTGCTGAATTGAGAAAATGGGGTAGAATGAAAAGGGCAGGCATCAGTTAAGATGCATGACTGAATTTGGATCAATACCTATTATTAAACACTGTTCATTTCAGCTGGGTTTCTTCATAAAGAGTTTGCTATTGGAATTGCTAGAGAAGTTTTTGGACTTGAGACCTTTGTGTTCATATTTTAGCTTATTCAATTTGTGATTTTATTCTTCATTGCAAGCTTTGCGTTCTTAAGGTGTAAAAAATGATTGTCGTAGGTTTGTTTGATCTGGATAATTCATTTGTAATTGTCCAATGGGGAAATTTAGGTTCACAATTTATTTATTTTCCGCCAAATGTTGTATGTAGTTGTGTAAATTGGTTGGTTATTTCAAATACATCTTACTTGTTTACTTGGTTGAGTTTTGGTCGTGGTCTGATCTTTTTGAAGTTGAGGTCTGACTTTTATTTGCATTAGATTGATAAATTGAAGGAATTCGTATTGTTTCATAGGTTCGAGACTGGTATGTTGATTCGTTCAGTGATGTACGTTCCTTTAAAGAGATCAATGATACTAATGATGAGGTAGCTTTTACACAAACGATTAAGTCGATCAGATTGAGACATAACTTAGTGGCTCCTACCTTGGCTTTAGGTGTTCAACAGCTGAAGCAAGACCTCGATTCAAAGATCAATATCCAAGATTTGAGCGAAAATTATCAGTTTCTTGACCGATTTTACATGTCAAGAATTGGGATTCGTATGCTTATTGGTTTGCTGTTTCTCCTCATCCTATTCTTGATTTTTTCAAGTTTATTTATTGTGTATCTTTGCCAGCAATTCAGTATAACTGATCAAAATTTCATGAAAACTCAGGTCAGCATGTAGCTTTGCACGACCCCAATCCACTACCTGATTGTATAGGTTGCATACATACAAGAATGTGTCCCTTGGAGGTAGCGCAAAATGCTAGTGAGGATGCCCGTTCTATTTGCTTAAGAGAGTACGGAAGCTCACCTAATGTTAAAATCTATGGCGACCACAATTTCACATTCCCGTAAGCTCCCTACTCTACTTTTATTCACCTGTTACATTCTCGAATTTGCGCTAAACCCACTGCAAGCTTTCCATGGGTAGCACTCCACATATGACAGACAACCAAGACCCCTGTTTCATTATTTGCTTTTTTGGCAGGTCTGTTCCAGCGCACTTGCATCTTATGGTGTTTGAGTTGGTTAAGAACTCTTTACGTGCTGTTCAAGAGCGGTTTATGGATTCAGATGAGGTTGCACCTCCTGTTAGAATAATAGTTGCTGATGGGTTGCAGGATGTCACGATAAAGGTAATGCGGAGGGTGTAACTAAGTACATACAAAGATACCCGTCATAAAAGAGAGAACTTTTCATTGCAGATAAGTGATCAAGGATGTTTTTGCTTCCGTTTTTGTCTGTAGATATCAGATGAGGGGGGTGGTATACCAAGATGCGATCTTCCAAAATTGTTTTCTTATCTATATAGTACAGCAAAAAGCCCATTGGACGAAAACCTGACTATGTCGTCATCTGATGCGGCAACAATGGCTATGGATGTGGGATTCCTATAAGCCGTCTCTATGCTCGATATTTTGGAGGTGATCTACAAGTTATTTCCATGGAAGGATATGGTAAGTGCATTAATCATCATTGTTTCCTGTTGTTCTTAAATCAATCTAATCCAAAGATCTTACGTGTCATGCAATCAAGAGCTACTGCTATTTTTGCTTTGCGAATCAATTAAACATGTCCGTACATATACATAATAATTTGGAGCAACCGTTGTTTTTAATAGGGACTGATGCTTACCTCCATTTGTCTCGTCTGGGTGATTCAGAAGAACCCTTGTCATGAATAATTCTTCAACTATATTTAAGAGAAATTCGAGGAGTACTTCTTTCTTATTTCTAAGACAGGAGAAAAAAAAAAGAAAAACCGATCGAAAGGTATACGCAGTGAAAATTAATGAAGAAAGTAAGCAGCTATCTGATCCTCATATATAACTCTGTTCAGTTTGTAATTTTTTCTGTTCATTCTTCATCCAATTCACGCTGGTAAGTCATTTAAATGTACTTCTAATCAGAATATATCTTTCATACTCTGGTTTCCCATCTTATAAAAAATGTCGGTAGAACCTGGAATTCGGACAAAGTTAGGAACTGCTTTGGTAATATTGGTGCATGCCATATCTGCAATTGATATCTCTTTCCCTTTTAAAAGCAATGAGCATGTTTGGCAGCTTACTGAAGAGGGCAGGTTCACTGTCAATTCTTTGTACATGAAGATGAAAGATACTGGAAGTCCCAAAATATAAACAACCCCAAGTGGGACATGATATGAGGAATGAATGTGAACTTTCTCACGGAAGTGCGAAATCTGAAATTCTTCCAAGTCTACATACTATGTTTGTTTATGGGGGTGGGGGTGGGGATGGGGAGGAAACAATGACCCATCTTGTGCTTTTCCGAAATCTCTGTGGACTTGTTCTTGCACGAACCTTACTTTTGTGTTTCACAGTGGTACTTACTTTTCTGATTGGTTTAATATTTGGTTCACCGTATAAGATTGTACCTTAGTTTTTTTTTTTTAAACTGCTATGCAATGACAGTTAATGAATTCCATGAATCAATGATCAGCTGTTTCATGTGTTTGCCTAAAAGAGAAAAGAAGAAGCTTTATCTTATTGCCCGTGGTACTAGTAGTTGTGAGGGTATAAAATCCCTAACTACACGTGTTCAAATACTATGGGAGGAATATCAGATTAAGATAAAACGGGAAACACTGAAACAAAACCCTTTAAGAAGTATTGAAACAGATATCTGAAACAAACAATGTCATTGCATGATCGACACATAAGCACGGGAAAACATGACACACTGCTCAAAACAGGTAGTTTCGTTGCATGATTGACACACAAGTTGCAGGAAAGCCTGACACAGTAAAGGGAACTGACAAACATCGATGCATGAGAGACACGTCTCAGCTGTACAAGTTGCGGAACAAAAGAAATTAAAGCATGACAAGTCACTTTCATTGGCCACATGTCAGACATGCCATAATTATAATAAGACCGCAACGTTCATCCAAATCCAAAAAAACAACAACTTGAGTACAAATCCGCAGAGGAAGTGCGGGATACTAAGCGAGAAACTAAGGGAAATACAAAGTATGCAAATCAAGTCTTGCGGGAAATACAAATAAGTCTTGTTGGATGCACTTCGTTCCAAAGACTGGATAAGAACTAATAGGTGGAAAGTTAGATTGGAGGGACCCATGAAATTTGCTATAAATACCAAACTCTCAGACAGAAAGAGGGACCGAATTTTTTTGGGAAAATTGGACATAAAGAATAGGATCAGAGCAAAGAGTTTAGGTATGAGACTTGTGTTAATTTGATAGTTCAATTGTTCTTTGATTAATTTGACTTCAATTATGTACTTGATATCTTTCTGTAACATACAAACATGAATAAAAATGATCTAAATCTTTATCACCCGTGGATGTAGAAAATTTGATTGTAGAACCACGTTAAGTCACTGTGTTGATACTTGTATTAATTCCATGTTCAATTTGTTAACATGCTATGTTTTCATTTTAAGATATTTGATTTTTCTATGTTTTTGACTTTGATGGTTGTGATCAAAAGACACTAGATTTTTGGTAATCACAGTAGTAGTGTAGTTCTCTAGGGTTATTGTTGCACTTAGGGCTGCACATCGGGTCGGGTTTGGCCCCACCCGCACCCGACCCGCCAGTTGGCGGGTGACTTAAGTATTCATCCGCACCCAACCCGCCGTATGACGGGTCGGGTCGGGTCTGACCTACCATTTTGGCGGGTGGGTGCGGGTCACCTGCCCAGATTCCATGCAATTTTTTTTCCATGACTTGGCTTTTTTTTTATCCTCACGCGCGCCACCTGATAAACCATTTTAACAAACATTCGATCATCTTAAAATCTAATTCCCAACATTCAAAATTATACAATAAAATTAAAGTTTTAATATTCTTAGATTGCAACCGAAATCGAAATCATCTAAGTTCAAGAACTGCAATTCTACGATATTTCCCAACTATCAACAAGGTCATCTTAGTAGCAGCGCCAGCCAAGTCACCGAATAGGAATCAATCATCATCTATGATGATGGAAGAAGCAACAAGGTTACCAAATAGCTCTACAACAAAAGAAGTGAACAATTAGAATGAAAAAAATTTAAAATACCAATAGTAATAATAGTATAAGAAGTTAAGAACCATGAAGTACAAATTATACCCGACTCAAGAACATCAACCTCCTCATCCTCGACTCCAAGGCTAGAAGAATCTTTGTCAATTGGTGTACGTAACCAATTTTGCAATAAAATTAATGCCTCAAGTGTTATAGGCTTTAAGGAACTTCGAAAAGGATCCAAAGTTCGTTTTCCACATGACCTGGATACCTTTTTCGTGTTCGTACATTCAATTCTAGTTACTTCACTGCATGGTGCGACTTAGAGATGCATAAGTACAAACTCAGGAATATTCATGGATGTCATTGTATATTTAACAAAACCATCGGTGAAAGTATCCCCTGATGGAAAAGAGCACCAAAAAGAATGAACAGAAGAAATGCGGGGCATAACATAAAAATGTAAGTATTGAAATGAAAGAATCTGCAGATGCCTCTTTAGTGAGTTCGAAATTCCTCAGCACCTTATTTTCTAGCAATAAACAAGTTATTATCCTCCAGAGTCCAGAATTCATGCCATACCTGATGCACAATCCACACCAAACACAACGACTATTTACCCAGCATGTGCCTCTTGAATATCCTGTTATATAAACGGGGATAAAGATTAAGAGTAACATCATTCTACTTTTATCTGCACTTTCTAGTAGGGATTTGTTCAGTTTTATTCTTTTCTTATATAATTAGTAGGGCAATTTGTTCCATCTGCTGCAATTTAGAGAATCAGTATACTGACTGATACAATAAATTGTTCTATGAATTTAATCAAAAAATGGATGAGTGAAACTCATAAACTAACCTCCATCTCATTGGAATGCATACAGACAAGGCGAGGAATCTGAAGGAAAGATGGAAACAAAAGATTGAGAAAAACTAATATGCCCAGGACAAAGAACAATAGTTATCATAATGAAAACAAACTATCTAAGAAAGCTGATCTATACTACATATTTCCTTAATTTTTTGAAACATACATACAACAAAAAAATAAGGATTTTTTAACAGTTAAATTCATCAACTAAACGAAACAAATCTTGCCCATTCAAAAGACACAAGAAGATGACTGAAGTTATTACCTTGAAAAATTGATGGTCTCATTAAAGATGGATTGTTCTCATCTGATCTATTATCCATCTTGATTATTTTATTTAAAGATTTAAAAATTTAGTTGAATCAGATAAATCAACAAACCTCCAAAATTATAAAGATCCAATAATTACTTAATACAATTAGGTCAAAATTCCTCTGTAATGTTAATCTATGAACTAAAATTTTGATCTGAAAGAATCAAAAAAAAAATTCTACATTCAAAAAGGATTGAACGAAACCAATCTGTCTAACCCTATATCTCTACCCTCACCTCATTTCTCTCTCTGGTTTCTTCTGGGGGGCTATGGAACTTATGGGGTTTATCAACAAGGGAACTAGAAATATAGAAGAAGAGGATTTTCTTTAGCGGGTTGACGGGTGGGTCGGATGGAAGAAGGTGTCACCTGCACCCGACCCGTCAAAAGGTGGATGAAAATTGTCATTCGCACCCGACCCGTCTTTCGACGGATCGGGTGCAAGTCGGGTTTGTGCAGCCCTAGTTAAACTCAATGTACAAATAACAGTTGGAGATAAGGGATCACAGGCTGATAATGCTCAGGAAGTTTGGAAACAAGGTTAAAATCTTTACACGTTGAACCAGAATTAGAATCGACGTTAAACCTGGAACCAGAGCAGGTCTCCGGGGTTGCAGAGGCAGAAGCGAAGAATTTGCGAAGGCTACATTGCCAACATAGGCAGTGTCATTGTACATGGTCAAACCCAGCCTTGTGAAGCACTGAGACCTGAATCCCAACCTTAACTTCATACCAAACAAATCCAACCACACCAAGCACGACCTCCAAACGATATAAAGTCCTCGAGGAACATGGCTTTGTATAATAGAATCCGTACATATCAAAAGGTCACCGACAATATCAGAGAAAATATTTAACCCCTGAATAGATTCAGAAGGGAAAATAAAAAGCAAAAGCCTTCACCGCGTAAACGTCCCATCTCTTTTCACGAGACTATAGGACCCAGTTGCATGACGTTTCAAAAATACAAGTAAAATCTAATGGCTAGTGGCTACTTACTCAAAAGACTCTCGTGGACTATACACTCACATGACAATGGGTTAACCTACTGGGTACTCAAAAGCGAGTGAAGCTCAAAAACCAGCAAACTCTGGTGCCGATGGAGATTCAAACGTGTTTCTGACTCACAAAAGTCAGGCTCAACATTTAGACGTTTCCTTTGGCGAAAAGAAAGTAAAAAATACTCAGAAAAAATTACAATAATGTATTAGAGAAAAGCCAGTGGTGTAGGTATATCGGCTAATTTGTCAATTACCATTTTAAAGTGGGATGGACAAACCCAAAAAATAGATTGGCAAATTGATATTTGAGGGGAGGGGGGAGGGGAGGGTTATCCATCGAGGCTCAAGTTAAGTCGACTGTCTAAGTTTGAGACGATCGACTCATGTTGAGCCGTTCGGCCCAGGCTAAGCCAATGCTCGGTTCAACTAGAGCCGAACGTCGGCCAAGCCTGGGCCGAGTGGCTCAATATGATTCGACAACGGTCAAATCTCAAAGGCTCTCATCCAACGACTATAATTCTCTCCCTATAAATTCAAACATGAAACAACTCCAAAATTACACCTTCTTCACTTAATTTTTTATTTCTACTTTCACTTGAATCTTAATCTTTCTATCTTAAACTCTTGATCTCAACTTATGGGTCCTGAAACGGAAAATGAAGAAGTACAAATGATAGGGGAAGTATGGCTCCAAGAAGCTGAAAGAATTATGTTACATATTGATCAAATGGATGAAGATTCAGACGATAAGAGAAGGATGACTAACCATATGATACAATTATACTAAGGTCAAATACTGCGAGATCCAGAACCAAGAGCCATATTGAAAAGAAGATGGACGTGGAGATATCGAGAGGAAGGACATCAACAAATGATACATGATTGTTTTATTAATAAAAGTGTGTACTCTGATGAAGATTTTCAACGTCGCTTCTACATGCCGTAACGGTCATACGGGTTATTGTAGAACTTTGTCGAGTAAACCCTTAATTCAACTATCGATTTGATGCACTAAACATACGAGGACATAGTCCTAAAAAAAAGGTCAATATAGCCCTAAGGATTCTAGGTTATGGTGTGCCGACGGATGCCTGTGATGAGTATTATCGTATGGCAAAAACAACAACATACAAAAATCTCAAAATGTTTTGCTAAACTGTAGTCAACCATTTTGGTCTACGTTTTTTACGACAACCAACGCAAGATGATGTCGACCGACTACTAGCTGAAAACACCAAAAGAGGATTTTCCGGAATGCTAGGTAGCCTTGATTGCATGTATTGGGTGTGTCATGGATGTCCTTATGCTTGACAAGGTCAGTATAAGGGGCACTTCACAAAACCAACTGTTGTTTTGGAAGCAACGACATCTTATGATTGCCGGATATGGCATGATTTTTTTGGACTATAGGTTTCAAATAGTGACATCAATATTTTGCATAAATCGCCTTTGTTTGAAGAGCTGAAGTATGGAACTGATCCAACTTCAAATTTCACCGTCAACGACAATAACTATCAAAGTGGGTATTTTTTGGATGATGGAATTTATCCACAATGGTCAAATTTGGTTCAAGCTTACGCTCAAGTATCCCACGACGAGCGTGCAAGACAACATTTTAACACTAAGAAGATGGCGGTTAGGAAGGATGTCGAGCATTTGGGGTTTTGAAGCGGAAGTTCCATATAATTTGTGGACCATATCGTTCGTTTAAACCAATAGAAATGAATAAGGTTATGCTCACCTGCATCATTTTGCATAATATGGTAATCGAGGAAACCCGACGGGATCCCACTTGGACAAGTTATCCACATCAGGATTTGAGGAAAGATGTTCAACCCCTTCACGGTGTGCCAACAAGAAAGTACAAAATGGTAGAAGCGAGAATTGAACACAGAGGATCATATGCTAGGCTAAGGGAGGATCTCACTGCACACTTGTGGGCTGATTTTGAAAAAAAAAACACTTACAGGATTTAGTTTTAGTTTTTGAACCTTTTAGTTATTATTTCAATCATTTTATTTCTTTTATTTTAATTGGATTTGTGTAATCTAAGTATCAAATATTGAAATTAAGGATCAAATTGGTGAAAAAATAACACTGAATTTGAAATTGAAACTAAAGGATTACATCGAAATTGAAACTGAAACTTAAATTGAATGCAAACAAAGTATAACATTGAAAATTTAAAACTAAAGATAATCAAGTGAAACAATGGCATTGTTGATATTCTCATTGTCCACCTCATCAGAATCAACGTCAATTGAGTTTGGGCATTGTTGTGCCTTATGTGCTTTAATTTTATTTATTTCTTCTTTCCAGAGTCGCAATTGCGTCCGATTCATCTTTGACGTGTCCATTCCCAAGATTCCTCTCATGTGAGCATTAAAAAGATTTTGTTCAAGAGCCTTGCGACCTCTCATAATTTGTGCAACCATTTTCTCGCGTTCTACCATTTTACCGATATCAGTCTTTTCTTGTTTTTCAAAAAATTCTTGGAAGTTGACATATGAAGTTGAAGACTTAGTGGCTTCTTGAGCCGCCTTTCTGATCCTTTTAGCTTTCTTGTTGCCTGGTCCATCATATCTTTTTGTATCTCCATTAACATTAAGATTAATATTTGCATGTTGGAATACGCCTGCATTGGGTTGCGGGGTTGAAGTTGTTTCTGGTGAAGAATAAGTAGACGGAGACCCTTGGGAAACGTTTGTCGTCTCGTAAGAAGATTGCTTTGGTACTTGATATCCATTCAACAATTCAGGGTTAAATCGGTTCAGGACTTTGAGAATATGGAAACACTCTTCGTATTCGAAACCCAAACCTCTTTTGTGTTTCCAAACCGCGAGACTTTTTTGAACCCTTTCCTGATACAATATTATATGTTTGTGATGAGATGACCATTATTTTTTCTGATTTTTTTAGCAGAAATTAAGATCAAGAGTTTGAGATGAAAAAATTAAGATTTAAGTGAAAGTATAAGATTTTTTGAATGGAAAATGTGTGATTTTGAAGTTGAAATTGGTTGAATTTATAGGGAGAGAAATGAAAGCCGTTAAGATCCGCCAGTTATCGAGCCAGCTTAAGTCGTTAGGCCTAGGTTGCGCCGAGGTTCGACGCAAGTGGCACCGAGCCTCGACGCAATTTAGACCGAACGACTCAAGTTGCCTCGCTCAATTCAGATTGTCTCATTTTGTGTTTTTCTCACTGCCCAAAAACAAATTTGCCCATCCACGTAATTTCACTGGAATTGCTCCTACTAGCATATATTTCCTATGCTTAGCATTTCTAAAGGAAGTAAAAAAAAGTAATAAGTTACTCCAAATAAAGACCGGAATCTTGACTACAGATACTTAAACCAATACTCTTTCGGGATATAGAATCTAAAAGAGCTTTATAATTTGGATTCCAAAGATCTTTCCTTATTCCTTCCAAAATCAGTTATAATTATTTCAGGAATTTTTGAAAGCAAGATGGTGCTCTTCTGTTTGGTGGTTATAAATAATCAATGTTTTCTCTCCCTGACTCAAGTCAATCAATAATCAGTCGGTCAGACAGTCTTCTTGGCGCTTGCTCTTCTCCCCCCCCCCCCCCCCCCTATTCAGCAGTTTCCTTTAGATCTGCCTACATGTCCCATTCCCACTTTTCAACCACTCTCTCCTCCTCCTCCTCTTTCCTCTTCCCCCAAATCCAATCTTCTCTTCTTATAATCTTCTAAGAGAAGATTTAGGAGATCATCATTAGTATTAGTAAGTAATAGAATTAGTTCTTTTTTCTTTCTGTTGAGATATGGATTTGGTTCTTGATGATAAAAGATTTCAAAATTAAACAAAATCATCTAAAAAATATTGAAGAAAAATTAGACGACGGCGGCGGCGATGGGAGGAGAGGTGGTTATTGAAGGAGGTGCAGAAGCACAATATGTGAATGCAAAGACATCAGTATGGTGGGATATAGAGAATTGTCATGTACCTAAAGGATGTGAACCACATGCGATTGCACAGAATATAAGTTCTGCTCTTATTAAGATGAATTATTGTGGAGCTATTTCTATTTCTGCTTATGGTGATACTAATCGTATACCTATGACTGTTCAACATGCTCTTTCCTCCACTGGAATCACTCTCAATCATGTCCCTGCTGGTAACCCCTTTATTTTCAATTTTAACTGTTTCTATGTTGAATTATCTAAATCTTTGGTTTGAGTTTAAAATTTTGGTATTGAATTCTCAAAATTGATTAAGATGTTACCCAATAAAGGAAAAATAGAAATAAAACAAAGATTAATCGAAGTTGAATTTTTGAAATTGGGGAAAATTTTGCCCAATTTTGTTTTTAGGGTTTTGATTCTAATGTTCTAGTTTTTACTTGGAGGTATGTGCCCTGGAGATTTCCAGTGAGAATTGAACCAGGGATCTCCTTCTAGTTGTTTATTTTGATGTTCTAGTTGTTTGATGTTTCTCTTTGTGAAATTGGTTGTAGAAACATTTAGATAGCATTACTCAACAATTGGAAATTGTTGTTGTATCCACAGGTGTGAAGGATGCGAGTGATAAAAAGATTCTTGTAGACATGTTGTTTTGGGCGGTGGACAATCCTGCACCTGCAAATTACTTGTTGATATCTGGTGATCGGGATTTCTCGAATGCGCTCCATCAATTACGTTTAAGGAGGTATAATATTCTTATAGCACAACCAATGTGTGCGTCAGCACCACTTCTTGCTGCGGCAAAAAGTGTTTGGCTTTGGACAAGTCTTTTAGCAGGAGGACCCCCACTTAAAAGTGGGGAAGCATCACAGTTGATTAATAATGGGAATAGCTTAGGGAACACAGATACACACAAAAACAATAGTTCGGAAGAACCCTTGCACACAAACGACCATGTAGATCCTTCATCTGAAAACTTTTATGCAGAAGACCAGAACTCTTTTAGGAATGCAGGGGCTGGTGATTACAATAAAAATAAAGGGAAACAAGTTAGGAGGAACCCTAGTTTGCCAAATATGTCTAGAACATCTAGTGTACCGGTTGGTGTACAGGAAGGTCACTATAGTAATGGAGGTTTCCCCCAACGTGGATATCCACAGACAAAGCCACATAAGGAAGCTCCTCATGAGTTCTTCGGTGCTAATAAGCCCAAATCTTTTTCAAGTGGGTCTATTCCCAATGTCACTCAACCTAATCCCATTCCTTCTCATGATTTTTATGGTGCTAACAAAGCGACATCCTTCTCAAGTGGGTCTGTGCTCGGTTCCAATCCAGGTCATCCTGCTCCGCACGAGTTCTTCGGTGGTGTCAATAATCCTAGACCCTTCCTGAATGGGTCTATTCCCAGTTTTAATCAAGCTAATCATGATCCTATTTGGAATAATGGGGGTAACTATCCTAGCGGTCACCAGCATCATTATCCCCAACAACAAAGACCGAATAACTTCCCATATCCTTCAAACTTTGGTCCCCCAAGTTTTCATGCACAAGGTCCACATCCAATACCTCCTAGAACTAATGTACACACCTTTCCTTCAGGTCCTCCTACAAATATTCCTGAATTTAAACTAAATATTTCTGAAAACCGCAACAATACACAGTATCGTCCCACTGGCATCCTTCCAGAGCCAAAACCAAATCCTAAGATGGATTCTGCAACCCCAAACATGAATGTCCTACATCTGTCTTCGGTGCAGAATACCTACATTGGCCCTCGAGGTCAGGACTCTGTCCCCTCATCTTCTACTGTGACTGCTAACAGCCCTCCGGAGAATAACATGTGCGGGGTTAAAGGAAAGCGACTATTTTCTGAATATGAACAAGGTCTTGCAGGGATTGTTATACTTGCTTTGGCTACCTTAGAAACGGACAAGATACAACCAACTGAAATGAATATAACCGATTGCATTCGCCATGGTGATCTTAAACACAGTAATATAGATGTTAAGAAAGCCCTAGATTCTGCTATTGAGCAAGAGGCGGTTGAAAAACAGACTGCTGGTGCGTCACAATATTATGTTCGTAAAGGTAAGAAGGTCTGGGGATGCATGAATCCTCTAGGTGGCAGTCTCAAACAGTACCCGAAACCTCTATGGGACGGAATCCAGAAATTTCTTACTTCTCCTGACGGCCGGTCTAAAATTATGGCTACTCAAAGCAGGTACATTTGTTTTTGGATTTTGAATTTCAAATGTCATTTTTAGGACTATCTTTCTGGTAGTGAGTATTAAGTGTATACTTTAACCACTGAACAGGTATGAAGCGGCCACTGTTCTAAAGAACGAGTGCTTGAAAGATCTGGTTTTGGGTCAAATTATTCAAATTTTGACTATGTTAATCAACGTCAAGAGGTGGATTGTAACTCATGCTTCATCAGGTTGGCAGCCAGTTAGTATTACTCTGAAAGAGATCAGCACTGATTCATATCCCAAGGCCGCTCAGGTATCTTTAAACTGGAAGCCAGTTAATAATGCCCCTAAAGGGACTAATGGGGAATCAATTCAAGTATCATTGAATAGGCAGCCAGTTAATAATACCCCAAAAGAAACTAACGGGGAATCAACTCAAGTAGCAGTGACTTGGCAGCCAGTTAATAATACTCCTAAAGAGACTAACGAGGAATCAACTCCCAAGATTGGGACTTGATTCGTTTCGATATCGCTACTAGCAAGGGACCTAGGAAGCAAAACAAATTATTAAGGTAGAAATTTGACATCTAGGTGGGTCTCCTTGGAAAACTTTATAGTTTATATAGTCTACTAAAAGTAGGAAGGAATGTTGGAGTCGTCGTCGTCGTCTTAAAGTGGTGAAGCAAGGGAGCAGGTAAAGCTGCATGTTTTGTCCGTTTAATATCTGAAAAGGTGAAATGTTTTACAGATATTTTAGGTAACTTTGAACAGAGTCTGCATTACACAAGAGTGGAGGAGGTACACTCTCCTTGGCACTAGATAGGTTTTTTCTCCATCCTCGGAATCTGATCTATTGACTTATTTTAGGTCTGCAAAAATGGGTTTTAGCCTGTAGTGCAAGATTTATTCAGAATCATGGACGTGTTAGAATAATTTGTGGGAAAATATGCTACTTATATTTCAGTTTATAAAGCATCATGGATACCTGTCGTTAATTCATCAAGCAAAGGATAGCTCGTAAATTTCTATTCTCTATAATTCATTATCTCATCTCTAACGTGTGAAAAAGGATTATGAAAGGAATTTCACTGAGTTAGTAAATTATAGCAAGATGCGTCACTGACGGAAGAAGGTTTTTTTTGGTATTCAAACCATGTCACTGAGGAAGAAGGTATTTTCTGGTATTCGAACCATGTCACCGAGGGAAGCAGGTTTTTTGTGGAATTCAAACCATGTCACTAAGAAGATGTTTCAAAGTTCATTGTACCAGAGGGATAAAGTGAGTAGCATGGCAAATTGTTTCTGTTACCTATGGAAGAAGGTTTACTCTGGTATTTATCTAAGAGAAGATGTTTTGAATTTCTTCAATTGTGCTACAGTCAGAGAAATTAAGAAGCTGACGAACTATTTGGATCATTGGAACTTAGAAAATGGTGATAAAAAACGCAGTGCAGTATCGGCACTGTCAACTATCATATCAAGTAATGGCGTTATTATTGGTGTATGACTTGGCCATTCTGAACCAAGAATTTATGTTTCTCTTGTTACTGTAGGTAGAATTAAATCCATAAACGGGTTTTAGTTAAGAATCTTTTATTACTTAAAATATTAGTATAGCTGTACGTATGTGGCTGTTGATGAAGATTGCCTACAAATTTCCTCTTTGGTTGAATGATTAAGTGACAGGTACTGTATGTAACGTGAATAATTGCTTGATCTTTATATTTTGTGCCTGCGAATTCATTTCTTATATTATTAGCAGCTGTAAGTATATGACGACAACTGAAGAAGATGAATTGTTGTCGGTATGTAAAGTATGGTGAATATTTGCCTAATCTTTATGTTTACACGGTCTTTTTGTTGGACAAAGGAGCCTGAAGTTGAACATAGTTTTGTATTTTGATACCTCGAGACATAAGTTGACATATTCTAGCGAACAAGTCACAAGAAGATATCATATTTTTCATGGTCCAAGTTTTCTTGTGCCATAGATTACTAAATCTACTTCCTTTTTGTCCACAATTTAACCTTCTTTTAGCTCAGATTCTGGGGATCACCACTGCTCTAAGGGCGGAATATAGGCACCGATGATGATGACCAGATCGGCGACAGATAGACAATGGAACAAAGCTTACTTTGAATCTGATTCTGTAAATCTAGTTCGCTTCATCAAGACAGACAGATAATGAACCGCCTTGGTACATATTGGGCATAATAACATAAATCGAAAATAGGATGACACAGATACCACTCAGTGATAGAGCACATCCACAGGGAAGGAAGTCAACCAGGTGGCGAACTAGATTTGGTTCAGAATCTGTAGATATTACAGTAAGCTAGTTTCATATTTTTATTGAGATATAGGATGAAAGCATCAAACATTTTAACTGTTAGAACATTACTGACATGAGGATCATCATATAGAGTTTCAAGCAGATGATCCCTAGCTAATTAAGATAAATACAAGCTACCAACATAAACAAATCTAGCATGACTTCATGGAAGAAAAGGATTGTAAGAGGGGGTTTCCTTTTCCTGCTGTTTATAAGCCCTGCAAAAGAAACAGCAAACCCGGGATATGAATATTAGGGCTCATGAAGTCGATAAGGAACACTAAAAGACTAAACTAAGACTAACTGTACAGAGTCACATGATAGTTGGGTTTAGAAATGTCATGCATTCACCTTGCAGCACTCATTCCCCCAAGTGCAACTGTTCCAATAATAATAAGAAAAAATGGGGCTTTAACCAAGAACGCTTTATTTTTGCTTCCTTGATGAACGTTTGGAGATCCTGTTCTGACAACTCGTGCATATGCTGCTAGTAAGCAAGAAAAATTGGGGCAATGCATAAATAAAAACATCCAAGGAACAGAGGAAAGGAAGAATGAAAGAGAAAGCAGATAACCAATGTAGTAATATTCCTGAGTTTGCATCAAAAGAAAAAAAATAAGCAAGAAAAAGAATAAGTAAAAATACCTGAGTTTGTTCCCCCTTGTCCTGTACCTGTAATACCAAAATATCAGGTACTCATTGTAGATCACTCCAAGTAAGAAGGAAATTCTATACTTTTCCCATGGTTTGCAAACTCACTGTCTGGTTGGGGGACGTCTTGGTAATACTAACTTGAACATGTTGCCTCACTAAATGGGATATGTTGGTCACAGATTTGAAAAAGAATATACCCATCAAAGCAGCTGCAAACAAGTATCATATACAGCATAATGATGGGGAACATTAGTTGACTAATGTTTCAGATGCCAATAAAAGTTTCAAAAATGTGCATATTCTACCAACACAGAGAAGAATAAGTCAAAAATTAAGAAGAATAAGAGTCCAGTGAGTACCTGTACTACATTTTTCTCACCGACCTCTTCCACAACATCCAGAATCTTAAAAAGATCTACATGATCTTCTACTGCATCAGTCACATCTTCTGATGACACAAAATAAACACCGCGAGACCAAGATACCAAAAAATTGATGAGTATTCTACCCTGGACATCCTTCCACCTACCTGCCATGATAGTACAAGCAGTGATTGACCAGGAATTCTTAATATCTACAAGGCACTGTTTAATGGATGCAATTTCATCCTGGAGACATCGACCAGATACCAGTTGGTAAGACGGGCCTTTCAAACCTTTCCCATATTTAGTTATTGACCAACTAACTCCAGCATCTCATGAATGTATGGAGCATTGGCTGTATGCTAAGGAAATGCAGCATGGTTACTTGCTCTGGGGCCTCTTTACAAGACGCAACTACTCCAGGGATCCTGGCCACATGTTGTTTAAACCTGCTTATACCTCCAGTGACGGCTTTTATTCACAGTAATTGCACTTAACCTTTTTCTTTCTCTCATCTTGAGCAACACCATGTTCCTAACCGGGGTCGACATACCCTAATGATCTAACTGGAGCCATACTTATGAGAACACTCCTATCACTGATCACCTGTTTTCCTTTACTCCTGTAGCCATCAGGGACTTCATCCTCTTCTTCATCATCATTCAAGTGCAAATCCAAAGATGCTTGTTCTTCATCTCCAGATTGTCTTCATTTCTTATTTGACCTCCATCCTTCCAGATTTTCTTTCATTTTCAGGTAAACATCCTTAGGAGCCTTCTTACAATATGCAACCTCTCCCGAAATTTCAGCTAAATGCTGCTTCAATCTATATAGCCCACCATTAACTACTTTTTTCACAATAATGCATTTCACCTTCTTTTTCTTTGCATCTTGGAGAATCCCATGCTTCCATCCAGGGTGAACGATTCCTTTGGGGCGAGGAGGAGCCATATCTTCTATAATCGAGTAACTGTTCTAGTAGGAAATGGTTAATCCTTGAATATTTGCAAACATGAAATATTCTATAAATATGGAAAGGCCAATACTTGCTACTGGCACATGACATCACTTTTGTCTCAGTAAGTATCAATCGGATGAGCAGGAGAAACATAAGGCCGCACTATACACTTCTTATGTCTAATTTTCTGAAAGTTGTATCTGAGTTAGAATCTCTTGCTGCATGATTCTTCCAAAAGTTTAACACCAGAATTCCACAGAGATTTTCTGCTCAAACAACCCTTGAGAACAAGGAGACTGTTTCTGAAACTAGTAAATTTGGCAAAAAGAAAGAAACATAAAGACAGCCAAATTCGACTCGTAAACTGAAGAATAGTGGAAGACTGTCTAGGTACTTAAAGATTAAAATAGCTCGCTCATATTGTTCCTTATTTCTAAAAGTCAAGCTTATAAGCTAGTCATTGTTACCAACAAATGATGATATACTGTTTATTCTAACACTGACAGCAATTCATTGAACTGTGAACTACCCAAACCTTAACTGAGAGTCTGCAAACCATGGTCTCAGTATATTAACTTCCAAATTTTAGCGAGCTGAGAAAATTACCGAATTTTAGGCATGAGTATGCTTCCGAAATCTGCAATACACGCAACAATAATGGTCAGGCTAATGGTTCATCCAGCCAATCAAGCAAGTTACTTATCAACATTCCAGTTTTATTTAGTATTTATTATTATTTGGTTAGTGGCAAGGTATGATGCACAACTCGGATATTTCAATTTATCTCACAAGTTGTTCCAAAACATAAAAAGTTATCGTGGTGCCAAATACTTACCAATTTAAACTTAGTCTCTGCACTGAACTTTTCATTTGCAGGAAAACGGTCAGGGTGAGATTCCCATGCTTTTATTTTATAGGCTGCTTTAACCTGTATTCACCCAAATTACACATATAAGCCGTCAGATATCTGCACATTCTGTGTTACATGGATTCCGATGATTGGAAATCCTAGTCTAATAGCATTGTAAACTAAAGTTTTCAATCTCACACATTGGCACCACTATCTTCACGATTACACACATAAACCACAAACATTAAGGAACTTTACGGGTCTTTTGTCATTGGGAGCTAAATTTCCACATCACTCTAGCTTCCAATTCATAAAGATCCTAAATTTCCCTAACAGTGACTAAATTCACAGTGAAATATCATATTTATGACTACTATGATCTCAATAGAAACTAAGTTAATCAAGTTCATTTCACACATCGAGAAGCAAATTCAACAGAAATTAGTAACTCTTGTATAATTTGCAAACGATTATACCTGAGATGGGGTTGGATGAGAAGTGGATGATAGTCCTAGCAACTCTCTGGCTTCATCCCCTCGCATGTCTTTCCAATTAAATGTACAGGATTTCTTTTTTAATTCTGATTCTAAACATTTCTTCTTATTATTATTTTTCTTTGTTTTTCATGAAAAAGTTGAAATTTTTCCAGGGCTTATAAAATGCCACGAGGCCCACGACCATCAGTATCAACGAGGAGAAAACACGGAACGGTTTTGTTATGAATCGTCGTGAGTTGTTTCATGTGTGTATGTGTGTAGTGTACCTTCTAACGAGTTGACTCACCTCTCAACAAATCAATCTTTAGTCTATAGGTACGTGGTTAATATCGGCCGTATGGCCGCGATAACGGTGATATTTAAGGTATCGCTTTAAGAGCGCGATGTATCTTTAAAAATTGCCGTATCGGTCCATACGGTCGAGATCCGTCCGATATTCAAGGTATATGCTTGTTGTTTAATCTAGATTTTTGAAACTTTGAACTTAAAATTGTAATATACTAATATGATCTCTTCTTAAAGTATGGTTGTTAAGATTCTTGGTAATAAATCAACAAAAATATAGTTAATTCTTGATATTCACATTATAAAATTTGAATATAAAATTTAGGACTCTCGATATTTCCCCGATAATCTTCCCGAGATATTGTTATCAAGGTGTCAAGGTCCCGACCGAGATCCAAAATTAACTACATTGGTCTAAAGTCTAAACCGAATTTTTAAATTTGTGGAACAAACGGTGGCAACCCATCCTTTACAGAAAAGAATTCAGGCCCTCTTCAAGTTAATGAGATCAGAGCCTATAGTGGGAGACGAATCATGTGGCAGATAACCTCTAAATTTTTTATTTGGTACATGTAGCATCACTCAGTAAAAACATTGGCAGCAATTTTGAAGCTGGGCAACAAAACATTTTTCCAATAGGCGGAGTCACAATGGATACAGTTTTCTCGACCTGGTTAAAGACCTATGACATCCATAATTAAGACGACTGATTGCACAGCCGTTGTTTCAATCGGGAAAGTTGGACTATTATAAGCCGTGTTACATGTACAATTTTAGGGTAGTCATTGAAATACAGAATGTCATACATACACCGATACAAGCGGTGGGAAGTTTGAGTTTCCTCTACAATATGCAATAGCCATGTCCACTGCCTCACCAGTAATCTTTACAAGAACATTCACCATTCTTAAAATGGTGGAACCTGTTTCTATCTCTTACAATTATTTCCCGATCGAAAACCTTAGAAATTAACTTACTAGCTTGATGGCAATCTTTACACACTCTCAAATTCTTCGATATTCGAATGACTGATCCAGGTTTGGTTTTTAATAACCCAAAAGCAATGGCAAGCTTTTCACTATGGAAGTACAATGAATTCTCCTTTTCCTCTTCCTCAACGATATCATGCGACATTGCATCAGTTTCAGGTATATAACCTACAGATTTTATGCATTTCAACATTTCGTCAACCTTGGCATATATCTCTTTAGATTCAGGATGCATCCTACCTCCAGCAATGAACTCGCTAACAATGCCATCCAGCTCGATTACAGAAAAACCAGGCACCTTTTTTACTCCTCGATCATTCATCAACTTTCTCACTCTGGCAACATCATCCCATCTACCTACATTTGCATATAAATTTGCTAATAACACGTAACGACCACTATTATGAGGTTCTAATTCAATTACTTGTTTTCCTATTTCTTCACCCAACTCGATGTCGCCATGAATTTTACATGCACCCAGAAGTGCACCCAGTACACCTGCATCAGGACTCATTGGCATCTCATCTATAAGCTTTCTTGCTTCCTCTAGAAACCCAGCTCTGCCAAGCATATCCACCATGCACCCAAAGTGCTCCATCTTCGGCTCAATTCCGTAAACTTCTTTCATGAGGTGAAAGTAATGCCGTCCCTCTTCAATCAAACCTTTATGAGCACATGCATTAAGCAAATTCACAAACGTGATCCCATCCGGAGCTACCATCTGTTTTTGCATCTCCTCAAAAAGCTCTATTGCAGCTTTCCCTTGCCCGTGCATTGCTATTCCTCCAATCATACAATTCAATGAAGAAATCCCTTTGTGTTTTAACCCATTAAAGACTTCAAATGCTTTCTCTAAACACCCACATTTACAGTACATGTCAATAATCGTCGTCGCTAGTTTCGAATCCACTTCAATTCCACTCTTCTTTATATGTTCACAAATCCACTCTCCTTGCTCTAGAGCTCCCAATCCTGTACAAGCTGATAACATACTAGCTGCAACAAATTTATCCAACTTAACTTTCTCTAACTGCATCCTTTCAAACAATCGAAAAGCTTCATGAAAACGGTCACTTTGAACATACCCTGCAATCATAGCATTCCAAGAAGCAGAATTCCTTTCCGTCATCGACCCAAAAACTTCATAAGCATCATCTAAAAACCCCAACTTCGAATACCCAGTAATCAAAGTAGTCCAAGAAACAAAATCTTTATTCATCATTTTATCAAACACCCGTCGTGCATCATCCAAACACTCAAAATTCACATACATATGAATCAAATTATTCAAACAAAACTTATCTTCTCCAAACCCAAACTTCAAAACATGTGCATGTATCTGTCTTGACTCCATTATCTGATTTCCATTACAACAAACTCTAATCACACTTGGGAAAGTAAACTTATTAGGATAAACAGAGTTTTCCAACATTTGAGAATACAGTATTATACAATCTTTTGTTGAATGAGAATTTAAATAACCTCTAAAAATAGTATTATAAATGAAAGTATCTGGTTTAGGAATTCCATCAAACACTTTAAGAGCATAATTCATATCACCTGATTTACATATTGCACAAAATTTGATAACTCGACCTATAGCATCATTATCTTTTGATAGGCCTAGTCTAATGATTTTTGAATGATACTGTTTCAACTCAACCATCGTGACACAATTTTCAAGGCCATCGGATGTCGAAAGAGTCGATCTTGATGAAGTTGAAGATGGTGGCGGTGGAGAGGTTTGAAGTAGCACAGGAGAAGAAGAAGCCATGGATTTTTAGCTCCACTTTCTTCAAAAAAATGTAGGCCATTGAATCCCCCTAAATCTCCTTTAAGACCACGTCCTATGCACCCATGTCTAATGGGTTAGTTTGTCCAGCTAGGTGTTTGGATAAAAAGGATACGCCACTATAAGAAAACAACTGAGCGATGGAAACTATGTCGCTCGACATAGTTCTAATCTTCCACGATCGACTTCCTACCGCCTATGAATAAACATCATCTTCTTCATATTTTCACATCCAATTCTACCAAATTCTCTTCAGTAATAATTTAAAATTTTTATTGTAAAAAGATCTTCTGCCGCAATGAGTTTATTAAGAAATAAAAGAAACCGAAAAGGACAACCAAGGGAAGGTCCAAGGAGTGGAGTGAACTGGGATCAGGATAGAGATGAGGGGTTCCAACATGTTAGACAACTTACGGGCACTGGTGTAGTGGATAGTCATATATCAGGCCATCAAGAGAGAACTCGGTATACCAAGCTAAGAGGTGGGTTAACCGAATTTGGTACCGTGTATGAGTGGCTCCTTGGTGCAATTAAAGAAAGAGTTTGCAGATATTCATGGTATCGTTTATATTTATTTAACCCTAAGCACCATATGACAGCTATTGTTCAAGTACTACTAGAACGTTGGTGGAAGACTACAATTACGTTATATTTTAAGGGTTTCAGATGTGGTAAGTTTGTTTGTTCTCTATTAATTTTTTGTATTTGTATTTTTGGTTTTATATATGCAAACTTTAGATTATGTAAACATTAGGTTGATGCAAACTTTAGATTATTCAAACTTTAAGATCTATAGCCGAAAATTAATTTCAAAATATTATTTGTAGGAGTTACGCCGTTAGATATTTATATGTTGACGGGAATACCATGCGAAGGAGATATGGTTCCACACAAGGTTTGAAAAACGAATGTTAAAACGGTCACGCTTGTGTAGCGTGTCCGTGAGGCTCACCGATACCCGTGTCTAACACTGATAAATAGGAAAAAACAACGTTTTTTGGCCCGTTATAACTGTTTTCACGCATGTGATAACCGTTTTTCTAAAATTATTTTTTATCGTTTTTTTCTTTTAAATAACATTTTAATTTTTTTAGGCCGTTTTTTTCCTTTTTCACGCCCGTTATACCCGTTTTTTAGAAAAATAAATAAATAAACATCTTTTACCCAATTTTTTATTTCTAAAATAAAAGATAAAAAAATTTTAATTAAAAAAATCAAAATAAATGTATAACGAAATACAATCGAAAAAACGTAGTAACACTGTTATTTAGACTCGTTATAACCGTTTTCACGCATGTGATAACTGTTAGATAGGAATTTCATATCATAATTTATTTATTTTCTTAGATAATCGTTATCACACCCGTTATTAAAAAAATATCAAAAAAACGTGTTTTTTCCTAAATAACGTGTTTTTTGCCCGAAACGTGCTCACATCCGTCGAAACGCGTTATAACGGTCACGACCTATCCCGTGACCCGACCTGTGACCCGTTTTTCAAACATTGGTTCCATATGACCAACAGAAGTGGAGAGCACAAAATAAATGGATAAAACGCCTTGTATTGTATTCTTCTGATGAGGAAGGAAATAATGAGCATAGAGTTATCCACGCTGGTGGAATCAGAGTCTCTGGGTTGAAAGCTTTTTTAAAATGTTGTAGAGAAAAAGTGGACCAGGATCCTGAAGAAGAGAAAGCTGAGCACCTGGTTGATATTCTGAAGAAGAGAAAGCTCATCCAGGAGGATATCAACCAGGAAATAATATGTAATTTTAATTTTATGTTTTAATTGAATCAAAAATATGTAATTTTGATTTTATGTTTTAATTGAATCAAAAACTAGTCTGTTTTTTTAATTTTATTATGTTAATAAATTTAAATGCGCGAATATTAAAAGTAATTACATTTGGTGAAAAGTAGGAAATAATTTGAATTAATTTGATTGAACAATTTGATACAATTAAATAAAACACTAATCTCCATTATATTAATTTACTATTATACGCTCTTTTACAAGATATAAACTAGGGCAGTAAAAACTTAAACACTTTAGTAAAAATCTCTGACAATCTTGGGCCTCCTGTTTATCTTCCACTCGATGTGCTCCTGAGAAGATTTTCTCTTATTTTTGTGAGAAGTACTACTAACTTTCAAATTTTCTTTACCCTAATTTTTTTTGACTTAAACTTTTCTTTTTCTTTTCGGTGCGACTTGGTTAACAATAAAACCTGAAGACCTCTTTTTTCATTCTTTATTTTCTTATAACCATCATATATCTTACTAACAACGGCTTCAAGAATGACTCCTGAAAAATCTAGTTGTGTTGCCAAATCAAGATTTACAATTTGTGCCGTTTGGAAAAAAAATTGTGGAAAAAAATTTAGAGTAAAAACTAGATAAAGTAGAAAAAAAATTTGTAAGAATTTCGCGATAAAATTTGATTTAAAAATGGTAAATTTATAAGCGGGAAAAAGTTAGCCATTGGCGACATAGTCTTAGTCGAGCGACAAAGACTAGGACGCCAACGACGAAGACTATATCGCCAACGACTTAATCTTTGTCGCTCGACTAAGACTATGCCGCGCTGTGGAAATCCTCAAATTAGAGCATTTGATTATTCGATAGGTCCATAGTGGCTCATTTTGATCAAAATGAACATTTGAGAGGTGCATATGACTTGGCCTAACAGAGTATTATGGTAAAAGAATTCAATTTTCTATTTCCCGTGCCACCTCATCGTTGGATATAGATTATGGAAATGTAAGTCTAATGGTGGAATATCTAAAGCAAGAAAAGAAATAACGTTGAAACGTCAATTGGATTGATGTTGCTCGAGTTTTATGTAATACACTAATCAGATTGCCACGAAACGCAATTTGGATTGTTTCACAACATTATTCATATTGCAACTCACTCTAATCCTAATTTTTTTTTAGATCAACGGTTCATATTGAGTGCCAATCAGATTGCCACCACCCAAAAGTTTGAGACTCTATCTACAAACTAAATGAGCTAGGGGGTTGGGATTCATGAATATGCAGATATAGTGCTATGATCACCAAAATTGGTTGGAAATTAGTTACTGACAAAGATTCTGGTCTAGTTACTGCCAAATGCTTAAAAGATAAAAGCATTATGAGTTTGATCACTGACCCTAAGGTGGGATATTTCTGGATATGGAAAGGTATACTCCAAGGAATTAGAAATATTCAAGAGCACAACATGTGGAGAATAAGAAATGGGAATAATATCAACATTTGGGAGGACAAATGGATAGCAGATACCAAAATTTCCATTATCAAGCCTTCAAACTGTCCTGATAATCTTACTTTGCTTAAACATCTTAATTATCTGAGAGTGGAGAATAAAATGTCTAGAAAATCAATACTTGGTTCACACAGAAGGAAACTCTAGCTCCATAAGCACAAATCCGAACCCTAGGGAGGAAGACAAAATTCATTGAAAACTTACCCAGAATGGTGAATTCTCGGTAAAGTCTCTTTATAAGGAAAAAATGGAAGAAAATACAATAATGAGGTTCAGAGTACTGATTGGGGTAAAATCTGGAGAATTGACACTTCCTTAACAATAAAACTCTTCATACGGAAACATGCTCATGGTACGCTCCCAAAAAATGTTAATACCGTAAGTATCTTATAATACATGGATCATATGTGTAAATCTTGTAGTCATGGGGAGGAAAACAATATGCCCACCTTTTCAGAGACTGTCCCTTTGCTAACCCTGTCTGGAAAATTAACAATGTAAAATTTGGTATCACTAACTTTAGTGATTGGTTCAATTCCTGGTTTGAATCTAATACTAACAAGCAGTATGGAAAGAAGACATACGCATATGCTTGCTGGTTCATTTGGAAGGTAAGATGTGATCACATTTTCAATAACATCGGTTTATAACCAATTTAAACATCCAAAAACATAAAACAACACATCTGTGACAATATCAAGATTCATAACATCCAGGATCATATACTAAGCAATGTTTTCTACAGAAGAAGTGATAGTATGCAACAAAATATGCTTGGCCTTTCAAATGACTGAGACATTTGGGGTTATCATTAAAATTTGCACTATACAAAACCCTGAAACCCTCTCCCTATACACTGCTCTCAATTCTACTGATTTTACAGGAAATCACATTGGGGATAGAGGACATCCAGGATACTATGAAACAGTTGGAGCAACAAGAGGAGCAGATCTAGCTCTCAAATGGGTTAAGGAATTGAAGCACACAAACATAGATATTGAAGATGAAGATATGTCCACAATTGTTAGATTCATCTTGCTTTACCAAAATACGGTTCAAGGAAGATTCACAATAAGTTCCAGTTAACACGTTATTCATAAAAGATATCAGAAAGATGACTCTAATTCAATCTCTTTTGTTCTTTTAAACCTTAAAGTAATTCATGAAACTCAAAACTATCCCATTTTTCAATTAGTTTTGGTCCCTAAAAACTATGCTCACCAGATGAACTTTAACTCTGATCGTACACCTGATACTTGGTTAAACATGATAAATAATTTATAATCTTTTTTTTCTGGACTCTGCCTATGATTTTTCCTATATTAAAAAAAATCAAAACCACTAAAAATAGATCAAAATTAATAGTCCATCTGTAGATGCTGATGTAGCACCTTCTGCCACTCTAAAATTTAAGGGGTCCTCTTTTATATGAATATATACCCCAGCTGAAAAAAAAAGTTCAAGAAACAAGACCTTGACCTACATTTGGTCTATCAAATTCACTATATTCGTGCTGACTAACTATTTTGCACGAAAATTACCCAGCCCGTCCTGACCGATGCATTTGCTAATGCGTGCGGCCCACAGCCACGTGATATGAGACTTAAAAGGTTTAGCTGGATCGTAATTAGAATCCCATCAGTACAGTATCATGGTTCAAGTTCAACGACCCAATGGAAAATCTCTTTGTTGAGTAGTAGGACTGAAGAAGAAGAAGAAGAAGAAGAAGAAGAAGAAGAAGGGCTGCACTGAATGGCATTAAAGGTTTCATCTTTGATCAATTCGAATAAAATATTAAAAAGGGTATGTTTAAATTCATTATTTTCTTCAATTTCAAGTGAAATTCCATTGAATGATACACCTAAAAAAGCCACCGATTTTGAAATACAATTACGTGCTTTAAGGAAGAACTTAAATCCTAATAACTTACTTAGGGTTTTAGACTCAACTCATGATATGAAGACATCAATAGAGATAATAAAATGGGTTTCTTCACAGAAACGGTTTTGTCATACACCTGATACTTATACCAACATGATTCTGAAATTAGGTATGATGGGAAAAACTCAAGAAATGGAAGTTCTGTGTTTGAGTATGGTTAAGGAAAAATGCATAGGAATTGGAGAAGTCTTTTCTGAAATAATTACTAGTTTTGTTGATAATAATAGAATTAAAGAAGCTTTAAGAATTCTTGAAATTATGAATTCGGCAAAGTTAAAACCGTCTATACGGATATGCAATGTACTCTTAGGTACTCTTGTTGAGGAGAAAAGTGATCTGCTTTCTATATTGTTTGCTTATAAAGAAATGGTGAAAGCTGGAATTGTACCGAATGTTGACACGTTGAATTACTTGATACAAGTTTTGTTGGAAGATGGGAGGATTGAAGTTGCATTAGATCAGTACAGGAGAATGGATAAGAAAGGATGCAAGCCTAATGGTAGGACTTTTGAGATACTTATTAAGGGTTTGTGTATGAGAGACCGGGTTGATGAATCAGTTATAGTTCTGGATGAGATGCTTGAGATTGAGTGTAAATTAGATGTGAGGTTTTATTGTGCTGTGATACCTATTTATTGTGAAGCTAATAAACTAAATGTTGGAATGAAATTGTTCAGTAAGATGCGAGATACTGGTACATTGCCTGGTTTGTTTATTTATAAGGTTTTGGTGGACAGTTTGTGTGCAGAACGGAGGTTAGATGAGGCGGTTAAGCTTTTCAAAGAGATGATAGATAATGGTATAGACCCTGTGGTTGATTTATTTGTTCATATTGTTTGTGGGCTTGGTAAAGTTGGGAAGTTTAGTGAAGCGGCCAAGTTCTTGGAGGAGAATTCTGTGTGTGATATTTCTCCTCACAATGAGTTGCTTCAAGGTTACTGCAACAGTGGTAGACTTTACGAAGGAAGTAAATTTCTCGAGAAAATGGTTGAGAAGAATGTAGCTGATAGTTTTTCTTGGAGTATTCTTATCAGAGGGATTTGTGAACTAGGGAAGGTTACAAAGGCCTTTGAACTTCTTAATAGAATGGTGATTTTGTCATACATTCCCGATGTTGCTATTTATTCTGCTCTTATATGTGGACACTGTAGACAGAACAATTATCGAGAGGCTCTCGAGCTATTTTATTCTGTTCGTGTTAAGAAGTGGGTTTTAGAGTCAAACTCCTTTGAGCAACTAGTTGAAGGCCTTTGCAGTGTTAATATGATGGAAGAAGCATATTTGGTGTACCGTTATATGTCTACCAACGGTAGCAGTATGAGAACATCGTCATTCAATATCTTTCTCAAATGTATGCTTACAGGAAATGCTGATGAAGCAATCAGGCTGTTAAAGTCTTCGGAGTTTCGTTCTGGTACTTCTGGCTGTCTCAAGACGTACAATATCATCATGCATGGGTTGCTAAAGTTGGGTAGGGCAGCAGATGTGTTAGTACAGTTTTCACAAATGTTGGTGCAGGGCTGTACTTTAGATGCTGAGACTTACAATGTCCTAATATGTAGCATGTGCACAGAAAGCAGAACAAGTGATTGTGCTCTACTGTTAAGTCAGATGCTCGGAGTTGGGTTTGTTCCAGATTCAGAAACTTTAGAGATACTGATGTTCTGTATGGCGAGCCATTCTCAGTTACATCTGCTTGCACACTCATTGGATAAGCTAGCTTTAAGGGATGGAATTCTGACTGTTCCAATGTTCAATATGTTGATCAACTGTCTCTGCAAGGAAGGTCATAAACTTGACGCCTGTAGATTCTTAGATCAGATGTTGGAGAAAGGGTGGGTCCCAGATGCTGCTACACACGGTTTGTTAATCGGCAGAAATAATCAAGATGAAGCTGGTTCAGAAGCAGAGTTAATTGAAGATCAGGATCAAGTTTGCAGTATATTGGCGGAGGGCTTGATGAAAACATAAGAAACTCGGGTGCTGATATAGGAGGTTGAAAATTAAACTAGAAGGCAGTGTACTCACCAATCACCCCCAGTCTTCAATTGTGAATAAGAGATTACCAGTTGAGCTTGTATTGTTACGTGCCTCCACACAGAACCACTCCACCTGTCTTCATGAGTGTGGACTCCATCTCCTACAGGGGAATTCTCTGTCAAACCAACGTACAATGTTTTGACAGCACATGACCCAGGTAACCCCCAATTCCCATCTAAGAAAATCTGGAGCAATCATGTTCCACCAAGAGTAATTCTTTTGTATGGACGTCTGCACTCAATAAGATCTCTACTTAAGACACACTCCAAAGAAGAAGTTTTGAGTTGGCCAGTAGGTGACATTTCTGTCAAAACCAACTAGTATCAACATAGAACCTCCTTTTAAATTGTCTATTTGCTTCCAAAGTTTGGTATTTTTTATGCCCCAGCAATCACCAATGGACACCTCCACAATCAGTTATGCAACTGTCACAATCATGGTCTACCAAGGGTATGCACTATGCAGGGCCCTGCAACGGTCACAGGTGACATGGTTCCTGACACTGGAGTTTGTGGAATGAACAAAGGATATATCTTGAGAAAACTCACTTCCAAGCAACTCTTGGGAGTTAAGGCTGCTATTATAGCATGGAGTTCAACTTTCAGTAGGGACTACAAATGTAGGTTACTGGTGTATTTTCTCTTGGAAGCTAGTCCCACTAACCATATAGTATGTATAATGGTTTCCCCTTCATCCTATTTGGGATTATCCTTTTCTGACAGGTTTCATGTTTTTTCTTTTATATTTACTTGTAATTATCTTTCTTTCACGATCAGAAATGAAACTCATTCAACATTATCTTGATTATCTTACTGCTCAGGTTCATATATCTTAGTTCTGTCCCTCTCTGTGAACTCCCATGATTTTATGAAATGAAAAGGGCATATGTGATATGGTAAAGCTCAGAAATGTGTTCGAAGCATATAATGCGTCATGCATATTACTTTAGGGTGTCTGTTATGTGCCTAACTAGTGTTTCTCAAGTCGAAATTCACATGACTGGAATGTATGCAACATATACTTGCTCCATCCATACGTTAGTAACTGTTTTAAGCTGGGTTGAAAGGTACGAATTAGTCCTGAACTTTAGGAGGATAAGTGGATAAACCCATTCACAGAGAGAGAATTGGTAAAACTATCAGTTATTTCTGTTATCGTCTTAACTAAGAATAGTGAAAGCTAACTATGGACAACCTTAACTGATTTGGTATTGTTATCAAGATGCTATAAAACCCCTCCTATTATCCATTTCTCCAACATCCGGGATCACTAACAAGTTCTTACAAGAAGGATGATGATATTGTAACAATAAGATCTCTTCTCATCCTGTTGTTATTCTTGTTTCCCGGCATCTCGCCTTCTTTGATCAAAATTTGAAAGCTTTCACCGCGAAGGCGAGATTACTATCATATAAAAGGAAAAAAGAAGAAAAAAGATGATCGGAAAGGTTGCTGCGGCCAGTGTGTCGCTTATCCTAGTAGTAGGTGTTGTGATTGGTGTAATCGCTAGTGTTGGCCACTTTCACAAACATGACAACTCATCAAATGGTGGAGCAAATGCAGATGATCACTTGTCTACAGGAATGAAGGCTGTGACAACAATGTGTAACCCAACCGAATACAAAGACACATGCATCAAAACTCTTAGCCCTTTGGTTAGTAACGGATCCGCCAACCCTAAGAATTTGGTGAAGGGAGCAATCCAGTTTACCATGGATGAGGTCCAAAAGGCTATAGACCATACAGTAAAACTGGTCGACGACCCTAAACTCGTCAACAATAATGACACACTAAAGGAAGCTCTTGGAGATTGCAAGGAGTACTTACAGTATGCAATGGACGACCTTAAAGAATCGGTGGCCATGGTCACTAACAACGAATTGAATGCTTTGGGTGATCTTGCGCCTGAGCTTCAGAATTGGTTGAGTGCAGTGGTTTCATTCAAAGAAAACTGTCTCGATGGTCTTGATATCAACCCTGAGTTGAAGAAGGCTGTGATGGACAATGGTTTAATTAGTGTTACTGAATTTACAACCAATGCTCTTGGTATTGTGGGTGAAATTGCTGACCTCCTCAAAACTTTTAATATTCCATTTAATTTGACCAGTGCAGCCGATGCTGTTAAAGGCAGAGGTTTAACTGAGGTGACAGACGAGGAAGGATTCCCTACATGGTTTTCTGGCAACAGTCGAAAGCTTTTGGCGTTACACCAAAGTGGTAGGTTGAGGCCTAACGCGGTCGTGGCTAAAGACGGTAGCGGACAGTTTAGGACAATTAGTGCTGCTCTTGCTGCATATCCAAAGAATAACGCAAAGAACGAGAAATATGTGATTTATGTTAAGGCTGGTATCTATGATGAATACATCACTATCACCAAGGACCAGCACAGCATTGTTATGTATGGAGATGGTCCAACAAAATCCATCGTCACCGGAAGGAAGAGCAACCGAGACGGTGTCAAAACCGACAAGACCGCCTCCTTTGGTGAGTTTCTACATATACATTGCTCAATGAATACTTTATGTCTACCTTTGTGTCATTAAAATGTATGCATTTGTTGACAATGATCTTGCATTGGCATGCAGCCGTTATTGGAAGGGATTTCCATTGCATGTCAATGGGATTCAGAAACACAGCTGGGCCTGAAGGTCATCAAGCCGTGGCTCTACGGGTTCAATCAGATAGATCTGCTTTCTTCAACTGTAGAATGGATGGATACCAAGACACTCTGTACGTACAGACCTACCGCCAATTCTACCGCAACTGCATCATATCAGGCACAATTGACTTCATCTTCGGTGACTCTGCAACCGTAATCCAGAACTCAATGATCATCGTCCGAAAACCCTTGGACAACCAACTGAACACAATCACTGCTCACGGAAGGAGCAAGGCTGCTGAAACCACTGGTCTAGTCATCCAAAACTGTCAAATTGTACCAGAACGACAACTTTTCCCTGTAAGGTTCAAGCTCAATTCATACTTGGGTCGCCCATGGAAGGAATACTCAAGGACTATGTTCATGGAATGCGCTATTGGTGATTTGATTCATCCAGATGGTTGGTATCCATGGGCAGGTGATTTTGCACTCAACACCTTAGACTATGCTGAGTTTGCAAACACAGGTCCAGGAGCTAACACTGCTAGAAGAGTTAAGTGGAAGGGTTACCATGCCGTCACAGACAAAAAGGTAGCAGCTAGATACACAGCACAGCCATTCATCCGTGGACAATTCTGGTTGAAAGACACCGGAGTACCATTCATGCTAGGCTTTACACACTAATTTGATCATTCGAAACTTATTGCTACAAAATGACTTGTGGGAGATAGAGAGAGAGAGGAGTGCACATGTAGAAGAAGAAGGAGATAGCATTGATTTGTAATGAGTTCCTTCCGTCTTTTACTTGGCAGTATTCTTTTGAGAGAGAAGAAAATTTATGAATACATTTTTACTTGTAAATTTGTCACACATTTCCAAGATTCGTTAACACCTCCCAAGTCCCAGCATCATCTTGTTTTCACTTGCTACGCATTCATTATGACACTACCTCCGTCCCAGCAAAAGAGATACTATCACTTGGTATTGTTGGAGAAAATGAATTTTAACTAAATAGTTTTTGGTCTTAGTGTGGTTTGATCTTAGGACCTAAGGGTTCTATGGATGATCACTCATGAATGAATCTCTTTAGTCATACAATGAGTATTCTAGAGAAGGATGTCCATTATATAACTATTCTCATTTGCACGTATATCCACGAACTAATGTGTTAAAGACAACTTGTGGTTTTGCCCTCGTAGTTGTTCGTGGTAGAGTTGTTTTTGATTCAGTTCTATATATTATTCTGATACATCTTACGTTATTGTTCGTTGTTGCAAGATTCCAACAGGTACTATCCCTCGATTTTTTTTCGTCTTCTTGCTTTACATACATGGCCTAACCCATGCAAACAATACATGACCCAACCCATGCAATATGCGCGTATACCCACGAACTAATGTGTTAAGGACAACTTGTTGAACCTGTGATTCTGCCCTCATAATTGTTCGTGGTAGAGTTGTTTTTGATTCAGTTCTTTATATATATTATTCTGATACATCTAACTTTACTGTTAATTGTTGCAAGATTCCAACAAGTACTATCCCTCAATTTTTTTTCATCTTCTCGCTTTACAATACATAGCCCAACCCATGCAAACAATACATGGCTCAACCCATGCAATATGCGCGTATATCCGCGAACTAATGTGTTGGACAACTTGTTGAACCTGTGATTCTGCCCTCGTATCTTTGTTGTTCGTGGTAGAGTTGTTTTTGATTCAATTCTTTATATATATTATTTTCTGATACATCTAACGTTACTGTTCATTGTTGTAAAATTCCAACAGGTACGATCCCTCGATTTTATTCAGTCTTCTCGCTTTACAATACATGGCCCAACCCATGCAAACAATACATGACCCTACTCATGCAATATGCGTATATACCCGTGAACTAATGTGTTAAGGACAACTTGTTGAACCTGTGATTCTGCCCTTGTAGTTGTTCGTGGTAGAGTTGTTTTTGATTCAGTTCTTTATATATATATTCTGATACACCTAACGTTACTGTTCATTGTTACAAGATTCCAACAAGTACTATCCCTCGATTTTTTTCCGTCTTCTTGCTTTATAATACATGGCCCAACCCATGCAAACAATACATGGCCCAACCCATGTAATATGCGCGTATACCGCAAACTAATGTGTTAAGGACAACTTGTTGAACCTGTGATTCTGCCCTCGTAGTTGTTCGTGGTAGAGTTGTTTTTGATTCAGTTCTTTATATATATTATTCTGATACATCTAACGTTACTGTTCATTATTGCAAGATTCCAACAGGTATTATCCCTCGATTTTTTTTCGTCTTCTCGTTTTACCTTGTGCTTTTACTTGTTTATTTTCCTTCCTAAATCTTGATGCTAAGTTCAGAGTATGTATAACTTGTATTGTGCTCATACGAGTTATATTAGGCAGTTTTATCCTTAACACATCTTCGTTGTTTGGTCTAGTACTCCTTATTTTTGAGGTGTACCTGCTGACTATTGTGTTAAAGGACATTTTTGATGTGTTCATACGAACTATTGTGTTAGATACAATTCATGGGGTGGACAAACAATACATGGCCCAACCCATGCAGTATGCGCGTATAGGCAAAAAATACATGGCCCAACCCATGCAACATGCACATATACCATGCACCAATTCCCCTGTCTACTTAAACTTATTTTTTAAGAATTTTTCTTTAATAAATTAATTCCAAAATATTTTCTTTAAGTGCTTTATTTATGAGAGAATTCCTTTTCCATTTTGAATTGTTTACAAGAAACAGAACTTGTTTTATAAGAAAACCTAAACCTAAACTGATTTGCAAGTAACCTTTCTCTTATAAATACAACTCGAAAATTTGTTTTCAAGATATCCCAGAAGCGGCTACTATCATGTCTTCTTTTCACCATCTTCTCGCTTTGTTTTGTGTTATTGAGTGTTTATTTCCCTTCCTTCCTTGTTGCTAAGTTCAAGAGTGAGGAGTTTCTATTGTGCTAATACAAACTATATCGGGCAGCCTTATCCTGGACACATCTTCGCACGTTGGGGTTTAGCATTGCTCTTCTCGAGTATACCCACAAAGCAATGTGTTAAGGAAAACTTGTTGAACATTTGATTCTGCCCTCGTAGTTGTTTGTGGTAGAGTTATTTTTGATTCAGTTCTTTATATATATTATTCTGATACATCTAACGTTACTGTTCATTGTTGCAAGATTCCAACAGGTACTATCCCTCGATTTTTTTTCGTTTTCTCGCTTTACCTTGTGCTTTTACTTGCTTATTTCCCTCCCTAAATCTTGATGCTAAGTTCAGAGTATGTGTAACTTGTTGTGCTCATACGAGTTATATCGGGCAGTTTTATCCTGAACACATCTCTGTTGTTGGGTCTAGTACTCCTTATTTTTGAGGTGTACCCGTTGACTATTATGTTAAAGGACATTCTTGATGTGTACCTACGAACTATTGTGTTAGAGACAATTTGATGAGCAGGTATCTCTGCCCTCATGTGTTAAATTGTGTTTTCAATTCAGTTGATTATTTTTCAGTAATGCTGGATTCATCTAACGTTTGTTGTAACCTTGTTACACGTTCCAATAGTCTTAATACACTACGCTTTCTGCAACAATGGGAAAAAATAATGTTGAAAGACTAGAAAAATTGAATAGGAAATATATCAAAAGATAAAAATCAAAGATGGTATTTTTTCCTGAGTTTTTACATGCTAGATGAATTTGTACTAAAACCATTTGATGAGGGCTTGAACAATATTGGATGTGAAATTGATTTCGATGGTTTGGTTAGCAAGAATTATATGGCTAAAATTCATATACTGAATTGTTTGATGAGTACATTGTATGATTTTTAAAATGCAAAAAAGAGACCCTCTCTCCTAAAAGGAAAAAAAAACCCTAGAGTTTTCTCATTCCTCAGAAGGATTTTTAATTATTTTTTTTATGAATAAAAGTAGTTTAACTTATATTTTTAGGTTTTATTTTTATTATTTTTGGTGTCTATGGACACATTTCTTCGCCATTTGGGCGATCATTTCTTCGTCTTTAGAAAAATTTTCCCTTCGCTCTAATAACTATTCTTTCAAATCTCCATGGTGTTTCTTGGCCTGCTATTCTCGATTCATTAAGAATATCAACAATTCTGCTCGGAATCGTTTTAGATTCATCTTCAACAAGAGATATTTAGGGCATCCGGGTTCGTTTGGATCTATAAGATTTTGGGTATAATACTCCATTTTATTTGGAGCATCTCTTATTAAAGAAAATAATCATTTTAAATGGTCGGAGTTGATTCCGACTCGCACCATCATTCATTATTACGACATCTACAAAAATTAGATATCTTTGCGGTTCATGGATCTTTCTCTTCGCGGTGTACTTGTAATTGGTATCGTCATCTGTATTTGGGTTTCGATTATCTTGTATTTTGGTGTTTTTGTTAATCTTGTAAGCAATCATGTGATCACTATTTTGGTTTGAATGAATTGAAATGTGATTTCCATAAAAAAAATGCAAAAAAGAACTTTATTTGCTTATAATTTGTGGGTTGCATTAGAGGCAATGTACCCAGCTGAAACTCCTGGAAGCAAGAATTTTTTAGTAGCTAGGTTAATGGAATTAAAAATGTTTAATGACAAATATGTGGTTGATCAATTCCTAGAACTGCAGCGCGTTACTAATGAAATTCTTGTTGAAGGCATGGTGATTGATTAGGCATTTCAAGTGTTTGTTGTGATTGAAAAATTACCGTCTTACTGGTTAGAGTACAAACAATGATTGAGACAAGAAACTGGCGAGGTCTGTATGGTTGAATTGTGTAAGAAAATTTAAGTAGAAGAATTGTTGTGTACAAAGGACAAGAATGTGTCATTTGCAAGGGACAAGGCAAACTAGGCTCATGCGACTGAACACAAATCTCCCAAAACTGAAAAAGGTGAGAATAACAAACGCAATCCTAAGTGTGGTCCTCAAAGAAAAGTATATATATATATTTCGTAAACCTGAATCTAGCATTACTAAAATTAGGGGTGATCGTTATGTTTATGTAATTCTTGACCATATGGCAGTAAATTGTAAAAAACATAAAGCCATAATAAGAAGAAAGTTAATGCTTATCTGGTTGAAACAAACAAGGATGAGTTCAGTGGAATGGTGTCAAAATTTAATTTGTTAACCAATGTGAGATACTGGTGGGTGAACTCTGGAGCCACCAAGCATATGTATGTGGAAACAAAAACGCACATACGAGAAATTTTGCAATGTTAGCTAAACTAGCCCAGAGAGTCATGGAAATCAGCTAAAACTTCTTCTTCTAGCTCTTGGATCCGAAAATGCATCAGCCAAGGCCTTAAACTTGTAGATTAAAACAACATATGGAAAGTTGGAAATGGACAATCCACTGATATTTGGTTTGATAATCGCATACCTGACATGAATTCTAGCTTATCAAAATTCATAAATTCTTCAAATAACAACCTAACACTTGTGGAAGATCTTATTGATCCATCTACTAAAAGTGGAACCTTAATCTCATTCAAGTTCTTTTCTGGTCGGCATAGCTAAATGTTTTTCTGCTATCAACTTTTTCCCTAACAATGATAATAATTTGCAAAAGGATAATCTAATATGGCTCCTCACTAAGTTCAGAGAATTTACTGTTAAGTCTATGTATGGAAAGCTAAATGAATCTAGGAATGTCTCTTCCCATTCTACTCTGGGTAAATCTTTCTGGAAAAAGGTTACGGGCTTTGAAAGTTTCACCTAAAATCAAACTATTTTTTATGGAAGTATTTTCAAAATGCTTTCAACTACCAATTCAAGATTTTTAGGTATAGTAAAGGATATATCCCCCTCTTTCTCTTTTGGTTATGATGCTATTGAATCTACAAAACACTTATTTTTTCACTGTCACCATGTCAAGCAGGGAAGAACCTGTCAAGGGGCTAACCCATGCTACATCACGTCCCTGTTTTTGGCCCAATAAAATTTTACTAAGGTAAATTTATAAAATTTTGTGTTTATCCCACTTATAGCTCATAATTTCTTTCTCTGATAACTTCTATATTGTGTTCAATCCATTTATTGACCATTATTTCTTTTCTAATCACTTTTTTTAATCAAGTTTATTCTTTTAATATTTCTTTCTATTTATCTGATACTCTGCAGGCAAATAATAGTTGCCCACTAATTCGTTCCAAAAAAATCGTTGCTGCCTTCGGCCGCCTAGTCAATCAATGGCATCTTAGCCGTACTTCGAAAAAGACCTTGGGTCCGTCCCTGATGCCAAGGAAATATGGTTACTGCTTTCTAATCATTATAAATATTTATAAACTGTGATTTCAAAAACCTCATGACTCTATCAGTTTTAAAACTATTCTTGCAGAGATATGGTTTATTTGGAAGGAGATATATTAGAGTATTTCAAGGCAAGAAAAATTCTTCCCTACGGACGACCTTCATGATTCAGCATCATATTAATTTTTAGAACATGACAAATCATTTGAGCTCTAGTGCAAAAACAAACCTACCTAAAACCAAAGAAAAAATGGAAAAAACCAAATCCCGAAGACCTAAAAGTAAACATAGATGCAACATATACCTCTAAAGATGATACAGGTACATTGGATAGTGTAAGAGCAGGACCAACATTTGCATCAACACCAGAAAAGGCAGAAGCTATAACAACTTTACAAGCTGCAAGGTGGGTCAAAGAACTTAAATTGAGTAATTTTAGTATATAAATAGATTGGAGGAACCTGACAGAGTATCTAAATGAAAAGGATTTCTTCAATAGTTGGCAGTGCATATCTATTTTGGAGGCAACAAAGAGATTAACTCTTTCAGAAAGATCTTCACTTCATCATTAGATCCGGTCACAATATTGTTGCAGACTCCTTCGCCAAGCAAGAAAAACATTATGATTGTATTTTAAATTAAAACCATGTGTTGTGTATTGAAGACTTATTTTAGGAATGGGTTTGGGTTTCCTAGTCTTAGGTGGAAACCTAAAGGGGTATTTCCTATTTTATGTCTTGTCTAATATATGAAGGGTGTTTCTTAATATTAGCTAGGGATTCTTGGTGACCAAGTTTGTAACCTATATAAATAGGTACTAGGCCATGTAGAGATTATAATGAATGTAGAGAGAGATCAATGAAAGATTTTTTGTGTTAGCTTAAGAGAGAAAAGCTAGGTTTTTTGTGGCGAGTGCAATTGGTGAGGAGCAAGAGACAAGTTGATCATCTCAGGTAATTGCTACGGTGTAACCAAGGGTTTTCTAGGATTCCTCAAAGGCGTTCTACATTTGTAATTGATTCATTCATAGTGGATTGGAGCTGGTGCGGCTCAAAGTGGACGTAGACAATACACATTGTATACATTGTTGAATCTTACGTGTCTTGTGAGTTTGATTTACTTTCTTGTTCTTTGTTATTATTTGTGCTTTGATGTAATTTTAGATAGTGGTAAAAACGGGTTTGTTTCTCGAACT
>JAJJMC010013841.1:8116272-8166856 GCA_023531435.1 Papaver californicum
ACAAGCATGGACTATCAAAATTAATTAACCAAGCATAATCCATCAGGTAAAAGCACAACTGTTGAAAGAAAACCGTTTTTCTATTACGAAACTATGCAATTTTAATAACAAAAGAATTATAATTAATTAATTAAAAATAGACTTACCACATAAAATTGAGAGAAAAACCTCCTCCATCATCCCAGTAAATAGACTTAGCTCATGGTGAAGAAAACTTGCTCAAAAGATCTTTTCATTGCTCAAAATATTGATTACAAGGTTGAATAACGGTGCAACAGCTGAACAGACGCGTTTATAAGTGTTACAGAACAAGGTTCAGCCGTTGCAAAAGGCTAAGGCAGAGAAAAGGGAAAGGGAATTCAAAACTCTAGGCAACAGAACAACAACACTTTTTAGGTGTTGCTGTGTCTTCTTCACCGATGGAGTTGATGAAGAACAGCCGGACTCGGTGACAGCAGCAGTGGCCGGATCGGTCCAGTTTCCGGCCACAATCCCGGCGACTCCGAAAAGTGATTTCTAAGCTCTCTCCCCGTTCGTCTTGGCTTCTCTTGGTATATATAGGCTCTAGGGATCCTTGTGAGTCTTCTAAACCTAATAGAACTCCTTGAAACACTCCCAAATTCATCCAAATCCGAATCAAAGTATAATACCCTTTTTCCGGCGAAACTCGGATTTGGGGCTATTTTTCCGGCGTAAACCTCTAATTCTTCATGTGTTTAGTCTTGTATTGGTCCCATCTATCTTGTGTATCAATTTGAGCCGAAAATATGCAAGTTTAACCGTGAATCAAATTGTCCAGTTTAATACAGCAGTTTCCCGATCGATCCCGTGTTGCAGTTGACCCGGTCAACTCGGGTTGACCGATTTAACTCGGGTTTGACCCGATTTGACCCGATTTGACTCGAGGGTACCCTTTATCCACTTCTAGGGTGCCAAATAACACTTGTCCTTGGGTGCCTTTATCACTTTTTGAGCCAATTTTCCACAAATCTTTATTCTTCAAATGTACCTACAAAAGCATAAAAACACGTAATATATGCAAAATCGAATACTAACTTAATAGAAACTAAGGTGCAAATTAGACACTAAAATGTGTCTATCAGTGAGTATGAAAAGAAAGAATTCTTACAGTTTTATGCTACAAATGGAATTCGTTTGGAGAGGACGCTTCTAGGGACACCACAGGAGAATGTAGTAGCAGAACGTATGAATAGGACATTGAATGCACGTGCTAGGTGCATGAGGTTGAAATCTGGTTTTCCCGAGACCTTCTGAGCACATGCAACATCAGTGGCTGCTTATCTAATTAACAGGACACCCAGTAGTCCATTACATATAAAGATACATGAGGAGGTTTGGTCTGGCAAAAAGGTAAATCTTTCTTATTTTAAAGTTTTTGGTTGTGTTGGTTATGTTCATCTTAGTCCCGGTGATAGGTCTAAGATAGGCGCTCAAGCAAAGAAGTGTATATTCATTGGTTATAGAGGTGACGCTTTTGGGTATAAATATTATGACTATGATAGTCACAAAGTTATCAGAAGCAGGGATGTTACTTTCAATGAGAATGAGTTGTACAAGGACAGAAAAACAACACAGGTTGAAGATATTAAGTCAAATACTGATAAAGATTTGTATATCAACATGGATGATGCTTCTGGAAGAAGTGTGGTACAAGAAGAACATGATGTTGCTGATGGAACAGAAGAACCCCTTGTACAAGACGAAGGGAATCCTACTGCAGTGAGAGTTACACCTGCATTACCACAGGAAGTACGAAGATCATCAAGACCTTATAAGACAAACCCCAAGTATGCTTTCAATCATCTATTACTTACATATGGTGGTGAACCTGAAGATATCAAAGAGGCACTAACAGTTGATGACCCAAGCTAATGGAAATTTGATACGGGTGATGAGATGAATTCACATGAGGAGAATGCAAATGGGAGTTAGAAAAATTACCAATAGGTAAGAAGGCGTTGCACAACAAGTGGGTTTATCGAAAGAAGATTGAAGCAAATGAAGATAATTGTTATAAGGCGAGGTTGGTTGTAAAAGGGTTTCAGCAAAAACCAGGTGTCGACTACAATGATATATTTTCTCCAGTTGTGAAGATGACTACTATCAGAGTGTGTTAAGTCTAGTGGCTTCTGAAGATCTCTACCTTGAACAGTTGAATATAAAGATAGTTTTTCTTCATGGTGACCTACATGAAGAAATTTACATGAAGCAGCCAGACGGGTTCATAATAAAAGGCAAGGAAGAGATGGTGTGAAAACTAAAGAAGAGATTGTATGGTTTAAAACAGGCCCCAAGACAATGGTACAAGAAGTTTGACAACTTTATGCATATGAGTAGTTACTCACGATGTAATGCTGATCATTGTTGTTACTTCAATAAGTATGGTTCTGACAACATCATATTATTACTGTATGTAGATGATATGTTAGTAGTTGGAACATCTCAACAGAATATTAACTTGAAGAAACAGTTAGCAAGTGAGTTTGTTATGAAAGATCTTGGTGAAGCACGACAGATTCTTGGTATCAGAATCACAAGGGACAAAGCTAAGGGAACACTTATGCTTAGTCAAGCTGAATATATTGAACGAGTGTTGAAGAGGTTCAGTATGGAGAATGCTACCAAGTTAGTTCATCACTTGGAAATCAGATTCGTCTTTCAAGTTTGCAGTGTGTACAGACAGATGAAGAAAAGGAGTACATGGCTAATATACCCTATTCATCAGCTATTGGGAGTTTAATGTATGATATGGTATGCACGAGACCAGATATTGCACATGCAATGAGAGTAGTGAGTAGATATGCAAGCAACCCGGGTAAGAAACATTGTGAAGCAGTAAAGTGGATACTCAGGTATTTGAGAGGTAACACAAATGTACCGTTGTGTTATGGAAAAGGTGGATCTATCTTGAGGGGTTATGTGGATGCAGACTTCGCAGGTGATGTAGAAAAAGGAGAAGTACGACCGGTTATGTTTATACTATGGGGTCAGCAGCAGTGAGTTGGAACTCACGGTTATAGAAGTTGGTGACATTGTCCACTACAGAAGCTGAGTATGTAACAGTGACAGAAGCGAGCAAGGAAATGATATGGTTACAAAGTTTATTAGCTGAGTTAGGTAAGGAACAACGGGATATTGTTCCGTATAACGATAGTCAAAGTGCTATACATTTAGCCAAAAACTTAGCCTATCATGCTAGGACGAAGCATATAGATACTCGATACCATTTCATTCGAGATCTCTTAGAAGAAGAATATTTGAAGCTCGAGAAGATTCTTGGTTCTAAGAATCCAGCTGATATGTTGACCAAGGGAGTTACTTCATACAAGCTAAAGCTTCGCAAAACTTTAGTTGGTCTCCCAGAGTAAGGTTCTGGGAGGGAGCCGCATGAGGGAAAACGGTTAGCACTGATAATCCAAGTTGATAAGAAGATCAAGGCAAGGGAGAATCGAAGATTATACAATAAGTCTCCAAAGTGGGAGTGTTGTGTATTGAAGACTTATTTTAGGAATGGGTTTGAGTTTCCTAGTCATAAGTGGAAACCTAAAGGAGTATTTCCTATTTTATGTCTTGTCTAATATATGAAAGGTGTTTCCTAATATTAGCTAGGGATTCTTGGTGGCCAAGTTTGCAACCTATATAAATAGGTAGTAGGCCAGGTAGAGATTATAATGAATGTATAGAGAAATCGGTGAGAGATTTCTTGTGTTAGCTTTAGAGAAAAAAGCTAGGGTTTTTATGGTGAGTGCAATTGGTTAGGAGCAAGAGACAAGGTGATCGTCTCAGGTAATTGCTATGGTGTAACCAAGGATTTGCTAGGATTCCACAAAGACGTTCTACGTTTGTAATTGATTCATTCATAGTGGATTGGAGCGGGTGAGGCTCAAAGTGGACGTAGACAATATATACACATTGTATATATTGTTGAACCACTATAAATCTTGCGTGTCTTGTGAGTTTGATTTAATTTCTTGTTCTTCGTTATTATTTGTACTTGGTTTATTTATTATTCATCATATCATTCCAAGATCCTGTATTTCGTGGTTTTATCAGTACCTAAAATAATTGTCTACAGCAGTTCCTTAAGAGGTAAAATCCTGACATCATGTTCCCCTCTTTGTATATCAGACATAACCTTTAAATAGATAAATCAAATATCATAAACTCCAACCTAATATTAGATGACTCTACTTCTTTCGTAATAGAGGCTTAGAACGCCGAAAATTAACCCCTTGTTAATATACCTTTGAATCTAAAAAAAATAAAAAACTATACAATATATCATATTAAATTATAAATACATTACATGGATTAAAGTGGATTAGAATATTGTTTTGTCGGTAAGCATTCTATGAATTTGTTGCTGCAGTAATGGTTACTGCATAGCCACAATAGTAAGGGGACGGATCTTTTAAAGATTTATACTCATAGATAAACATTTTATTTTTATTTTTTTTTCATGGAGTGATCCATTTTGTAAGTGAAAAAATTCTCAGGACTCCTAGCATACCAAGTGCAAAAATAAATACAATTTTTTTTTAGCTCATCTCTTTTACTCAGAATCTAGACAAAGCAAGTGATTCGACTCGCTTATATAAAGTTTCTAATATGGTATTCCCTCCGTCTTTAAAAGAGACTAAAATGAAAAAAAAATGATGATATCTCTATTGATATCAAAAGAGACTAAAATGAAAAAATGGCGGTATTTCTATTACTGGAACAATGGTAGTATTTTGCATGGATATTATTAAATCGGCTTTTATTGCGGGGAGAATATAGCTGAATTATTTTTAATTCAAATAACAAAAATTCTAATTACTGATTAGTAAATACATCTAAATAAACATTATTTTCATCATCATATGAATAGAGAAACAATTCTTGAAGTTATTGAACCGTGATCCAAGTTCATTGATTTTTCTTGACATTTTTTTACTACAACAATTCTAACCAACATTTGTTTGTGTTTTTGTTTTTTCATTTCAGAAAAAGTTTGCACATATTCAAAGAAGAAGATGTCTACCAAATTAGTTTACGTTTTTCTTCTACATGCAACTCTTTTTATCTTCTCTCTCTCTATTACACATATAACCGTGAAAGATTGTCATCATCTATGCTTTCAATCCAGCCATGTATGGAATACCGGTTTCTTTCAACCAACGTGGTCCGGTAATGAACCGTGCAACTGTGTATGAAAGAGCTTCAGCTCTGTCTTTAATGACATGGAAACCTTTCCAGTTTACTCTCTTGTCTGTGTTTGCTCCTGCACCAGTGTTTGCATACTCTCCGTAATACAAAGTGTCTAGAGCAAAAGTACCTTGCCATGGTTTGTAACCATCTGGATGAATGAAACCGTCAATTCTGTTTTCAAGGAAAATTGCTTTTGAGTATTCTTTCCATGGTCTACCCAAGAATGATTCGATTTTCGAACTCACGGGTAAGAGTTGTGGTTCAGCTACAATATCGCAGTTATGGATAACAACACCGGTGGTTTCTCGTGCTTGAGACCTTCCATGAGCAGTGACTGCGTTAAACTGGTTATCCAAGGGTTTCCTTACAATGATTTTCGAGTTTTGGATAACTGTTGCAGAGTCACCAAAAATGAAATCGACTGTTCCTGAGATGACACAATTTGTGTAGAACTGACGATGGCTTTGTATGTACAAAGTGTCTTGGTATGCATTGATGTTACAGTCAAAGAAGGCACATCTGTCTGCGTTCACTCGTAGAGCCACGGCTTGATGACCTTCAGGACCAGCGGTGTTCTCGAATCCCATAGACTTAGCAATGAAATGTCTACCTTCAACAGCTGCATAAATACTAGACATATTAGCATATATATACAAAGGTCAATGGGTTGGGAGAATAGGCAGAAGTACTACTCACCAAAAGTAGCAGACTTGTCGGTCTTGTAACCGTCTAATGCGACGTTCTTTTTTCCTGTGACGATGGTTTTTGTTGGTCCATCACCATACATGAAGACATTATGCTGGTCAGACTTGACAGTGATCCATTCGTCGTAGATACCAGCCTTAACATAGACAACATATTTTGCACTTTTAGGCTGGTTCTTTGGATATGCAGCAAGAGCATCGGCAATTGTTTTAAACTGACCACTGCCATCTTTAGCCACAACTGCATTAGGTTTCAAGTTACCAAATCCTTGTGCTGCCAAAACCCTTCGACTATCGTCAGAAAACCAGTAAGGATATCCATCTTTATCTGTCTCTGTAGATAAAAGTTTCCTTGAAGTACTGCTAGTAATGTTGAGATCAATTGGTATATTGAAGGTTTTGAGAATTCCACCGATTTCATCAACGATAGCGAGAGTATTGACAGTAAGTTGAGTTGTGTTAAGAAGTCCTTTGTTCATGATCTCCTTCAACTCAGGATTGTCGTCTAGGTTATCAAGGCAGGATTCTTTGAGTGAAATCACAGCACTCAACCAATTCTTAAGCTCGGGCGTAAGATCATTGATACTAGTTATTTCACTCTCACCAAGCGCTGTTATGGATTCTTCAATGTCGCTAATTGCATAGTCTAGATATCCCTTACAACTTTCAAGAGCAGACTTCAAGGTTGCATTGTTGTTGACAATCTTGGCATCATTTGACAAGGCGACAGATTGTTCAACCGCCTTTTGAACCTCAGCCACAATAACCTGTATTGCTCCCTTGATAAGCTCTTTTGGGTCAGTGGTTCCATTATTAGCCAATGGTGTAAGACTTTTGACACAAGCATCTTTAAAATCAGTAGGGCCGCAAAGTGTTTCGACAGCTTTCATCCCTGCTGAGACTTCATTTTTAACCTCTTCTTTGTGACCAGTCGAGTGACGGCCAAAACCAATAACGCAACCGATCACAACACCCACGACCAGGATTAAAGATACACTCGCAACGGCAACCTTACGCATCATTTTGTCGGTTGATTAAAATCTCCCCCGACCGGGCGCAAGGGGGCTTATCACGTCACCTTCCCAGTTATTTCAAATTGATTAGAGAAGGCGCCGGGACAACTCCGGAAAGAACTTAAAAATTCGATTCTAGAAATCTAATGCCCTGTTTGATGCAGTGGATCATAGGAGGGAGGAGACTTGATTTATATAGTTAGCTAGGACTTGTATGCAAATAACAATTTTTAGTCATGTTCCAAATGTAGGACATTATATGTATATTTAGGCAGAATTCCTATTCTCCCTGTAGTTGTCTTGCCAACTAATTCAGTTTGAGAAGCCAGGAATACTTTTCTAAATTATTTGTGGTTTCTCCACCAACTCCTCAAAAGTCTCCAGAATCAAACCTTACCAGAAAACCTTTTACTAGGTCTCTCTCTTTCTCTATCAACCAAATGATTCTACTATAACATGACATTAAGTCCTTACTTATTTTTAAGCATATCCTCGGAGACAACTTTTGACAAGTTAGATGGCATCTATAGAAGCAACGCTAACTCTGGTCGACAGAAATAGAGAGTGAGCAACCAAACATGCCACAGTAAAAATAAAAATTAAAATATTAGACCAAATTAAAAAGGTGATGGTAGTAACTTTTTTCCGAGAGAATATTTTTTTCTTGAATGAGGCACAATAATATATTTTCGTGGTAAGGTACTGGGACATGAGCTCGAGGTTTGTTGAAGAGATTTTGTTACTCGGGAATCAGTATTTTCGTTCTCGCGAATTTGATCCTTAAAAGATGCAAAGTTGGCCGCTTACGGGTGCACAATACTGACAGCGCGCTTATAGTTTTTATAACAGATTCGACTACTGCTGGTTTTACTTTATCCTCGATGTGGAAGTGGAAGTGTTTCTTTCCTATAATTATCTTGGAATTCCGAATTCGAAAGGCACCTATGCACATAAACCTCGCATGACGCATGGAGTCATGGGCACCAAAGTGCATCTTTCAACATTTCGAGGTTCGTGCGTAAGGCTGTGTAATTTTGGTGTCCAAAGTCCATTTGCAACGACATATAATCTCTCTTTGGTTGTGCGAATGGAAAAAAGAAAAAAGGAACACAAAGTTGGTGCATGTAGAACACAGAAGATTGTCATTGACATTTGTCCCAAACTCATTACCACTCTCGCCAACCTCGATAAATCTTGCACTTTCTTTTCACTTGTTTCTTAAAGATGTTAAATTAATCCTTGTTTCTGCTGTAACTACTCCGGTTCCTATAGATGTTGGAAACGAAGTAAAATCAACGCAAACAGTCGATCAGGTAAAAATGATTTTAGAGTTTCAGTCAAACTAGATAGACCGAGATAATTCAAGTTTCTAATAGTGTAAACAGTCTACACAGCTCGTTTGAAGGGGGCTTTGAGGATAGGGGCATTTTTTTTTGGCTGGCTCCTATCATCCAGATAAGGGTTGGTGTTCCAGTCGTTCCCACACTTTACATACCAAAAGAAAATGAATGACATCAAGAAGTTCAAATGCTACGCAAATAATTTGATTCTAAATGTTCATTACAATTCTAACCTGTTATATTTACCAGGACCATGGATACATGCGTCAGGGTCAATGAATCTGGAACCAAAGATCAAGATGTTAAAGCTAAATGCACTACCTAACTGGTAGGTTTTGTTTGTAGAAAAACTTCCTCGAGCACGGTAGTGCCTCCAGAGTTTGGTTAGATTCAGGACTCGCATTGGCCACAAACAAGTTATAAACTCCGGTATTCAAGCCTTTAGTTTAATCATCCCCACCCATGCTCGACCTTTGATGCAGTAAATCTCTGCTGCCACCCCACTTCCATACATCCATTGCAACAGCTTGGTCTTGAATTAGGAGGTATTAAAGACTGAATAAGCTCTTCAAACTGCAAAATGTGGGCAGTAACCTTCCAATCATATACCTTCTTTGTAACATGTTATCCATCTAAGATAAAAGAATGAATATGTCAAGGATCATTCCTGTCATATAGTGCGACACATGGATACTCGCCAGCATTGTATGAAGAACATGTAACTAAAATGATTAGCAACAAGTCATCCTGGATATGTACATATTTGACAGAGGAAGTATGACCACATGTAAAGAGAAAATGGAGATCCCCAATTAGGGGTCCCCTCCCACACAAGGGGACCTAAACAGCCATCTCTTGAGACCAAGTATTGCCTGGTCTGCCTCAACTAGAGTATTATTATCACCCTTCAACTATTACATGCACTACAAGATCCTATTTTCAGACGCTACAATATCTATCTCCACATATAAAGAGGCCTAGAGGGCAGATAGACACCCATCTAATCCGTCGGTCACTCAGATAAGCAAATGAAGTTAAGAACCAACAATGAGATAAAAATCATCTACAATCTTAATTCTCCCTCAAGTTAACTAGAAGCTCTGTTACCTAAATGATGGAAGTTTTACTACCCCTAGCCTCTCTAATTTGACTTGTAACCTCTATTTTTAAATATCATCACCAGCAAAAGTTTCCAGCTCCTTACAATCTGTCATGAGTTTTCTCTAATGTGCTTGTTCTTATTAGATATGTAGTGTAGGACTCGATAGAGCAAGCTCATTTCCTGGGGCCTTCCAATACCTACTGTATACTAATAAACGGGGCACATGCTAATAATTACCTCACCAGAAGTAACATTCATAATACACATGATATAAAGACTAGACAAGAGATGATGAAACGTACCATGCAAATGGAAGCTGGTAACTTACAAACCCTTAGCTTTGTTTTTTTGAAGACCTGTTGAGATGTTGAACTCCTTCATCAAATTTTGGAACATATCCACCTACAATTTATAAATCAATTTATCAAAAAACGAACAAACAAACGAACAAACAAACAACGCATTCATTCTATCAAAAACGGAGACAGATAGAAAAGGAACTTACTTTCTCACCTTCATTCGAATTTCCTTGGATTTCTGTAACACCACGAGCGAATGAAACTAGTCTGTTTTTCTCCTTCCCCTGCATAGTTGCACCTGAGTTCTGAACTTGCTGATTCCCCAAAACACCATTTGACAGTGGCTTTTGAACTGGAGGTGGAGGAGAATAGAACTGTATCGGCGTCTCCTTTTCTCTCGACCCAAAACCATCACGAGATTTATCTTTCCCTTTCCCATCAGGTAAAGCCATTGAAACTTGACTTTGAAACCGTTTTTGAGCTGCAACAGCAGCAGCAACAGCACTATTTCCTTTGGGTTTCTCAACAGCATGTCTATTTCCTTTTGGTTTCTTTTCCTTCTTCCCTTCCTCGACTGCCATGATAGCAGAACTAAAACCACCAACTTCCATATTCATATCTTTCTTTACCTTTTCTTCCATTGCAGCAACATTAAGATTCTCCAACACTTGTTTTGCAATTTTTCTAGCTAAAGCAGCTTCCTTCACTCTCTTTTCAGCTTCCACTCTAAGAGTAAAAGCCGCTCTTTCCATAGACACTGAGGATATTGTAGCCGCAGCAAGAAATACTTTTGCTTTATTCAAATCAATCACACAACTACTAGGACTAGAATCACTCAATGATTTTCCAGAATCGAGAAAGTCGAAATTAGGGTTTAAACAAGTAGGACAAACATAACGATTAACAATATCTTTACTAATACAATCAAGATGAACAACAGATGGACATTTCAAACACATAACACGATTAGTACTAGTAATAGGAACAGAAGAAGAATGATTTGAAGTTTCATAAACTTCAAAACAATTAGGGCAAAATAGACCAGGATGAATTTTCAATGCACAAGAGGTACAGAATTTACGAATATCACCTCTGTGACGTATGTCATGAAGGACCCATTTTTTTTTGGAATTGCAATCACTACACTCTGAGTTTTTCTTTGGTTTATTCATCATCATTGTTGTAGTAACATTTGATTTTATGAATTTTACTTGAGAAAGGGGTGATTATAACTAAAACCCCAGGGAACCCTTGATTGGAACACAGATTTGTAGAGGTTTAGGGAGAAAATGAGAGATCTTGATGGGCAGAGAGTTGAGAAATTGTGAAGAGAGAAATCAAGAATGCTCAATTTGTTGAGAAGTGTTCATGTGAAGAGGTATCAAAGGATAGTTAAAACGGACTGGGCTTATTTTTAGGTGGAAAGGATTCCATCTATTTATGGTACGCGAATCATGCAAAATTTAATACTGTACTGCTGATTCATTTACCACGGTTAAAAGAAAATTTATTTACCGTGATAATAAAACGAGGAAAATTTATAAATTTATTGATAGGTCCATTATTCATATATTATTTATATTAGTGTCTATTCATACCATAAGTTTATCCGGAGGTCCAAAATACTTTAAAACAATAAAAAGGATAAAAACAGTCCTCGTCATCAAACGTGTGAAGTCTATACGGAAAGAAATCAATACAACTGTTACATCTGTATTTAACCAGTTTTTCCCTATTTTCCTCTCTCTTTCTCATTTCCTCAAACTGAAAATCAGTATTCAGTTTTGATTTGGTTTGAAAGTTGCAATCAACCGAATCAACTCAAAACCCTAAAATTGAAACTTGATTTTCAGTTATTTTGAAATCTTAGTCAATCTTTTCGTCATCATCAGTTCCTAAACAATCGAAGCCAGTAGAAATCATACTACGCACCTACAACAACTGCGTCTCTCACAGAAACTAAAAAACCCTAAAGCAAAATTATCTAAATTCAAAATAGCAGATGAACAATGCTTGAAACTAGAGGAAAAAGTAGTAGAAAAACACAACAAAAAAAGTTGTACCAGAAGATCTTGATGCTCTAAGACATAAGAAAGTAGTAGCACCAAAATGTAAGTAGTCAAAGCTCTTTGTTTATTTTCATTCTGAAAACTCTTTTCATTCTGATTGTTTAGTTGATATTTTTGTGAATTTTTTTTACACTTTTCTGAAGATGTTTGTAGGCTATACTGCAGAAAATTAAGTATCAAGTGTTAGGATTTGGGTGTATATAGGCTATACTCACACTAATTACACTGATGGTTAGTATACTTAGCATAAGTATATCTGTAGAAGGTGCATATTAACTATACTGATAGTTTTAGTGACGTTATTCTGTGAATCTTTAGATTTTCATCACAATGCAGATTGACTATACTATGAAAAAAATCTATATTCTGATTTAAGAGTACAAATTCTGTATACTCTATTCATTGCTACACACTAGGATGATATTTTTGTTAATGCAGATTGACTACATTGTATAATATTGTGCATATATTGAGAGTATATATTTCATGCACTATGTTATATTTATGTTTTTTTGTGTCATATTTATGTAGATGGTAAAGCTTCTATCTCAACTGGTATAAAACCATATAAAGCTGGTTTTATTCCACTCTTTACTCTTGCAAACAAATTAAGATAAAAGGAGTTAAGTTTCTCTGATTTTCTGTTGAACATGTTAAGAGATACTCCATACGGGAATCTATTTTGATGTTCTGGAATAATACAAGTTACAAACATGCAAACCGGGAGAAACTGGATGATGCTTTAACAAAATGATTAAGGTGTTTTAAATTATGAGGAAATGATGATGAGATAAAATTTGAGTTCAAGAGAAAAGAAAAAAATGCATATTTTAACTTCTACACCAGAAGAGATGGGTGTCATATTTGGGATGCCTAGAATGGAAAACAGACCAGAGAACTCATATGTTATGACTGGGGGTGCATTCAGACGGTCCAAATTTTATCATAGAGTTTTTGAAAAAAAAAACAGATGACAAAACAGTCAATAGAGAGTGCAATACTAGAACTAGTTAAAGTGGCACAAGATGTAGATGAGAAAGATAAGAAAAAAAAATGGAAAGAGCAAAAAGGAAGAAAAATTAGTATGTGGTTAGTGAAAAGGAACAAAATGTAACAGATGATCGTAACCAAGACATTGTGAGGCTGATTGGGCTCTTTATGTGTGGAACATTTTTCTATACTAAGAAAGATGCAAGCCAGTTGAATGATATGTACATAGGTTTAGTGAACATTCCTGAAGAATCAAAAAATGTTTCATGGCCAGACTTGATATATAGCAACCTCAAGAAGAAACTATTACTGAATCACAATTTTCCAACTAGTGTGACTATTTGTGTTGTATATTTGTTGGTGAGATTTAAACTTGTATTTAAATAATTTAAAACATATTTAGACGTGTATTCGTTGTACTAATGAATAAATCTCTTTTGTTTTTTTTGTACAGTTATGGTACGCTGAGCATACTCATTGTATTAAACCAATGGAATTAGAGACTATACTCAAAAAAAATTATTTTGTATGTTATACCTTAGCCAGTGTATATAGACTATACTCAAAACAAATACTTGTTTGAGCTCCTAGTTGGGAGTGCCGATACCATATACTTAAGTACAGATACAATATGCTACGTTAGGAGTGCAGATAACATATACCATGTTTATGTTTTTTGCATAGTGTAAAAGCCATGTGCATGTTTTCTGGGTGCAGATTGTCTAAATTCTGAAATTTTTATAAAATGATTATAGTTTAGTTTTATTTGCAATGATTAAATAAGTTTATTTGTATTATACATATCGTCAAGTTTCCTCGATAAGTACACTGAATTTGAAAATACTTTGGCAGAAATTGCAAAGAGGGTGCGAGAACAACAACGAAAGGATGGTGTTGAAAATGAAGAATTGAACAGGAGTAAGAATTGGATGGTACTGAAGAGGATAAGCATGAAGATCTGAGGCTTACTGTCAAAAATGGATGGAGATGATGTGTATATTTGAAAAAGGTGGTTCGGTAGATCCAATAATGCGTCAAATTATGGATGACATCTAGTATAAAGCTTACCCCGATATAAAGCCTGGATCTAACAAAGAAAAAGAAAGACCTTCACAAACTGACTCTGGTGGAGAAGATAAAGATTCAGAAGAAACTGAATCTGATGGTGATGATACAATGAGCTTGGGAGAACAAGAACATATTTTTATTTGTACCGACCCAAATGAGGTTCCAACTGCATCTACTCTGGAAGGTACAAATACAATGATTACTGAAAAAGAAAAAGCTCCTTCAAGCTCATCGAATGATCGTATTGAGAATTCGCAATACAAAATTTGGACATCCACTCAATTTAACCAAGAAGTCGATGAGATGCTAGAGGAGAAGAGCTTAGCAAACCCAACACCAGTAAGTTATATTTTTCTTTAGATTCTTAAAATTTTTCGTTTGTATGGTATATGTTTCATGCACTATAACTAAATTTGTTTACAATTGAATTTCAATACTTACAGCCAGAGTCATTGGAAGTTAAACAAGTAGCAGCTACAACAATGATGAGAGCGATAGATGGAGCCATTAATTCTCTTGAAGAGAACAAGGTATCTACAGTGTTAAATTTCCCCATTTAACGGATTAAGATACTAATACCAAAACACATAATCTAGTTTTAGATGGTGTTTTTGCCAGGCATATTAGATATACTCTCAAAAAACAACATAGAACGCATATACTGCTTATAATGTATGCATTTCAGACACTAGGATGCTATACTAGGACACATAATTTAGTTTTAGGTGATAATTCTTTTAAGGTGCAGATTGACTATACTCTCAAAAAAATCTATATTCTAATTTGGAAGTGCAGTTTAACTACACTTTATTTATTTTCTTCTACGTTATTTAGATTTTGGCCTAATAGTTTTAATCATAATTGAAATTTTATAGGATTTTACAATTTAAAGTGTGCTGCCGAGAATTGAGCTTGTTCCTTTGGTTTCTGAGATGCTGAAGTTAAAAGAACTTAAAGAACTATTAGTGGAAGATGTTATTCAGTTGGTTGTGACAGAAAAGTACATTTACAAAGAAGAATTTGCAATGTTTTTGAAAAGTGAAGATGAAGATGTTGTTGATTTGAACATTGATGAACCAGAAAAAAAAACAGAGAGGAAAAATGATGCTATATTGTATGAAAGATGTGTTCAACAATGGCCGGAAAATGGGAGTCTCGAAAGCCTAAGTGAATTAGATCCCACAAAGCTCATTGAAAACTTATATGAAAATGATGTGTTGCCTCTTTCATCCGAAACAATAACACCTAGTCCGCCAAAGGTATACACATATTTAGGAAGTTTTTATTAGAGCATATTCTGCAATGTCATTTTATTCGGGTGTATTTTAGTGTCTAATATAGTAGAAAAATACAGGAACAACCAATGACATTAAAAAAATCGAACCCCACTCATCTTTGGGTATTACCTGTAGCCATATTGTGAGGATTATTGGTGAAGAAGAAGATGCAACAACTCAATCTGGAAAACAAGGTTCAAAACCTGCAGTTTCATTTGAAGGACCATCGTTCTTGCTCCACATATACGGGACACCAGACAAACCTGAACCTGAAACTGAAACTGAAGTTGAGCAACCAAAAAAGGTATACAAAACATTTAATTCATATATTTGTACTTTATTTTAAATACTATGATGTATGCTCAATGTATTTATTCTGCACTCAATTTTTTGTTTTACACGTAGGCTGGTATCAGGGTAAGATTGCCTCACAAAAGACCAGCTGAAGTTAAGTTGCCAGATGTCCTACCACCATTCTCACAGATTGAGAGGAAGATGAAGAGAAAACATGATAATCCCACACTTCATTTGGAAGAAAAAGTAAGTTATTATCTTTATTTGAAAGTGTATATAATCTGCACTTTAGTTTAAGAACAGAACTGGTAACTATGTTTTAATTAAAACAAAACGCAGGTGGAAAAAGAGACTGAAATACAAAGAAAAATAAGGGAAACAAATGAGATGCTTAAGGAAAATGAAAAGAGGATACAAAAAGAAGCACCAATTGTCACGCGACATATCCTTGAACAAATGACTAAGGTAAAAAACTAATTATTTTGAAAGTGCATATAGGTTATACTAGGAAATATAACTATAATGACAGTATGATTTGAGAGTGTATATTGACTATACTATTAAAATAGTTAGTTTGGTAATTACATTTGACAGTATATATAGACTATACTCTGAATATATACTATGATAAAACAAAAACAAAAGAAGATGTGCAATTTGACTATACTGGGTGAATTGTTAAAACAACATTACACATATGTTATACTAACTTAAATTAGTTTGTTGTTTTTTGAGAAAAAAACAGAAAGAAGCTGAGCGACAACAAATGGAAAAACAGGAAGATCCAGAGAAACAACAATTGAAGAAGTAGGAAGAAATTATTAAAAAGAAAGTCCAAGACAAATTTATAGCTTATGTACATGGTGAGTCAACATCTCAGATAGAAGATGAAAAACCACTTTCTATCAGAAAAAAGAATTACTGAGAAGAAGAAGCAGAATAAGGATATGGTCTCAAGTGTGGTCCATGATGTAGTAACTCAAAAAGATAAACAAACAAAGACACTTGGACCAATGTATGACAGTGGAAGCAAGTTTTCTAATAAAGCTTCAAAAAAGAACAAATCCATAAGTGCAAGAAAAGAAACAAGTTGAGCAGAGAGCAACACGAAAAGCACCAAAGACAGAGAAGCCGAAAGAAAACATAAAAGCAAATACAAAAGGAAAACAATATAAAAGGAAAGGGAAAGAATTGACAAATGAAGGACAACCCCTCACGAAAAAACAACAAGAAGTAAAGGACCCTAATAAGTTGAAGGAACTTAAATACTCGCCATACTTTGAGAAGATGAATCTAGGACAAGTACAAGTTCTGTATCCATACTTCGATAAAGCGACACTTGTGTAATTCTCCGTAATTATATCTCTAACTAATATATAAATTACATTATATACATATAACTAAATTTTTTTTCATTATTTTCACATTGCAGGTCAAATCCATGAAGAGTGAAACTTGAAGATGGTAATTATTTGTGTGTATTTTCCAAGAGGATTGAGTCGTTGTTATACAATGATTGCTTGGAAGCATATTTTCTTCGGTACAATATGTACAAGATAAAAGAAGCTTCTCGCAAAGATCAAACTAATACTGATGTAAAGAAGAAGTACCATCTAGCATTGTACATTGAAGCAACTGCTTGGGTAAGTGTTGTTCTTGATTATATTTTCTTTTTTAAAACATGAAAATGAAAAAACTAGTTACTTTTGGAAAGTTCATATAGGCTACACTGGGAAAAAAAACTAGTTATTATTTCAGTGGAGTTCAATAGTGTAGATAGGCTATATTCAAAAATAAGTAGTTAGTTTGTTAGTTACATTTGGTAGTATATATAGGCTATACTCATACTAACACATAGAAAAAAAAAATTGCATTCCAGCTGCATGTCAACAATCCTAAAATTATGCCTGGAGAAGTCAAAAATGCTATTGATTCTCCAATCATGGGCATGGATAACAGCGTCAACAAGATTGTTATCCCTACATGTCATGGGGAAGGGTTTGGCAATCATTGGACCTTTCTGGTATTCTACTTCAAGGAAATGCACTTCATTCACTATAACTCTTTGGAAGCCAACAAGGATGTATATACACATAATGCAACAAAAATGGCCAACTATTGCTTCCAAGTCATCAACAACTTCTTGGTTGTACAGGAAAGGAAACAAGTGAAGAAAGTTGTGTTGCTGGAATACCCAACACCTCAACAAGGGAGCGCACCAAACTGCCTACTATATATCAGATATTTCATAAAGAAATTCTCCAAGTTTAACCCTCAAGAAGATGTTGAATCAAGCTTGGAAGATGAAGAAGAACTGAGAATGAAGATGCAAAACAAGAGAGTTTCTTTGGCATGCAAGTTGATGAAAGCAAAACACCCCGAAGAAAGTTGGAAACCGTCTAACAAAACTGATTACTTCAATAAGCTTAGTGTTGAGTGACAGAATTTCTTCATACTCTTGATACTGTTGTCTTGTTTTTCTTTAAACTTCATTATATATAGGATATGCTGGTATTAATTGTTTATGTTTTTATTTTTGGTGGACCCTTTGATAGCATATGTAGGCTATACTAGCACACACAGTTCTATTTTTGGTAGAATTTTAAGCAGTGCAGGTTGCCTATACTTTGAAAAATATATGTTCTTTTTCGACAGTGTATATAGTCTATACTGGTTCTTTAACTCTATTTTTGAAAAAATATGTTCTTTTTTGACATGTCTGACTATATAATGTGAATAGTACACTTGACAAGACAAAACTAGCACTATACTTGACAGTCTAAGTGATTAATGTAGAATGTGAAAAGACTAGACCTTAGGTGAACATGCTAAGCATGGGTCTCATTATGTTCTCATTTCTCAACATAGAATGTGAAAAGACTAGACCTAAACAAAACAATCAAAGTAAGGGGAGAAAACTAGGTGTGTATTAAAAAACAACTTGGCATTAAAATAAGGCATTACATGTCTTCATTAGGGTTTCAAAATTGTTATAAAATCAAACACAAGGTTAGAATTAGTCGGGGAATAAGAAGGAGAATAACAAGTAGTCAGAGAATACATTTAGAAAGAGTCGGATAAAACAACTAGTGTTAATAGTTTGCAAAGGTTTAAGAAAGATGAAGACAATATGCATGTATTGAAGAGTTCCAAAGGATGTTACTGTGGAACGAACTGTTGTAGTCCGATGTAAGAAAGGTCAGTTACATCGTATACGACTCTACATATGTCCAATACACAACTGAGAATCCTTTGGACAGAGATGCGACAACAAAATTGTTTCGTTGCAATGAAGATTAAGTTGCAGCAGCCCGTCCAAGAACACATTGGGACAACTCAAAGTGGAGGAAGGAATGTTTCTTAATCAGGATGAGTATCCTCAGGGGTTGGATGAAGTTTATGTGGAAGCTAAGGATGCAGCTTATCATCCTCAACCTTTGTAATTCTATTTTTCTAGTGTTTTGGTTCTAATCTATTTTTTTTATATATATAATTAATGTTATGTGTTTTTAATTTGAAAAAATGGCATGTTTATTTTTAATTTCATTTAAATTACAAATTGTAGTTAAGGTTTTAGAAATCCAAAAATATATGGTATGTGATTAAAGTATGAGTATATATTTCCTACACTTATAATAAAAGACCCAGAAAAGAGTATATAAAGGCTATACTGGTCTAAGTAAACTATCTCCAAACTTCAAATTACAAAAACTGAAGAATTTTTATAATGAAAAGTAGATGCCTACACTGAAAAGAAATTATGAAATACAAACACAAACTACACATATGAAAGTATAGTTAGGATATACTCTTGAAAAGTGTGTATACCTAGGTGCCATGCATCTAAGCCCTATATTTGTAATGGTGAACCCTTTTGGGTAAGAACCATTTGAGAATATAGTTAGGATATACTCTTGCAAAGTGTGTGTGCCTAGGTGTCATGCATCTAATCCCTAGATCTGTAAAGGTAAACCCTTTTGTGTAAGAACCATTTGAGAGTATAGCTAGGATATACTCTTGCAAAGTGTGTGCGCCTAGGTGCCATCCATCTAATCCCTAGATCTGTAATGGTGAACCCTTTTGGGTAAAAACCATCTGAGAGTATAAGTAGGCTATACTTTTGCAAAGTGTATGTGCTTAGGTGCCATGCATCTAAGCCCTAAATCTGTAATGGTGAACCATTTTGGGTAACCATTTGAGAGTATAGTTAGGCTATACTTTTACTAACTGCAAAACACATATATAAGCAACCGGTCAAAATGATTATAATTTGTTACATTGTGAAAAACTATGCAAAAATTAAAAAAATTCTCATAAAAAGTGCTTAATTTCTATGTTGAATATACGAGTATATATTACAGAATTTCTAAAACTGAATTAAAAGAATCTAAGTAAACTTCCAAACTCCAAAGAAAATATAGTACAAGATTTATATACTGAAGCAAGTATATATTGCCTATACTGAAGAGGCACTATGAAACTGCAAACAAAGTAACACAACTTCATGGGTAAAAAGGGATGGCAGTGCAAGTTTGTTTATTATGGTGAGTTTTAGCACCACAATTTGAACATTTAACCGACTTCTTTGCCCTCTCCCATGCACTTTTAATACGGTTGACCTTTGGTCTACCTGGTGGAGGCCTCACAATAGGTGGAAAAATCTCATCTTCATCCTCATGCTTATCAGGCCTGTCGTAGTTTGGAACGGGTATGATGGAAAATGAGTATAGTTCGTGAAAAGCAACAACTTTGAAGTAGGGTTGGATGCAATCCATGTATCAATCGCCTTTTGCAGAAATAATGGCGGTTACATGAGAGCATGGAAAACCATACACACGCAATCTTTGGAAGGTGCAAGCACTCCTCTCCAAGTCTACAAAATGAGACCTGCGTTGTATATATTCACATATATTTAAAGTAAAAAACAAAGTGAACATAAATTGAACAGTATGGTGCACTACTAAAATTTATATTGGACAATATAATTTATATAAACTGTAATGTCAAATATAACATCATCAGTGAAAACAAAGGGAAAAAAGTGGCATTACTAGACTACTATAAACACATTATTCCATATTCTATATGCACTAATTGTGTTTAAATAGATTCATGTTATTTTATTTCATTTTTATGACATTACCGCACTTATATAAGTAGTGTAGTCTATATACACCATTGGATAAAACATAGGCAAAGTAAAACAAAAAAAGATAACTGACCTTGGAGAATGAACTTCCTAAACATTGTCGGAAAGACTGACTAACATCCCAGATAAGACCCATTTGAATGTGCTCTTCAAGCAAGGCTTCTTACTCAGGAGTAAGTTTTTCAGGGTCCATCGAGAGATTTTCTTCACGATGTTCTCACATCAGCTTCATAACGCGTCGCCTAGATAAAACAAAAAAAAACAAACAAACGAGAACTATTATAGGAAAAATGAAACAACAAACAACAAAGCTATGATATTTATTTATATACATAAGAGTATAACCTAATCGTGTCAACAAGGGCGCATACATGTAACTTTTTTTCATGTCGAATCCAGTTATTGAACGACTCAGCTACGCTTGAAGAATTCTGTCCATACTAACAACCAGTGAAATAGACACTAGACCAGTGTTCACTAGGGATATTACGACAATAGGTTGCAACCCAAGACCTTACCAATATAACCATTTCCTGAAGTGCCTCTTCGTACCTTGCTGGAGAAAGGGCATATATAGCTTTCTTAAAACATTCAATAACCTCCGTATATTTCTCATCTGATTTTTAAATAGGTAAGTTCTGCTTGAGATGGTAGATGCAATAACTATGATGGGAATCAGGAAAAACCGAAGGAATAGATTGCAACAACCTTTCACCAGAATCAGTCATAACTGTGATGGGACGATAACCAACGACTCTCCTAAGATTGACCATAAACCAATGCAAATTATTAAAAAAAATTCTCCAGGCACCAATGCATATGCTAAAGGATAAAAACCTGCAAAAAATAAACAACATAAATGTGATAAACACATTTTTATGTCTGATTTGTCTCAATTCTATATATTGTTAGTGTTCATTTTTGTACTTATTATGGTGTTTTATGTGTGTGTAGGTATTTTTGGGAAATAAATATTTTTGAAAAAATTGGCTCGGAAAAGTGTTAAAGGAACTCAAGAAATTTACTAAGGGCAATCTAACTTTGGATAGGGGCAGCCAAGCGGTTAACAACACCCGTATTTTGGATTAAGGGCACCTCCTTCTTCTTCATCGGAATTTTATGGGAGATTTTTAAGATATAAGGAAAAGATATCTTCTTGCCTATTAAAAAGGGAAAGAAAATCTCGGGTTTTATTTAAAAATAAAGAAAATATTTTCTTGTAATAAAAAAAATAATATCCTAAGACTTGATTCTATCAACTAAAGGAAGTTGCGTGATAAATACAGAAAGAAATTATTCCCGAGATATTTTCATTAAAAAAAATCATTATGGAAGGAGATATTTGAGAAGATATGACTTGGTGTGTATACATAGGGTGTTAGGGCAACTGCAGCGGTTGGAGTAGACCAAAGAGCAAAGAGGAAATTTGTTTGCTCTTGAAAAAAAAAAACACAGCGGAAAAGTCGACTAAATATGATCTTACGCTCCTCTACACGAGCGTTTACCGACCAAATGCTCTTCTACACGAGCGTTTCGACCAAATGCTCTTCTACACGAGCGTTTCAAAACCAAAAGCTCTCTTAGAGGAGCGTTCCAAAACCAAAAGCTCTCTTAGATGAGCGTTTGGACTAAAATCTCTCTTAGAGGAGCCTCTCTAACAACAACGCTCTCCTAGATGAGCGTTACCAAACTTCAGGCGTTACAACGCTGTGACGTTTAACCCACACGCTCTTTTAATCCAGCGTTAGAGAAACGCTGTATTAAGAGGATGTTTCACAAAACGTTCTCCTGCAAAACCGTTTTGTGTTTAGAACGTTCTCCTACAACAGCGTTTTGAGTTAACGTTCTCCTACAAGAGCGTCCGACTATATTTGTGTTTGGTCCAGTTGCTCGACAAAAATTGGTTGAATACTGTTCAAAAATTGGACCAAATCGTATATACCCTCGCCCGTTGCGGCTCACAAAAGTGGACCAAAGAGTAAAATTGGTCTTTACTCTTTGGTCTACTCGACCGCTGCAGTTGCCCTTAGAAGATCAAAGGAGAGGAGGGCCGGTAGCTGACAACACCGAGCAACAATAGTTTTTAGGTTTATTATATTCTTTAGTTTTCTTTTCACTTTTTTTGTAACAATGCAAAGCTAAACCCCATTGCTGAGGCGACGGAGGAAGCCAGTTTTCCAATAATAATGTGATAATTTATATTTAATTAAATTCCGAAATTCTTTTTATGATTATTTGCACTGAATAAAAATTGAAATAATGATTTTTATTAACTAGTTGTGTTTTCTCTTAATGGTGCATGCTTAGCTTAGGACTCTTGATGTTCTATGCTTACGATTAACAACTAATATTTTGAAAATCTAATGTTGGCAATATTTTAGAATCACTTTGAACGTAAGAATTGCATGGATATTTTCTTTAACTGAATCACATAAAAATTGGTTAATGGTGGAATCTTTAGCCTCAGCATTCTCTAAACTGGATATCATTTTTGTATATATTTGTTAGAATTAAAATTTATGTCTAAAATCATATCTCCACAAGTCCGAGCGAACGATACTTTGTTTACCACTATCTACAAAAATATCAAATTTTGGCACCGCCGACGCGGACTTGCTTTTAGGTTAGGGTTTATATTATTTTTTTTTAAGTTTATTTTTTTAATTATGTTAATTAGGATTTATTTTTATTTATTTTCCTTTTCATATTTTACGTGGTTATTCTCTTTGTCTTTTTTGTCCAGTTAAAGTTTTGCAATATTATGGAATTTGCCTACCAAAAAAGGTAAGTAGTAAACCTCAATTTTTTTTTTAGATTTTTCATTAAATTTTTATTTTATTTGTATATATTTATTTTATTTTAGATTTTATTTTATTTTATATATATATATATATATATATAAAACCATTGTGCACACACCAATTGCATTCGTCAGACTACCGAGTTTAGGAAAACCCCGTGGAAAAATAAGTTGAACCCGTGCAAGTTACCAGCTGAAATTCCACAAGCCTTAGCCTCGTACCTTTGACCATTCTTTGACTGTATGTATATTTTACAAAGGTAACCTGAGCTTACCTATTTAGTCAAACCTTCATTTGCACGTGCACCAAAAAAAATATCAAACTGGTATTACAATAGCTAATACAATGAATATCCGACTGATTTTAAAAATGGACATTACCCCTACTATGACCATAGTGTGGATAGTACTTGGGACCACTACCAACCTTATGAAGGTTATGGTTCATTGATGTGGTTTTAATAGTGGTAAAAAGAGAGGTTCGATTCTCGAACTTGTGAAGGTAATGATTTTAGAAAATAATGATTCTAATTAACTCTAGAAAATTTCAGGAGTAAGAAAAAGACTAAATAACCTAAAGATGATTTTTGAATAATTTTAAAAATACCAGGAATCAGGAATCAGGTAATTCTAACAACCTATGTGATTAATCAGATAATTCTTTTTAAATTAATTGAAGCCCAAATAATTGCCAAAATTGGTTTTGTTATGCTAACAAACAAAGGTAAATCACAAGCATGGACTATCAAAATTAATTAACTAAGCATAATCCATCAAGCAAAAGCACAACTGTTGAAAGAAAACCGTTTTTACTATTTAAAACTATGCAATTCTAATAACAAAAGAATTATAAATAATTATTAGAAAATAATTAAATCACATAAAATTGAGAAAAATACCTTATCCATCATCCCAGTAAATAAACTTAGCCCATGGTGAAGAAAACTTGCTCAAAAGATCTTTTCATTGCTCAAAAAGTTGATTACAAGGTGAAATAATAGTGCAACAGCTGAACAGATACGTTTATAAATGTTGCAAGAGAGGGTTCAGCTGTAACAGAAAGTATTCTAAGCAACAAAGATTTGAAAGAATAGGCAACATGAGCAGAATGTAACACTGGATATGCAACGTATATAGATGTTACAAGATCGTCTTTTTCGGTGATGGTGGATGAAGAACACGCCGGCCGGAGCAGCAGCAGGTCACCGGCGGCGACCGAAAGTGGCCGGAATTTCTCTGATTTCTTCTCTAGGTTTTCGTCCTCGATTTTCTTGGCTTCTCTTGGTTTATATAGATAGTAGAAACCCTAGAGAGAGTTCTAAACCTAATAGAACTCTCTAGAACTGCCCACAAATCCCAATCTTAATCGAATCATGATTCCGGCCAAATACATGATTTTCAAGCTGATTTTACGGGATCTTTTGATGTTTATGACTTGCGTGAGATAACTATGAGTGTTTAGAACAATCTGGAAGCAACAAAAACTTGTTTCTCACGCGAATTGAAAGTGGCCAGTTGATGCAGACGAATTCCGATCGGTCCCGTGCTGAGTTGACTCGGTCAACTCGGGTTTGACCCGATTTGTCCCGATTTGACCGAGTTGACTCGAGGGTACCCCTTATCCACTTCTAGGGTGCCAAATAACACTTGTCCTTGGGGTGCCTTTATCACTTTTTGAGCCAATTTTTCCATAAATCTTTATTCTTCTACTGTACCTACAAAAGCATAAAAACACGTAATATTTGCAAAATCGAATACTAACTTAATAGAAACTAAGGTACAATTTAGACACTAACCCCCAAACTTACTATTTTGCTAGTCCTCGAGCAAACTACTCTAAAAATAAAGTAAAAATCCTAACTCACTTTCGCAGGAATCGCGACTACATTTAGCATATGCAGTAAGCCGTTAAACCCCTAGGTGTCCCTAGTGGACGAGTTTTTCGTCTTAAAGGATTTAATCAAATGATTGAGCGCTGACACTTTTTATGATCCTTCTATTTTTCTAGAAGAGTCCCTTAAGCATTTGACTGAGAATACAAGTAGGTTTGAGTTAGAAACGAAGAAACGAATTGCAACAATGAGTAATTCTCCTCTAGAAGAACCTCTCGAGCAGTTGCGACCGAGTAATTCTTATGAACCCATTATTCCTCTAGAAGATGCCCTCAAGCAGTTAACGGAGTCGACAAATATGTTTGAATTATTTTCAAAAGAATACATGCAACAATGAGAATTGCTTGAAATAATCTTAATTGTTAATACAATATTTCCAATATTACCCTTGAAAATGAGGATATTTATTATTCTCCTAATCAAGATGATGAGGTTATAATTAGTAACCCTACTAGTTTAGATAAGGTTCAACCATATTCATATTACTATGATGATGAAGAGAATATTGATGAAGAATTTGAAATCCATAGTCATAATGATCAAGAAATTTTTTATACCATTTGAGCCTCATGATAACAATGATGTTTCTAGTTCCGATCCTAATAATGTTAATAACTATTTACCTAAAAGGAAAAGGATTTAACTAGATGTTATAGATGGTAAACTATTTCCTTGTTATTATGAAGATGATGATGGTTTTGAGAAACGAGTTTATCCCGAGACTAGTGTTTTAGAATCCAACGATTCAGGAACAATAGTCTCAGACGAAGATGATAGACTCGTAAAGATTTTAAATATGAATGAGGATGCATCACTCGATTATAACCTAGAAGAAGCAATTGACCAACTTCAGGAATCTGACGATCTAAAAATTAGGGAAATTATGGCTAGTCTATCCAAGGACACTGAAAATTCTAAGTTTGGGGGTGATTATCATTCTCCATGTGCTTTAACTTTGAATCTTACAAAGATCCCTCACTTGGGACTTGACATTTGTGCCTCTACCATCTTAAAATATTATCTTCATACACGATTTCCAGAGCCTGATTTTGTCCAGAATGAAATTCGATCGTCAGAAACCCATCATATGTTGATGTGGTCTACCCAGGCGATAATACCACAATTGACTTTGTTGTCCCACCAAAATTTTATTTACCAAATGTGGAAACATGTGTATTTCAAATGTTTCAGATATTGAATATTGAAGCTAAACCTAATTATCTTAGGAAATCTGAATCGACACATTTTTATGAGAATGACCACCACTTTCATATACTTCATTATTGTCAACTTTGTGAGTCAAACTCGATTGACTTTAAGGATCCGCAATTATTTCGATTATTTTTATATGCTTTGTAAGTTGTGAGTAATCCTTTCTTGGTCTGGCTGAAGATTTTAAACTTAACCCTCTATGGGAGGAAACTCATATGCTTTTGGTACACGGTGCTGGTAATATCTTTCCTCATCTCTTTTACTTTGTTCATTATTTTCTCTTTGTTCATGCTTTCATTCATTTATCTTTGGAACACCGAGGACTATGTTCAATTTAAGTACGGGGGTAAGGGAGAATTTTTTTAAAAAATTAGTTGTACCAAAAACTTCAAAATTTAGAAACTTATGAATCATTCAGGATGACTAACCATTCTAGGTAGATGGAAACAAAATTCTTGTCTATAGGAGTTGGTGAACCCAGCTAAATGGTCTAATCATAAAAGGACAAAGCTCAGGTGTTAGAAATAACATGATAGTCGTCACCATATCTCGGTGTTGTCACTATGTCACGTTTTGTTTTTATTTTTCCAATTTTTTGTGTTTCTCTAAGTGATTTGGTGGGGCACTAATATCTCCTTTTTGTCACTAGGATGAAGTAGAGTGAGTAATTGAAATCAAGCTTTATTATTTTAATTGAACTTGACCATTGAAAAAAAAATTGACCCTTGGATAGTAATATGTGTGTTCTCCCTGTCCACGTCGCCTAAGAAAGTATGGAATGCAGGATCCATGGGAACTATCATGTAATCTGCTGACAAGGAGCATGCACTTAAATTAAAAATATCTAATCATGTTGTTGATAAAAAATAATAAAATAATAAAACTTGTATATATTTAATAAATCGACCGTTGGGGACCTTGTATATACTAGCCGAGTTGATACTAGAATTAGGATTCAGACCAGTGGGTGCGTATCTAAATCTATTAGGATTCATCTTGGCAATGAGGATCATACAAATATCTTGGGAAACATCGTTCACCTTAGTAAACATGCGCATAATTCTATCTCCATTTCCATCTTCTTAATCTATTTATATGATTATGGTTTGTTAAATTCCGAGTATTGTGGTCCATTGTACGACTTTCTAAGTAGTGCTTTGTTTTCTTATATATGAATTTTAGTACGCTTGAGTAAAAACTTGTGTACAACAATTGGATTCCAAAAAGGGTAATTCCTCCCATAGCCAAAGAATTTAGTAGCCAACTAAATAGCATGTTTAGTATCTACCCTCAATCGTTAACAAGTAGCTAGGGTTTGAAGTAAAAGGTTTTGTGGGTATACCTCTTGTAAACCCTCACGAGACAAAACTCGTCCGTTAAGGCCACTTAGGGGTTTAAAGACTTGTTACACATGATAAGTGTAGTCGCGATTCCTGCGAAAGCGAGTTAGAGTTTTTATTTCATTTTTAGGTTAGTTTTTCATTTTAGATTTGCTAGAGGACTAGCAAATAATAAGTTTGGGGGTATTTGGTAGACACATTTTGTGTCTGACTTATCTCAATTATATATACTGTCAGTGCTCATTTTTGTACTTATTATGGTGCTTTATGTGTGTAGGTATTTTTAGGAAATAAATATTCTTAGAAAAATTGCTCAGGAAAGTGTTAAAGGCAACCATAAAATTTACTAAGGGCATCCAAACTTTGGATAGGGGCACCCAAGTGGTTAATAGCACCCGCGTTTTGGATTAAGGGCACCCCCTTCTTCTTCATCGGAATTTTATGGGAGATTTTCAAGATATAAAGCAAAGATATCTTCTTGTCTATTAAAAAGGGAAAGAAAATCTCGGGTTTTATTTAAAAATAAAGTTTTTTTTTTTGTAGTAAAGAAATTATAATCCCAAGATTTGATTCTATCAACTAAAGGAAGTTACATGATAAATAAAGAAAGAAATTATTCCCGAGATATTTTCATTTGGAGTTATGGAAGGAGATATTTGAGAAGATATGACTTGGTGTGTATAAATAGGGTGTTGTTAGAAGATCAAAGGAGAGGAGGGCCGGTAGCTGACAACACTGAGCAACAATAGTTTTTAGGTTTATTTTATTCTTTAGTTTTCTTTCACTTTTTTGTAATAATGCAAAGTTAAACCCCATTGCTTAGGCGACAGAGGAAGCCAGTTTTCCAATAATAATGTGGTAATTTCTATTTAATTAAATTCTAAAATTATTTTAATGATTATTTGTACTGAATAAAAATTGAAATAATGATTTTTATTAACTAGTTGTATTTTTTCTTGATGATGCATGCTTATCTTAGGGCTCTTGATGTTCCATGCTTGCGATTAACAACTAATATTTTGAAAATCTAATATTGGCAATATTTTAGAATCATTTTGAACGTAAGAATTGCATGAATATTGTGTTTAACTAAATCACATAAATTGGTTAATGGTGTAATCTTTAGCCTCAACATTCTCTAAACTTGATATCATTTTTGTATATATTTGTTAGAATTAAAATTTAGGTCTAAAGTAAAATCTTCACAAGTCTGAGTGAAGATCGAGATTCTCGTTAAGCCCCCCACGTTTGTTGTGTTGCTTTCAGTCCTACCGCTCACTCCGCAATCCTATAGTTCGTAGCTTAGTCCCCTGCTAGATAGGCCGTTTGGTATTATTCTGGATACAGAAAAATCATTATATTAGATCGAATAAGTACCTTGTGTCAGAATTGAGAAATTCTATGGCTCGAATCTTTAGTATTCTCTTATTTATCACCTGTGTCTACTGTTTAGGCAGAATACCGTCGCCTATTGTCACTAAGAAACTAAAAGAAACCGCCAAAACGGAAGAAAGGAGGGAAAGTGAGGGAGAACCAGATGCAGAAATCGAAACAATTTCCGAAACGAAGGGGATTAAACAGGAACAAGAAGGATCCATCGAAGAAGACCCTTCCCCTTCCATTTGTTCGGAAGAAAAATCAAAGTTAGAAATACTTAAACTTAAAGAAGATAAAGACCTCCTCTATCATAAATTGTTGTAAATGAATATTAATAAAAAAAAAAAAAAAAAATATACCAAAGGTCCCACCCGTAGCGCAGCATGGGATCTACCGGCCCTAAGCAACTCAATTGTAGCTCCGCTGCTAGCGTTGCTTTCATTTCATTATAGCTTGTTCTTCCTTGCATACGAAGATTGGCCAACGGGTGGGCCTCGTTTTCTTCCTCTTTTTGCAGGTATGAAAGAGATATTTGAACTAATGACTTTAGTCAACTGCCATGTTTGTTCGTTCAGTTTTTTGTTTTGTTGGGATCTGAATTCCATTGCTTGTTCTTTGGGCGCAGTTGATCTAAGATCCCAGATTCAGGAAGATCAGAACTTGCGGAACCTAGGGCCATTCCTTCACTTCGTCTAGATGCCTCTCTTACCCCAATGACCCACCACCCAGCAGAGCCTTCTTTATCAAGTGAACTGACAGGGCCTGCCGAGCTAAAAAAGGGAGCTACGATCCGAGGTTAGTCTGCCTTTACACCATCTTGGTCATGACATGAATCTGCGTGATTCCAATGTCTTCCTGGAAGTCGTTAACCTTTCAGTAGATCCCCTTCTCTCCCAACAAGAGAACTCTCGGGTACCCTTCTCATATAGATAGGTTTGGCTCAAGCTATAGCATAAAGAAAGAAGATCCAGAATACTGGTTGTTCGTGTAGATGTATCGCCGTAGCAAGCGGAGCTAGTAAGCATGACTCAATCTTCTTCCTTTTTGTCGGGATATGATAGGGTTGGTCCGGCGGAGACCATTAGCATTAGTTATCCCAAAAGTAGACTTGATTGTTGATGGTCAGTGGGTTGTGCCTGATGATATTAGAGACATCATGGAGCAGGATGGAGTTGATGTCTCAGTTCTTCCAAGCAGGACTGGAAGACACAAGTTGTGTCAAGTGCGACGTTCGGTTGGAGCCTCACTGAGAGACCCGGTTCAAGGAAAAAGAAGTCTCATGCAATCACAAAATGGGTGCTTGCTGGGTGTGGCCTTTCACTTGCTAAGTAGTTCTACCAAGGGAAGTTTCTTTCTTGAAATGGGGACCTCGCGTGGGTAGGCATACCGAGATGTGAGATCAAGATTTGGAATTGATAGCATCACGACTCTATTGCGAATGGGTGCACTCCTACCCTTGGAATCTGACTTAGCTCTTCTTCTGTGCCCACCCATCCATATAAGACAACTCCTGCAAATCGCCAATGAAGATACCAGTAGGAGCTACTTTAGGCCTTCGGGGTTTACAGTTTATTGGTTTCTCCATAGGCTTCCAGTTGACAAAGGGTGCTCTATTGACTCTAGTTTCCTTAGGCTTTCATGTCCCAGGGTTCACAGTTGGCGGTAGATACTTTGTTTACCATTGTGTACAAAAACTTTAAAATGATATACTTTGAAAAAAAATAATCTATATTCTAATGTAAGAGTGCAGATTGCCTATACTTTGAAAATCTAGAGAGTACCTTATTATGCTGATGTTCAAAGTGCAAATTCCATATATTGTTTTCATGTCAAAGATGTAAAACCTAGTTTAGTTTGAATACTAATTTGGTAGTGTAGATTGTCTATACTGTATGCATTTCTACAGATTTAGGATGCTCTTTTTATCAGTGCATATTGACTATACTGTGAAGAACTAGAAATAATCATATTATGTGTATGTTGACAGTGCAGATTATATATACTATGTGGATAAACCAGTACTTAAATGGTGTATTGTCAATAAAAATAAAAACAAAAAAGAGTGCAGAACACATATACTACTGAAAATTTTTAAAAGTAAAACTTGCCTCCATCGCCATTAAGACAAGTCGCAGCCATCAAACCTCCCGGTCAAGAAAGTTGCATCACAATAAATGATCGGCTGACACAATTTATAACCTTGAATATATGCACCGAAGCAAATGAACAACCTTTCAAACCTGTGGGTTGCATCATTGAATTGAAAATCAACATACAAATCTGGATTGGTTTCTTTCAAGGCATTCACAAACCAAACAACATCCGTGTAAGACTTGACATCATCAACGTGTAGTGAAAAAAAGGAGATTTCTTCGAAAGTGTAATGTTGTAAGACTATGCAGTGACACATCAACAAGCACAAGTACTTTCACACCATCATCAATAAAATTGATTACAATATTTCTGGGTGTCAACATCCTCTAATTATCACATATGCAAAACTTCAAATCTTTAATTGTAGAATCAAAATCAACCTTATAAGAAAAATGATGCTCCCCATAGTATACATGTGTATAACACATAATAGGGTCGGAAGTAGACATTTTAAACCTGTGACAAAAAAAAGAAATCAACAACTTAGAGGTACTACTGAACTGAAAAATTGAACAATGTAGTCAATATACACTTCAAAATCAATGTAAACAATGAAAATGATAAAACATCACATAACTCATATTTGAAAAGTATAGTGAACATGCACTTTAGAATCTATAGACAAAAACTGAATGAAAAAACATTATAGCAGCTGATATTAACCAGTATAGTCTATATACATTTTATGATAATACACAAAAATAAACAACAATAAGAAGATTTATTCGCATTACTGAACTTCTATTGAACTGTATAGTCTATATACACTGTTGGATCATGTAAAAAATATAATGAAGAGCATGACTGAACTGATATTGAAAGTATAGTTAATATACATTGTTGGATCTGAATGAAACAAACAGAAACAAAATCTAAAAACAAACAAAAGCAAATTGAAAGTATGATAATCTCGCCAACTGAATCAGAAATAAAAAATGAACATGCAAAACCAAACAAAAAACTAAATTGAAAAACTGATTTCAAGATCTACAAACAACAAATCCTAAAAATGTAAATGAAAATACTGATATTGAACAGTATAATCCTAATGAAGCATATGAATAACAAAAAATCTAAATACAGAACGCCAAAGAGAGAATTAAATGCTGCTACACTAGTTATATGGAATCACCATAATATAATTCATTAAAAACTAAAAACACAACAACCGATACAAATAATTTAAAATTATAACAGAAAAACTGAAAAAAGATCATCAAGATAAGCTAATCAAGATGATTGATCTGATTAGAAAGTAGCATATACAAAAAAAAAAGAATAAAAAAACAGAGAAATAACAAAATTAAACATAAATCAACTAACCTTTTTGATGATCTTGAGCAGAGGAGATGAAAAATCCTAGAAAATACGCGAGAAGAAGAAAAATGAGCTGCATAGAAGAAACCGGAGTTGAGACCTGTAAAACTCGACTGAACTTTTATAAAAGGAAAATTTCATATAGGCAGTTTATATAGTTGTTAGGTAGGAGGGCTAGTTTAGGTAATTAGAAAAAAATTATAACGGTCCGGCATGTGGGAGGACCGAGTGATAAAAATTTGGATCTTTTTTTTAATCATGGACATCCGGTTAAAGAGAAATTAATGGGTGGACCTGCCATTAAATCATCCCATTAAATATAACCTATCCGTAATTCCTATTCAAAACAATACTACTTCCGTCCCAAGAAAAGTGATATTTCCATTTTTAGACAAAAATGGAAAAATAAAAATATCACTTTTCCAGGAACAGATGTAGTATTAAATTTATACCGTCGGGTTTAATAGGTTTTAACGATTCAATAGTTATGAAGTTTGGTACGGGGTTACCAAGCTCTACCAAGTTTATCAGTAATCTAAGCAAAATAATTCTTAAATCATAAAACCCCTGTAGCCGCATCGATTTTTCAGATCTATAACGATTAAAACGACTGCGTTGGCTAAAACGATTATAACGAAATATGCTGGTAGTAACGATCTATGGAGATTGTAATGACTGAGGTCACAAAATGAGAGATTTGTTATGTCAGGCCTGTTTTGAAATAGTGATGGTAAAGGTGAGTGGAGAAGGTATCACCAGTCTTGACTGTCGGCTGTGTGAAATTTGTATCACCTGATATCTGTACCGACAATGAACCATCAATGAGGTGTGAAATCTATAATACATAAAGTGTGTTAGTGAGAAGTGTGTGCTGAATGTTTATGTGAAATGTGAGTGAGAGACTTGTAAACGTGTAAGATACACATGAGAATGGCGGTGCTCGTTAAGATTGTTGAGTATATAACTCAACTGGATCATTTTGTAATTACATATCTTCTCTTTATCAATTCAATACACAGATCATCTCAGTAGAAATATAAACATTATATGAATGTTATCATAGTATCAGAGTCAGAAATTTAATAGCATAAAGTGTGTTAGTGAGAAGTGTGTGCTGAATATTTGTGTGTAATCTCAAGTTATCTTTCAGCCGACTTGAGATTGAGGAAGGATAATAGCATAAAGTGTGTTAGTGAGAAGTATGTGCTGAATGTTTGTGTGAAATATGAGTGAGAGACTTATAAACGTGTAATATACACGTGAGAATGGCGGTGTTTGTTAAGATTGTTGAGTATATAACTCAACTGGATCATTCTATAATTCTAAATCTTCTCTTTATCAATTCAATACACAAATTGTCTCGGTAGAAATGTAAACATTTTATGAATGTTAGCAATCTATGCTTGTCACATCTGACTGTATGGTCGATTCTGTATTTCACGTTTAACAGATTATAACCTTGGTATAAAAAATAATTAACTTATCTAATCAGCTCCAATTAAAGCACAATACATACCAGCATTCTCTAGTTGCAAAAATAGACTAATGGAACCTGATTCTTGCGGTTTAAATGAATTCAATACTTCAAATTGGGTATTCTTTCATCATTCAAAGGAAAACAAAACACATAACAATACTTGCTCAAGACGTACACATTTAACTTGGCACAACTCTAAAACTCAAAAGCAAATACAATTTAAGAACTGATCAAAAATCCAAATGCTTATTGAAGAAAAAAGAATCCTGCAGAAAACCTAGCTAGTCTCAAATCTCGGACTTGATAAACCTCAACAATCTACAAGTTCGGCTATGCTTCCCTTTGTCTCCAACCTTCTCGTAATCTTAAGTATTATGGGAAAGATAGAACCACTGAATTTTCTCACCTGGTTCTTCCATTTTGACAACTATATTTAAATTGCAATCGAGCTGGCACAGCAGGTAAAAAGAAAGAAAGACCAGCTTCGACGGTATACGAAACGTGTTGCTTAATCTGCAGCCATAAACGGATCTAGTTCTCCAAGATCAGCAACAAGAGGTTCCAGTTCTGATGTTTCTTCTTTTGGTGGGGAAAAGTAAGTTGGGAATGGAAGAGTTGAGATATCGGGTTTCTTGTAAACAGCATCCTTTAAAAATACAAAGTTTCCTTCTGCACCAGGAACCTGCAACGCAGAGGTAAAACCAAATGTTATTGCAATAAGACAAGGTGCATGTAGACCTATTTAAGGAGACTATAAGTAGTACTCTGTGTTTGGTGTTCCATGGTTGGCGTGACATGAAACTAATAATGAAGATATTAGGATTTACTAGCATATTCACTTTATCATCTAACTGGGTACAATAAATCATATATGGGATCACAGAGATTCATTCTCATATTGCGATGGCAATGATGATCAAGCGAATACGAGTCTTTCAACTCATAATATGGCATTGCCTTTTCTATATGTGTCTGTACTACATGACCAGAACAATATTTGCTTTATTACCATCTACATCAAGACAAGGATCTACTTACATCAAACAGAACTCAACTAGCATGGTAACTATACCTGGCCTCTCACCCACATCAAGTTTCTTGCTGGATCAATTTTGTAGACCCATACATTTTTTACCGTGACTTGCACCCCACCCATTCGCCCAGGCATCTTTCTCCCCTTGAAAACCTGTTCCGCGTTAAAAAGAATAAGAAAATGTGACTGCCGAACCCACAATTGGATATAGAGCCCATTCAAAACTTACATCCATCACATATGAAATTTATTTGCAACAAACAAAGTACTAAATTAAATGCCAAAAAGAATGTGTGAAAAATAATGCCACACATGATCCAAAAACTCTTTCCAGAACTAATCAGCATATCCAATAATCCTATACATGACCATTACAATCAAGATAGCAGGAAACAAAAAAAAAAAGATAATGCCTGCGCAAACAGTTTTAAGGGTGGAAACTCCCCAAATGCAATTAATATACCCAAGTGCTACAGGAGAAAGATAAAAGACACTAATATTATATTCAGCATACATAAATCATTTTCTCTGAATGCAACTAACCTCACCACCAAGTGTTACGGCAAAAAGATGAAAGGGACTTATGAATTATCTTCCAGATCTTACGAGAACGCTTACATAACCAATTAATTTCAAATATACCAACATATAGAGGATAATTATGTCTTAGATTGTGAGCAACAGAAAACATACCAAAGACCAATTGAGACATAGCCACTAGCAAATAACCAATAAGAAAAATTCAGCCAAGGAACCAACTTAAAAGTAGTTCACTCTCATACTTGATGTTCCAATGTCAATTTCACGAGAAACATAGTCAATAACAGGGGAGCATAACAGCTTTCCAAAGGCCATTGAAACATTCCAGTTGTTTGTCCTGTTCAACTGAAGATTTTACCAACTCTAAGAAATGCAAGCAGAAGCTGGTCAATTGCTACAAACTACCACAGAATGAACAAAAAGCCAAATGCTATTTGCATTTGAATAGCTTCCATACCTTCCTTAGCCATCTTTTGAGGAAGGGGCCTTATATAGTTACCGGAGGGTTGTGGCAACAAATAGCTCCACTGATATAACCTTCCACCACTTGGTTAGAGGCACCTCAGTAAAGTACTTTTCAATTTGGCACATCTAGTAATATTTAACTACAGATGAAAATAACATAGCCATAGCAAGTTTCAACATGACAATTTACACAATCTTAGGCTACCATTGACAAAAATTCGAACTTCCATATAAGCTCATTATGAGTCTATCTTTTTCTGAAGTTGACGACTTCTGAACCTTAAAAGGATTGTACTACTTATCAAGTGTTCAAAACTAACAAATAAATGGGGCTACTTCTGTGGCTACACCAAAGTACAATACAGCATATACAAAACAATAAGAGAGAGCATTAAACTACAATATCAGCCTAACAAGTACATATCAGCAAGACACTAATATCATGTCCTGCAGTCATATTGTTCGAGCAGATCACGAGCTAACCAAACAAAACCTCATGGTAAAGTTATGCCCTAAATCCTATACCCATTTTATTATGTATTTTAGTTTGTAGACAGTTTATTCTCTCAGTACTGAATAAATAAAACCAGTACTCTCTACCTGAAACTGTTGATGTCACTCAATCAAAGCATATAACCAATGCAAGAACCAGACTCTCGGTACAAAACCATGAATCAACCTACACTGTGTCACTCAATTGAAGCATACAACCAATGCAAAAACCAGACTCTATACGAAACCGTGAATCAACCTACAACCGTGTAACATATTTGACCCCTGATTTTAATCTAGTAGAACCAGTACTCTCTACCTGAAACTGCTGATAGAGCAGTACAATTACCATCAGTTAATTTTATCAAATGAACTCTGTGGTTTCATCCATAATAAATTGGCTGCAATACACATACATATGTAGATAACTGCAAAAACAATCCTACTTGCCGGGAAAAAATCCATAAACTCTAGCGCAAGAAAAAACAAAAGGTGAAAGTCAGATGCTACTTAGACAATTGATTCCAGTAAAGTAAATCACATGATTTATATTACCATCACGTTACATATTGACATATGAAAAGTTTTTATGTTAGAAATAACAAGTACCTTTCCAGGAGCATCTCTTTGACCAGTAGAACCAGCACCTCTATGGAATAATGATGAACCATGAGATGCAGGCCCTCCGCTAAAACCGTGTCTTTTCATTACACCCTGTGTACAAAAAGTATGCACTATTGTAATCTGAGATTGAGAGAGAGAGAGATTTTAGCTTAACATAGGTAAAACATGTCATTGTCAGTGACAGTAAATTATATAGCAGAATAACAAGAACTGTTTCTACTAGTATTACATTTGGAATGAGCAATACTAACATTAACTAGCACCAAAACAGCTTATCAATGTATGAATTGGTCCAAATTTCATGTTCAGTTTTCAGCCATTTTAGGGGAAATGATTAGGTTTAATAGGTTTCGTTTGCTTTTGAAAAAATCAGCTTCTCAGCAATAAAATGCACTTCCATCTGTATTTTTTGGAAGAGCACAGAAAACAGACATAGCAGCATGGTAAACAACACAATGAATAGAGTGGTTGCCAGTTCTCTCTATCTCAACTTACAGCTTCCACTGATATCAGGCACCAGTTCATATTCTACAAACACAGTTATAGAAGTTGAATCAATATTGACTCCTACACGTTGACTCCAGACTTTTCATCCTCCTAGTTCTTACCCAAGACGTTACTAATCAATTTCAAAGCCCCACAAACTATGATCTGGTGCCATAACCAACAATAACAATGCTGATCACCAAAAGTGTAAAAATAAAATTATGACAACCATTTTGTGTCTTCAACAGTTTAGACTTTGCAGTAATTACCTAAAGCAGCATAATAATCATGCAATGCCGGACAGTAATGTTAAACTAGTAGGGGGGTTCAACGTTGCAGTGATTGCCTAAAGCAACTGCCCTAGATTTACCTAAATTCAATTAGGAAACATATAATTTTTAAAAATTGCATAAGAATCCGGAGATACGCTCAACTAGCAAAGGTAACAATAGTTTCAGAATATATATAGATGAGAAATGTATGCAACTGGGTTGACTGGGAAGCAAGTACCTGAAAACCTTTACCAAGGGATATTCCTGTAACATCAAGGTATTGCCCCGGAACAAAATGACGGACACTGATAGGAGTACCAACAGGCAAAAGTCCATCTTCAGTAACTGGAAATTCCCTCAATTTCCTCTTCATTGGTACACCTTGAGCTCTAAAATGACCTACTTCAGGTTTTGTCAAATGTTTCTCCTTTTTTTGCCCACACCCCACCTAACACACCAAAATACAGCATTTTCAAGTCAAACCATAATATCAAAACTTTCATAAAAAAAAATTGAAATCAAAATTAGTATACCTGTAAAGATGTAATCCCTTCTTTATTAATAGTTTTAACTTGAGAAACAATATTATCATCTAACCAGAGTACAGTAATTGGAACCCTAGCTCCCCATTTATCCCAAAGTGCAGACATTCCACATTTAACAGCTATTGCTCCCGTTCTTCTTGAATTTGGTGTCATTACTCTTGTTCTTGCTTCGATTATGGTTGCCGATGATGATCCATTACTATCATCAACCAATGATTCTGAACTGAATAATCTACTAAACTGATTTACCCCTCTTGCAGTTATGGATGGTGATGATATTGAGAAAACCCTAAGTCTTGAAATGAGACCTCTTGATGTACCAGCCATGGCGAGATGGATTGAGGATTAGGGTTTAAGCATAATGAGCGTGTATTACAGGATTTGTTTCATAACCGTAGGTTAGCGAGATTCAGAAGAGTGTGAGAGAGAGGAGAAGAAGAACTGAAACGAAGGTTTCTTCTGTATAGCCTGTAGGGTTTTGGAGAAGCATTTTCCATTTAGGGATACTAAAGTCTTTTTGATAAAAGTTTGAAGAGGAATGGTAATTTAACTAAAATACCCCTCTCAAATTCTCAATCGTCCCGGTCCGGATGAGAAAACGGATTCCTGGTTTAGTAAAGAACCTAAAGATGCATACGTGGACCACTAATAACCAGTCATTTAATTTAAACGATCCAATGATGAAACGTAAATTTAGCTCGGCTCACCCTTACTTCTCTCTCTACTGCGAATCTCCTCTCATTTATGGAGCTCTACAGTAGTCATGTCTTCTCTCTGCAACAGATTTCTAAAAACAATCCTAAGTCATTGGAAACCATTATTTCATCATCAAAATATTCAATTAACACAATTTCAAAAATCCTCATAAGAAGAAACTATACAAGAAGAATCAATTTCAGAAGAATTTCTGCAAATAGTAGCAATAGTGCATCTTCACTTGAACAACCAGGAGGGAAAATGGTGGTTGAATTAGTAGGAGCGTTTAATAAACTAACCGAAAGAATGAACGTACTTTCAACAAGCTCTTCTAGGTTGTTATTCAAATCACTTAAGTTATCTATACCTATTTTGCAAAGCTTACCTTTTACTCCTGATGGGAGATCTCCTCTCTCTAAAGCTCTGTCAGTTGCTATTGTTCTTGCTGATCTTCAGGTATAACTTTTCTTCTTCTTCTTCTTCTTCTTCTTCTTTGGATTTTTGATTAAACCCATCTTAAATTTTAGTCTTGTCTACTTGAGAAATTTCATTTTCACTTGAATTTTGCTTTTATATCAGCCTGGAATTGTAACAAAAATTTGCTGTTTAGGGTTTCGTCTATAAACTTTAGGTAAAGAATTATGAGCATATATCATAGTCTGGAGCCATGTAGGACTGTAGGAGGCTTATACCTAAACATAGTTCGAGTTTTAGCCAAAGAGTGTGCACCAATATTGCACTGTCAAGAAATAAAAGAGAGTTTAATAAGCAGCGTCAGTTGTGTACTATTCCCATAAAAAGTCCTAGCCCAGAACCTTCTTAACTCATCTTGAGCATCACTCTTAAGGACCTATATATGAGTGTGCTTCATCTCCACTGCCTTTCTCTAATGCAGCTTTGACAGCACCGATTTCTCCTTCTGGACAACTCCTAGGTATAAATAAAGCGGCATCAGACATACACTTACTGTTGGAGTCCCATAATGGATAGCCCCCACCACCCTTAGAAGCATGCAAACTCCAACCACCACCTGTTGTAATAGAAGTCCAGCCAAAAGGAGGGGGATGCTTAGCATTCTTAAGTTGAACTAAAATAGGATCTGAATTGTGGACATGTTAGGGTTAAGGTCAAGGGGAACATGTGATACCATATAGAAGCAACCCTTTTAAGGTTACTTCAGCATTTTTCGTTTTAGAGCAAAAATCACATGATTTCTAGGTTGCCTGACAGACCAAAGAATCATGGCTATTAACGGGTGAAGTCTCTAGTGTCTATCTGTCTAGGGGGTGCAATAGCAAGGCAGAAAATGAACCACTCAATAAGACATATTATGGAATTTAACAGTTTCTCATTTTTAAAGAGGAAAGCTGCCATATGCTAGGCACAGCAGAGCAAGTTAGTAAAGCATGCATCACGGTTTCTTCCTCAAGCAACCACAAAGGCTATACGTCAGGAAGAATTATGAAGCTGACTTGTCTTTTTTGAACTTCAAGATAAACCCGTTTTGAGTACTACTTTATTCATATAAGATGTCAGTTTTGCTATGATTTATTTATTGCATCATAAATCAATCGTAACCATTAATTATTAGTAAATGTCCTGTTTCAAGGGTTCCATTGACAATTCAGGTCTTTAAGATAGTAGAAGTGAAGAATTATATAGCTGAATCCGTTTTTGATTGCCCTTTTACAAATTTAGCTCATCATTGTCTTACACAAACAATCTGAAGAACCAAATTTAGTTAGACGATTTCATGTTTTTGCCAGCATAGTTGATCATGATTTGTTTGGTTTTGTGCTTGAACTGTTTCTCGAATACTTAAGGATTTATTTCTTGTTTTGCTGAATCTGTTCTTATAGGTTAAAAAAAGAGTGATCCAGTTCTGAGATTTGATCCTTATTAGTTCAATTTCTATAAAATTTACAAATAAGGGTCATTGCAGATGGATGCAGAAGTCATTTCAGCTAGTATACTGGGAGAAGTTCTAGAAGCAGGTGCTATTTCGATACACGCAGTGAAAGATCAGATAGGAATTGGAACTGCTCATTTACTTCATGAAAGTTTGCGGGTGAGAGAAATACCGCTCAAGGTTGAAATTCTCGATGATGATAGCGCTGCTGCATTGAGAAAATTCTGCTTGAGTTATTACGATATTCGGGCTTTAATACTAGAACTTGCTCTTAAGCTTGATACAATGAAACATCTCGATTACCTCCCTAGATATCAACAGCAAATGTTGTCTCTTGATGTTATGAAGATATATGCTCCTCTTGCTCATGCTATAGGGACTACTGGTTTATCTCTGGATCTGGAAGACCTCTCATTTCGGTATTTGTATCCTTACTCGTATCTCTATGTGGATACATGGTTGAGAAGCCATGAAACAGGAAGTAAGAGTCTGATAGATATATACAGGGAAGAGCTGTTTCAATTCTTAAAAGCTGATCCTTTGTTAGCTGAGATGGTAGATGATGTCTCAATTAAGGGGCGATATAAAAGTCGTTTCAGTACGATGAAAAAACTTTTAAAAGACGGTCGTAAAATGGAAGAAGTAAATGATGTTTTAGGTTTGCGGGTTATCTTGAACCTTATATCTAAGGATGACGTAATAGGCGAGAAAGCATGCTACAGGACACGGGAACTGATCCAATCACTATGGAGAGAAATCCCAAACAGGACAAAAGACTACATTGCCAAACCCAAAGCTAATGGATACAAAAGCTTACATATGGCAGTTGATGTGAGCAGTAATGGTAGAACGAGACCGACAATGGAAATTCAAATAAGAACTGCAGAGATGGACATCTTTGCTGATGGTGGGACGGCATCCCACTCCTTATACAAGGGTGGTCTTACGGACCCGGATGAGGTAAGTTACTCCTACTCTATTGAAATGAGTCTTGGTTTTTGTATGGCCGTATACAGCAATGAGTACTGTCTCCATGAAATTGAAATGCTTACAACTTTCTGTTTGGGAGGTACTTGTCATATATGTTTGTGCCTTGGCTTTCAAACAATTCAGATAAGAATTATGAATTATCTAAGTTCTAAATTCACTAAACCTAGCACTTCACTGTTCAGCAATGGAAGGTTCTCTATCTTATTTTGAGATTACAATTTCTTTAGGTCTTCCCAGGTTTTTACTATAAATATTGGGTTGGTTAAAAAACTGTGTTTACATTTCTGCTGGGAAGGTCCTAAATGATTAACATTGGGCAAGTATAAGATCCGCGGTTTATATGTATAAAGCCTTGGGCTCCTTCCTTTTTAAGTAAGCTATGGGTGAGCAACCATCTGTTAATTCTCAGGCAAAACGACTGAAGGCAATTATGATGGCTGCTGCTGAATTTGCTGCACTGCGTCTTAGAGATCTCCCTTCTACAAGTCATAGAGAGATTGATCAGAGGAATCGAGTATTCCGTCTTCTTGATAAGAATGGTGACGGTAGGATTAGCATCGAGGAGCTTAAAGAAGTGATGGAAGAGCTTGGTGCTGGTGGAGAAGATGCCGAGGAGATGATGCAGCTCCTTGATGCAAATAGCGATGGATCTCTGAGCTCTGATGAATTTGATTTATTCCAAGAACAGGTATGTGTTAAACCTTATCGGACTACACTTAAAACTGCAGACGGAAAGTACTATTTTTGTGAAACAACATTTTATTTTGCATTATTCTGTATAAGGATCACGTATCATCTAACATTATCAATATGGTTCAGGTTGATTTAATGCGTAATTTGGAGGATAAAGACAATCAGTATGCGACATTGTTGGGTGAGAAGTTTCAGTTGACCAACAACAGCGGACTAATTCAAGTGTACAGTAAAGAGTTCGGAGACAAGCTAGCTCTAAAATGACACATTCTGTGGCTGATAATGGTATGCATTTTACAATTGTCGGGTATGCAAAACACATCTTTGTTTTGCATGTACATAGTGTATTTTTCTACATCTTCAAACCTCTAATGTATCTTAGACATCAAGATGTGAATTATACTCATCTGTATCTATGTAAATCTCAAACAAAATGTTAGCGACAGTCAGTATATGGTCTGATGGCACACCTATATTGGTCCTCTCTTTGTATATAGGAGATCAATTATTTAAACGAACAATTTTTAGCCTGTAGCAAACAACTAACTGTACAGTGAAAAATTAAGGTATCCTGAGTCCTGTGACTCCTGTCATCATATTACTTCATTTAGAATTTCTATTCTAACTTGCATCCTATGACGTACGAACGACATGCAATTGACATAGATCTACATTCGTTGGTAAGATTTGATGTGTTGTTTTTCACATTTTCTCAATTTCTTTTTCTGGGTCCAGGGCATGAGATATTATGAATAATCAATTATCATCGTCCCTACTTATCTTATCAAGTGGGCACCTAAAGATTTTATTTCTTAATCAGTTGGATTTTTCTCCATGGATAGATTAGTATATTGAGATAATGTGAATGTCTCATTTAGTTGATTTTTAGGGTAATCTGCACAGCAACCTATAAAGAGAACAGTTGTATGCTCCTTGTCTCTCTAAAAGCTAGGACACAGAAATGCAGGATTGATGTTAGAGACCTAGACAGTTTCTCGAAGAGCCAGAGTTGAGGCTCACATTTTTGACAGCAACCAAGCAGTACGGTCTTCACCTAAACCGACGAAGATCTACAGCTGGGAATGCTCATAAAAAGTGGAAGCCTTAGCTTACCTCTATGAACCACTTTCTCCCTTGTAAAGAAATAGTTGGAAGTTTACATGATTATAGTTTGCTCAGTTACACCTTGACAACATATCATCTTAAACTAAAAAGTCACTAGAGATACCTGAATACTTGTTCAGAGGCTGTCAACTGATTACTCTAGGACATGGGATATTTTTTGTTATCTCTATATGATTGGTTTATTAATTTTCTTCATTATGGGAAAAAGATAAGAATTATACAACTTGCTTATTCAAAATTCTTTCTAAATTGATATAGAGTTACCCACTTGTTGCAGAAAGACATTATAAAGAGGTGATGAAAGGACCTAAACAATTCATATTTCGAATCGTATTCATCATGAAATTAAACTTATTATTAAGTTAATCAGTTGAGATATTAGACCTTCTTTCTTTGCTAACAGACCAATCAATCCACATGCTGGAGTACTCCTTATCATGTTATGTTTGGGTCTCCTTATCTTTGAGAGGTACAAGAAAGAGACTGAATGAGAGATAGCCCTTATCTTCAAACCTAAAAATAGGACTCTTATCCTACCATACCATATCACCATCATTTCTTTTGTGTCATGTCTTAGCATAGCCATAGACCATCATCTACCATTTTAGCAGGTCTCTAGGTAATCATAGGTCATGAAAGACACAAGGAAGACAATGATACACGTATTTTCTAGATGATTGGTGAGTAGTGAAATACACAGAAAAAGAATCATAAAGATTGCATTTGTTTAGTTTGACTCATTCAAACATTTCTTTTAACAACAATATCTATCTACTCTCTCCATCTCCACAAGCAGCAAAAAGTTCATATTTTCTACAACAATCAAGTGGGTTTATGTTAATTTTTTTGGAAGTTGAGTGGTGTTGGGGAGGTTAAGGGCATTGCACCACTCCCATAAGTCTTTCAAAGATGTCGTGGCCAAATTATCTGGCTACTCTTTGTTCTTGGGGTTGCGGTTGCAGGTGTTCTTCTCATGCCCTTATTATTATGTTAAGGGAATAATCATATTTCAATATTTAAACTTATAGAAAAAGAAGTAATCTTTCTTTTTTCTAACCAAAGCTTCAAAAATCTGGTGCAAATCCTATGGGGACCAAAACTGTCTGGATTGAAGGAGACATGTGAAGAAGGTATAGGTGATAAGCCAACCTGATCATTTATTATCTCCTTCTTAGTTACCATTTTTCCACTTTTTGACAAATAACATATCTTTAACAAAAACGAGATTAGTTAGTTAAAAGAAAAATTGGAAATTTCTTTCACAGACAACATTTTCTACCCTATCTATAAGAAGTCATTGAAAATGACCCACTTAAGATTACTTTAAACACCATTAGAATTTCCAGACCAACCATTAAGTTTTAAGTCTTCTTCTTTTCTTGTAAAGTTTATTATAAAACGGTTGTCTCACACTATTATTTTACTAAATTAATCCTCTTTGTTTTCATTTTCTTGTCTTCTTTTCAAGTTTTGGATCTAAATACTGTTTTCAGTATCTTTTCTAGAAATAGAAAATTAGATTCTCATAGCCAAATGGTTGTGTTTCTCTAGTTGTTTGCTTTGCTCTCATTTTTTTGATTCTATTCTGTTCTTTCATTTCTTTCATTTTTGGTAGACATAAATCTGTGCCTGTTTCTATTAAATTATTAGTTGTTCTCTGACAAGAGAATAAATAAGTGATTTTTGAAGCATACCCATACCTTAGATTTTTCTAGTCAGAGAATATCAGACATACTCAACTATTGATGTTTGATGCATACTAGAATGTGAGATTCTGATTACCCATAATCTTGGGAGAGTTAAGGATTCAAATCTAGTCCAAAACAAACAAATATGGATGGTTATGGAGGAGGTATTTTATCTGATTGGAGTTGGGGTGAGAATAAGTTGTTTGAATTAGCCTTAGCAGTTATTGAAGAAAACAACCCGGATAGATGGAAATTGATAGCTGCTATGGTTGGTGGAAAAAAGAATGAAGAACAAGTAGAGAAACATTACAGAATGCTTTTGGATGATTTGCTGTCAATTGAATCTGGTAAATTGGATCATACATTTGGTGGTGATGCACCACACCTTTATCTCTCTATTGGGTGTACTCAATCAGTTTGTTGGACTGATGAAGATCAAAAGTATGTTTTCTCAACTCAAAATCTAGTGAATTATTTTGGTCTTTTTCTGTTCATGGGTTTTAACTTTGAAATATGTTCTGATTTTAACTCTCTAATTCATTTTCGGCTTACGAAATGATTTCGAGTTAGCAAAAGGATTTTTGCTAATGACAATTTTGTTGAATTTATGCATCAATTAGTTTTTCTTATAGACAAAAGCTGTGTAGTAGCTGGCTTTCAATTTCATTACCCATTTTATGAAACTTGGGACATCTTAAGAAATCCTGCAGTACAATGTGCATATGACTGTATCAACTATATTGATGCAGGATGCTTGTTCGGTTGGACATGAATACATCGGCCAAAGAAGGGGAAAAGCGCGTACTGTCTATTTAGTCTGTTACTATAGAATGTAGCAACCATCTATATGTATTCATTTTATTTTTCAGTACCTTCTTAGTCGAAAATTGGAAATTCATGCTTTCTTTTGAATCAACAGTTGAGAATTCCTTGGGTATTGCTTCAGATCTTTGTTGCTAGATTCTAACACAAAGCAAAGATGGTTTGGTAGAAAGCATTCTAGTATCAGAATAGTTTACAAACTTCAGTTAATGTGGCCATATTTCCAAGTTTAAAAGACCTTTATCTCTAATAGTAAGCTCTCTAACTTTGTATGAGTATGACAATCAACACAAAGGAGCAGGGGACACTAAGAAATTAGATGAAGACCTCCACCAGTCACCATTAACCACCACAGACCACCACCCTTGCCAAAAAATCAAAAGCACCACCCCTAAGAGCATCCACAATCATCGATCAAATTAAAGATCAAAGATTTAATTTGATCGATGATCGTTGAAAATCAACCGCAGCGGTGCGATTAAATTTGATTTATAATCGTTGAAAATCACTGTTCAGGATTAAAAGAAGTCGCTGATCAACGATCAAAAGTTATAGTCGAGCGAAACTCTACTCCCTCGCTTGTGAACAGACGACGGACCAGCATCTCGCTTAAAAACACGGGCGAAGGGTTGACATTTCGCCAGCTCAAGCGATACGCTAAACTTTCGCTCCACCGGACGAGTAGCTAGAAGCTCGCCCACTCATAAGCGAAAAGCAGAGATTTCGCCTAAAATTTCAATACACGGGCGAGATTCAGTGACTTCGCTTGGACCTGGGCGGCACTCCAAGGGTCCGCTTGGAGTTGGGCAAGGTCCCAAGGCAACGTTGGAGTTGGGCGAGGGGCCAAGTCTCCGCTTGGGTTGGGCGGTAAATTGGGATATCGCTTGTGGTGGGAGAGACAGGCGAGACCCCAAGGGACCGCTTGTGTCTGGGCGAGGGGCCAAGGCTCCGCTAGGAGCTGGGCGCGATCCTAACGTTCCGCTTGTATTTGACCGTTAATTTTTGACCGTTAATTTTTGACCGTTGATATGTTACCGTTTAACGGCTATATATTTACCCTATATATATGTGATACTAAACCAATGGCATTTTACTAAACTCATACATTGTGTAGAGTTGAAAATTCAAAAGTTAGTTCTTATTTCATAAGTTTTGAATTAGATTAGTAAAATGGCGCCATCAAAACCCCGAGGTCCAAATTTTTCGTCTTTCGAAGATGTTACCATGTGTACGATTCATTTGTCTATTTCTCAAGATTGTAGCATTGGTACTGATCAATGTGAAGAAAAATTATGGTCACGTATACTATGTCGGATGAAAGAAGCTATACCTTCTATGCCAGAACGAAGTTGGACCTCCCTTCAGAAACGATTTCAAATTATAAGTAAGGATGTCGCGCTTATGTCTGCAAAGGAGGGTGAAGTTGAAAGGGAACATCATACTGGATGGGGCCCCGAAAATAAGGTAACAACTCGTTTATTTATGCTTATTACATGAATCTATTTGATTGTATATCCTTTAACAACATTGTATTGAAACACCAGTTTGCAGAAGTACGTAGGCTTTTCAAGGAAGCAACTGGTCGAAGTTTTAAACATGAAGATTGCTACACAGTTATGTTAGATAATATTAAATATTCTAGAAGGTCAACATCTGTTTTTGATTCATCACAAGGAGAGTCTGATTACGACAACGAATCTCAGGACGTACAGGACACAGCAGACTTAAGCCTTGATGGTCCCAGCGCCTTTGAAGACCTTGGAGATATCCCCAACACAATAATCCGTCCAATGGGGAAAAAAGAGGCGAAACGACAGAAGACAAAAGGGAAAGCAAGATTTGGTGAACAACAACAAATGATGGAAAATATTTATAGAGAGCAACAAAGCTTCAACGCCAAATGTACCGAACAAAGAGATATGAAGATTGCACAAAGAGAAGCTGAGTTTGCAGCAAAATTAGCTAATGATAAAGCAAAGTTTGAAGCTAAATTAGCTGATTCAAATGCAAAGTTTACGGCAATACAAGCTAGGCAAGAAGCAGAAGAGGAATTTCGTATAATGACGATGGATATCTCCCAAATGGATGCTGTATCGAGACAGTACATCGAACTGAGGAAGGGAGAAATTTTGAGGAAAAGATTAAACCAATCATAACGTCCGGATTATTATTTACCATTGTCATATTGAGTTTTAATTTTGATCAATTTATTAAGAATTTTTAGTATATTTTTTAACCAATGGATTTTTATGTTTTTAACGAATCCTAATTTAAAATAAAAATTTAATTTAGAATTAATTTTTAAAATTACTTCTAATACTAGGTGGAGTCGAAGAACAATTAAAATATAACGCGACTAAAATAAGTAAAGATAAGATATCTTCCGCTTTAACCACGGGTCCACTAACAACACATTTACCCCCAAAGCCCATATAAAAGTTCACTCTTCCCCAACAGATGACCATATATGTTCGATCAGGTCATTTCTCAAACGAACCCCAGTTTGTTTATCGAATACTGCACGTCTGCGTTGGTCCTTCATCATTCTAGAAAGTTGAGCAGTGTTGTCCCTTGAAATAACAACCGGAGCACCGTGACTGCGTTGCTCATAGTCATGCGGCCAATCACCGGGAATACGTTCATCCTCCACTATCATATTATGTAGAATAATGACTGTTTTCATTATATACGCTAACACGTCCGGATTCCACATACGTGCGGGTTGTTTGATGATTGCAAATTGATTTTGTAGTACCCCGAAACCCCGTTCTACATCTTTTCGACAACCTTCCTGCATCGCAGAAAATTTCTGTTTCTTTTGGGAGTCTGGATGTTTAATGGTAGTTACAATAGTTGATGTGTCTGGGTATATTCCATCCCCAAGATAATACCCCATATTATATTGATTTCCATTGACTGAAAAGTTTACTGCCGGTGCTTTACCGTTGATAAGCTTTTTGAAGATATAAGAACGGTTCATCACATTGATATCATTGTTTGAACCCGGCATACCAAAAAATGCGTGCCAAAACCAAAGATCATACGATACAACTGCCTCAAGGATAATACTTTCGCTACCCTTGTAGGCGGTATAAGCACCGGATTCCGCCGATGGGCATTTGTCCCATTTCCAATGCATGCAATCAACACTACCAAGCATCCCTGGAAATCCCCTTTTTTGGTTTTCATCAAGAAGGAGTTGAACATCACGCTTAGTTGGTGTCCGCAAATATTCTTCCTCGTACAATTGGACTATCACCCTGTAAAATCTACGAGTTGCTTCCAAAACTGTAGTTTCCCCAATACGTAAATACTCATCGATTGCATCGGCCGCACATCCGTAAGCTAACATACGAATAGCTGCAGTAATTTTTTGGTGCGGGGTTAATCCTGGAACACCACAAGCATCTATTTTTTGCACAAAATAACTATTTGCAGCCACAACATCACCCAAAATACGGTTGAATAATTGTCGACGCATTCTGAATCTTCTTCGGAATAAATTGGGGGGAAATGTCGGGTTGCTGCAGAAATAGTCTCTCCATAGACCTTTAGCACCTACATCACGTTGTCTTGGTATTTTTATACGTGTATGTGGAGGGTTCATAGTTGACAACATTAAACCAGCAGTAACTGCTAGGTTATTACTGTTCGCTTCAAGTGAACTTTCATCGGATGAGTAGTAACTTGTGTTATCATCATCGTTTAATGAACCAGAAGAAGAAGAAGTATAAGAAACATAGTGAGGATAACTAGAAGAGGAACCATACTTGTCTATATGATTTACATAGTTTGCCATTTTGTTATGTCCTGGATTTTTTAAGGAGCAAGAGATGATTATAAAACTCGGTTTGTATTGATTGACAACCTAGTGTGGTTATTTATAATAAAAAAGGGAGAATTTTAAACACAATTTATTTTTATGTCAAAGATATTTTATGTAACTTGACAAGGCAATGACATGAATTGACAATACACCGACCACATTTTTCATTGCAAAGAATCTTTTTTCTGATTTGTCAGAGATATTTTATAAAACTTGACAAGCCAATGACATGAATTGACAATACAACGACCACATTTCAATTAAACGACTAAAATTTCCGATTTGTCAGAGAT
>JAJJMC010013841.1:8166866-8250745 GCA_023531435.1 Papaver californicum
CAATTAAAAGACTAAAATTTCAGATATGTCAGAGATATTTTATATAAGTTGACAAGCCAATGACATGAATTGACAATACACCGACCTCATTTCAATTAAAGGATTATTTTTCAGATTTGTCAGACACATTTAATATAACTTGACAAGCCAATGTAATTAAAAATATTATTTTTCTGTATTTAATCCCAACACCTTCTTTGTTAACTTCATAACTTACGTACACCCATGTCAACATTTCATTCAGACGAAGACTTGGCTATAACAAAATCCTGGTATTACGAAACCTTACGTGAAGATGTTATAGTAGGAATTGTTCATCCAGAAACTGTATGGGGGAGGATCTACAGACATTTTGGTGAGGAATATGGAAATTCAAACCAAAGATCTATTGTACAGATTTATGATAGATACCAAGTTATTCGAAAGGGAATAGATGATTATGTATCTATACAACAACGCATCTTTAACGACACCCATTTAGGATTATCGATCCAACAATTTGTAAGTATCCATACCATTACAAAAGTTGTGTATTCTTTCATTAACAACAATTACAAATAACAAATTATATAACTGTTTCTTCCCTTGTTTAGGAGGAAATTGCTAAAATGCACTACTTTCAGGAAAAGGGGGAAGAATTCATATTTGTAGCAAGCTATGAGTTCATGAAATCCAAAATGATCGCAAGTAACTCCTAAAATTATCAATTGAAGTTAAAGTTCAACGGTTATTTATTTTTAGAGTTTCAATTTTTAAAATGCTAATGACCTCATAATATCCCCTGAATCGTCGTTAAATGAACAATAACTTAAGGTAATACAATACTTTTATTAAATCAGAAAAAAATACATGAAAGGGAAAGAAAAATAAACTCCCGATACAGAGGAATATTTTAACAAATAAACCTTTTAGTGAAACCGAAAGGATTGGCTTGTCGGACGATGTTGACGAAGTGCTGCCCTACTAGGTACAAAGATCAACACAAAAGGGTTGAATTCTTCCATTACCCTTAATATCTCAAAATGAGGTTTGTACCGGAAATCACATCGTTTCCATCTTGTCCATTCCTGTAGTGATCGAGCAACAACTTCATCATCAGTTTCATTCCTAAGACGAAATTCATTGACCCTAGCAGTTAAAGAAGAAAATTCTAATACTTCCTTAGTAATTTCCACATATCGACAAAAAAGGCCTGCTCTGTTCCGGTTGTTGGGATTACCGGTTTCATCGCAAAAGTTAGCATGTGTGTGTTCCAACCATTCCATGGTCATACAACCATTGATATCACGTTGTTGACCCCTTGCTGGATAATGTAACACTATGTTTCGACATATGGATAAATCTTCATCTAAAGTAAAATTGGTTGCATTAAGGGTAAAATTTTCGTAACCAGACATTGAAAAATAAAATGTGGGAATAATGAAATGAGTTGTGTAGCTATTGAATGTTATTTATAGTAGTATAAACCCAAAAAAAATAGCTGTTATGCAAGGACAAAAAAACGGTAATAAAACGGTAACATAACGGTAACATAAGGGTAGCATAACGGTAATAAAACAGGCATTTAAATTTCGTAATGAGCTGTCAAATTATCATACTACATAAACGGAATACTAAAAAGTAACATTTAATATAACCGTAAATCAACAATAAAAATAACCGAACACGTACAATACATCGTCATTCGAAATTTTAATTTATTGTTTAACCGGAGTTTGATCTGGGTGGAATAAATGGCGGGAAAGATGGTCTGACGTTCTGCGTTGGTCGAACTGTTGATGAAGGTCCCGGAGGTGTGGTCATAGCATATGAGGCGAATCCAAGAGGTTGTTCTGCACTTTGAAACTGGGTAAGCTGTCTGGTCAGCAACGTATTTTGATCTTGTAGGAGGCTCATTTGAGCGGCTGATTGATTCTGAAAATGGTGGAACTCCACTTCTTTGCGAATCATGTAGTCCATCCGATCTTTGGTTTCAGCTAATGTAAAATCCCGCAACTCTTGCGTAAAATCTGCAAACTGTTGCACCAAATCATAAGCCGCCACCTGCGATGATAATAATTTAGAATAACCACAGAAGCTTAAATGTGTAATCTGTATTCAATTTTTCAAAACTTTGTTAATAACTTACATATGGTAGTTGTTGGGGGGGAGGAATGGGCACATGATCACGAGGACGTGGGATGTTGTGTTTGATACGGTCACCTTCATAGCCATACGTTTCAACCTCCCAATCAACTTGCACGACATATTTGTAGAGGTTGGTAACATGTCTCCAATATTCATAATAAACATCGTACTCCACGACACGTACGTATTCACTTGCATTGACGCAAGAAATTGATGTCATGTCCTCAATCTCGTCGTCTACAAAGTTGGAGATGCAAGCAGGGGGGTTTGCAGGAATACCCCAAGTTGGGTTGTTCTGCCTCCAACAGCGATCTCCGAGATACATATTGTGCTTTATCCAATAAAATGAAAATAAATGAATACCTACCCATTCAGAACAGTACGAGTTTGAAAAAAATTGAGTATAAGAAAAGGACTAGGAAACATACAGTGCAAAGCCAGGTGAACGTTATTCGTTGTCCAGAAAGTTCTATTGCTTTGCGGGCAATATCTTCTGGTATGTAGTTAATTGCAGTAACCCATGGTTGCCACGTCACGGCGTCTACGGATAACTGGTTCAGTTTAGTCCTTGTCTTCACTATGTCAACACCCTTCTTCCGGGAGGCAACCCACCTACGACATCTAGGCCATTCATGTTCACTTTCAGCCGAAGGGATATTTGGACGACATATCCCCAGATATTCGTAGCCCCAAAACTACAATAATTTTTTTTTAAAAATGATTTAACAACATAACAATTAAATATTTCGACTATAAAATTTTGAATAAGGTTAATTAAATTACCTCCAAAATTTGGAACGGCCCGGATACTGATTTTTGTCCCCTTGAAGCCGTGGCAAGACCCGAATACAATTTTGATAATGCAGGACCACCCCAGTCGTATTGATCAACTTCATTTAGATTATCAAAGGCAGCCAACCATCCTGCATCAATGTAGGTTTTTGCATTTGGGAAAAGAAATTCCCCAGAACATACATATAGAACGCCCTCGCTACTCTATCAGCAAGAACACTATCATCGTTCGCCGCATGCAATGTATCTTTATCAAAATAGGTGGTCAAAAACTTGAGAGTGATGGCATCCGAAACCCACTGTTGGGGAACACCTTCTCTTTTGCATACCGCATTATCTTTCAGTTCAGGAAAGATATTGTCACGAACATACTCAAATTTGTACTTAGCTGGGTCATAAGGAACAGATCTCCCGACACCGATACTAAGCCCGGTCAACATAACCCAATCGAGGGGAGTGAACCCAAGCTCTCCAAAACAAAAGTGAAATGTGTTTGTTGTATCCCAAAACCGCTCGACAATATAATCAATAAGAGCGTGGGATGAATCTACTAAAGGTAGGGATAGTAATCTGCCCCAACCTCCCATTTCTATTATATATTGGACCCTATTACACTCTTTAGTGATTTTCTTGTACATCTGTATAACTGATTTGAGAGAGCCACGATGGTCAAACCTGAAGTTGGCGTCGGAGGAATATGTAATATTTGTCGAAACGTGTTCCTCCGTATCTTCAACAACGTTATAGTGTTCCCCCGGGACATCTACCGACTCGGGGACCATGGATTCAGGTTCAGAATCAGTTGCGATTTTAGCTTTTTTGCTTTTCTTCTTTCTACCTACCCATCTCGAAACAACATTGCTAGACATCTGTCCAAATAAATAATAGAACATTGTCAACATTAATTATAATTCACCACAATGCTTAAACAATTATAATTAATTTAACACCAACTAAATTTGAATGTAATTGTCTATTTCCATACACATTTGTACCAACAATTATACATCAGACATTCGAAAAATACATATACCATTATCAAAATACAACAATGTCACCAATTATAACCAATCTCATTCAAACTACCCAATTGCAAATACTACCATACACATTTGTTTTTAAATTAAATCAAAATTAATTCCTTTCATTTGTACACAACATACTACATTCAACCATAAATTAAACATAAACCCACCCACTAAAATTAAACATGAGATGTCTAGCAATTTATAACATTAGATGAAATAAAAATAGACTAACTAAATAATATTAATAATATTTAACTTGGTCAGAGATATTTTGCTTTCCCTTGACAAGGCATTGCGATGAAATGATAATAGAATGACTACATAATAATTCAAAATAAATTAAGATGAATTGATAAATAACTTGACAACGCATTGAGATGAATTGATAAATAATTTGCCAACTACATTTGGTATCCGTACAAGTTTAACCACAGAAGTAAATTAAAAGAACTAAAAAGGTTCAACACCATAAAGTTCAACACTTTGAAAGATAAAGGGACACACCATAAAGTTCAAAACCATAACTAGCAAATTTAGTTTGTTCTAGCAATCTTAATTTTCACCAGAACAAAGGGTTGTTATCTCTAGTAGCACTATTCGAACTCTTTGTTGTTCTTCTATGCTCATCACCTCCCTAGACTCAATCGAGCGAGTCAGTCTCCTAACCAACAAATCGGTTCTATCCTTTATCGCTAACATTCGATTGTCAACCACTGATGGTTGAACTACCCTTTCCCCCGTTTCAACCCCCCTTGTTGGATCAACTACTCCACCATCTTCAGGTTCTATCCTGATGAGCTGACTCAACCCATGTGGATGTCCTGGCACTCTAACTATTCGATACATATCATCGAAATTCATCTTCAGAATCTACATAAAATAGCAATTCGATACATATCGACAATTTAACCACAACCAATTAAATTTAAACAACCAATTAATAAATTATATACATGCAACAACAAATAATCATCAATAATAGTATACCCAATTTATAATATTTATCATAAACCCTATGACAAAATACACAATTTCAAATATATCCATACACATTATTTTAAAATTAAATCAAAATTAATTCCTTTAATTTCTACACAACATACTACATTCAACCTAAAATTAAACATAAACCCACTAAAATTAAACAACAAGAATTTCTATTATATGTTCAATTTAACAAATATAAACAAATTTTTAAACCTAATTGATAACATGCACAAAAACCCTAATTAAAATCCAAATTTTATTATTAGAACACAAATTTATAATTCAATAATGGGTTTATAATATGGTAATTAAACAACATATACAACTAATTTAACCACAACATCATCTAAATTGCATATCAAATCAAAACAAGTAAATATGCAATTTAAAACAAGTAAATTCAATTTTAGTTTGTAGAAGATATACCTTGATTTCGCTTGGAATATGTTTGACCGAAGTAACAAAATGAGAAACGAAGCTTTGGGTTCTCGTCAAAGGATGGAAGTGTTGGAAAAATGGGGGTGTGGGAGGCGAGCGGCTAGGGTTTCGAATGGGGGAAATGGACAGGAGGTGAAGATGGAAAAAAGAAATAGAGAGTTTACGGTTATAAATGGGGGAAGGGGACAGACGAGATCTTGGAGTCTCGCCTAAATCCAAGCGGGACTCCAGTAGCTCGCCCGGCCTTTTCCCCCACACACCTAATTCGCACGCTGAAGACGGCGCAACTCCAGCATCTCGCTTGAGTTCAAGCGTTACTACAGCATCTCGCCCAGTTTTTTTTTCGCATGCTTACTTCGCACAATTCACAGGCGCTATTCTGGTACTTCGCTTATACAAGTGGGATACTAAAATTTCGCTTGGGGAGTGGGCGGGGTGTTGAGATTTCGCCTGTATGTTTGTTTCTCAGGCGGAAAGCCACTATTCCGCTTGTACCAGGCGAAGTATTAGTATTTCGTCCGTCTTTACAAGCGATATCGTGCTCTTTCGCTTACCTACAAACGGTACTCTACGGCCTCGCTTGATCATTCACCGCTGTTTTTGACCCAGACCAAAGATCAAAAAATTTAATCTTTGATCTTTGGGTATAATCGTGTGATTGTGGATGCTCTAAAGGAGAAAAGGAGCAGCGCTATAACAATGCCTTAATTCTCCAATCTTTAAATGAGATTAACTCCATTTTGCTGGTCAATAACTGTACCTTCCCAATATTTTTTTTTCACCCTCTTAAATTCTTCTCCTAAGCTTTCAGTAAAGCAAGGGTGTTTATGCGAAGGATGGCTCTCAGACTCATATGATCGATTCCGGTCAACATATTTATATAATTTGAGAATTTTGAGACATGTGGTTAAAGGTTGTTAAATAAAAATTTAAATTCTAGAAGACCAATAGGAATAAGGGTTATTATTTTATTTGGTAACCTTAGCTACAAACAAATGCCTAATTCAGAGGTAACCTTACGATTGAAGAAATCAGAGGCATTATGAATGATGTTGATGACATTTCTTCTCCTAATTCAGATTAGGGGTGTCAACGGGTTCGGTTTCTTTTGGGTACCAATGGACCCGAAACCGGATCCTATTAAAAAAGCCGGGTCTGAATCTTAACGATTTCGGGTCCGGTTTCTAATTTAGTGGACCCGATTAAGATTTTGATATCCGCCGGATCCGGATATTTAACGGGTCTTCTAAAATAAACAATATTTTTTTAAAATTTTTTTATATTGGCTTGAAACGAATAATTTTTCATAAAAAATTATTATTACATGTATATAAATGTTCTAACTAAAGATTAAATCTAAGAAAAAAATAAAAAATAAAGAAAAAATCCAAGTAAAACTAGACGAAATCTTTAAATTTTAGGTAAAATTAACAAACAAATGACAAATATCCAATACCCGATATCCTCGGGTATCCATCGGGTAATACCCATTAAGACCCGTTAAATAATTTATTCAGTTTGTAGTTAAACTTCTCAAAGGGGTTTAATTAGTATTTGCTTTCGTATGATTTATGTTTGATTGAAAAATGGGTTTTCGATCTTTAGTTGGTAAAGTTTATTCTATGTGTTTGATATATGTAGATCGATTGTTTGATGAATGTATTGACTGATTTTTTATTTATTTTTTGTTATTTGGTTTTCATACTATTTTGATAAATAAGTAAACGATGCACGATATTACTTTGACACCTCAGCTATTATACCTGTATCTTTTTGAATTTAGTTTATGGAATGAATTTTTAATTGAAAATTTAAACCTATTACTTCGCTCATTCTTTATGCACTATGAAAATATGACTTATTCTTCCTTTTGTTACAGCTAAAGATCAAACAACTGCACTTATTAAAGCTGGTGAAGTTTGTGAGTTTCTTAGATTGTAAACCAATGACTTTTTAAGTTTCCCTCTAAATGAAATTCAACAATTTCTTCTCCGACATCAACTTGCTTCTGTGAGTATATATATATATATATATATATATATATATATATATTTGCTATTTGTGGTGTTGATTTTGATTTTCATTCATGGAGGCCATGTCTTTGTTTTCTTCGTGTTATTCTTCTCATGAACCATCTCATTATGACGAGCTTTGCATGCAACATAACAGTTTATTTTCTAAGAAAGTCTCTAGGTAAAAAGAATCACTGAAAGTCTTTGTCGAATTGTTATTAGATGGGGATTTATGGAAAAAAAAACATCGGAAGTATTTATACATTACATTTAATAACCTTTCATTACATCACATCATGAGAGCATATTATACCCTAACTGCAATTTTCTTTTTGTTTTTCTTTTCTTTAGTGAAGTAAGATTATGCTATAAGTGACAATTTAAAATATTGTAAAAATGGATTTTACTCTAGCTAATTGGTCTTTTCTCATTTTATTTATTAGGCTTTTAGTCTGTTGTAGGATCACAAGTCATTTTATAACATATTACGAATCATGTAAAGCACGCAGATGTTTGAACATTACACTTTGTTGCTGCCTTTTAATCGTGTTTTTGCTGAAGTTGCATGGCCCTTTCCGGACTAAGAAGAAATATTAGATAACCTATTGTACATGATGGAATAATTGCATGGCCATTACAGTATGTAACTCACTAATCTACTTTGAACGATATTTAATGTGGTAGTTTTTGAAAGAATATGATATGCTAATTTAATGCCATCTGTATCCATGCAAATTGTCATGCTTTTATGTATAGGAAATGGAATATATATAGCATGAGATGAGATATTGAATCTTGACAGATGCATTATAAACTTGAGTTCATGGTTGAGTTATTATTTTTGGCTTCATGGATATTGTTACTCAAATGTGTTTGTTCCCATTTCTTTGCAGTTTTTAGCTACCATTTAAGGTGTTCACTCTTTGCAGTCTGAGTCGGAGTTGTAGATATTCTTAATTAATATAGTGAGGTGAAATCAAACTAACATGGTCTTTATGTAATTTGTTTTTTATTGTACAGGCAGGAGTTGCTGGCATCTTTGATCCTGACGGTACCGTAACTAGGAGTTGGAGGTGAAACCTGGCTGTACATACAAATTTGTGTTAAAATTTATGAATTTCATTCAGATTTGGTCGACATGTAGTAATGAAGGTAGTATCTGCGCTCATTTATTTATATGTTTGCTATCATTCATATATTTGGCCCATAACCTATAGTTTTCAGGTCTACTATAATCCTCGTCGTGCTCATTTTTCACAGAACAAGCCAAACCAATCTCTTTCGACGCCAGCGTTATCAGCATTCTAGCTTCAGCCTTAATGATTCCAAGTGTACCATCTATTAGAACCCCTTCAACACCATAGCTATCATATATAATTAGTAGATAACAATTGGTTAAACGAAGAAGAGTCCTAATAAAGTATGCAAACTTAGAAATTTTCAGATCAAAAGGTTAAGCTTAACAGAACTGTTAAAATTTTATAACAACATTAAAAGTTGAAGACTTAATTAAATAACTCAGTATACATGGATTGTATGGGTATAGTTCAATTAGTATTTCCTGGCATTAGCTGTCAGTAATATATCATAAGGATCGAAATTACCTTTCATTTGAATGTTTAAACTATTGTTGAATTGCCCTTAATGAGTTGCCGTGAACTTTCATCATATTGTCATTTAATTAATTGCTTTTGTACTCTTGACTCAAAGAAGGAATAATGAACCAACGAATGAACCTTCCAGTTCTAATTTTCTAAATTTAAGATTATTATGCTAGCTGCTAGGGAAAATTATAATTTTCTCAAAAGCATGCCTGCTAATGTGTATTATAGGTGTTGCTCCTGGTACAACTGTCTGATACTCATAAGAATGTTTTTTTGTTGTTTCAACGATGCAGAGCTGGAAAGATGATATAAAAGACTATGTGCTCATAACTTACAAGTAAGCAGTCATTCTGTTCCAATCAGATCTTCTTGAAATCACTGGTGATCATTTCGACCCCATATCAAGTTCATTCCTGTTTTAGTTAGTACATTCTATAGGTCGTTGCCATGCTTTCTTTACAAATGCACAAAAAATAAGGGGTTGGAATTGCACTGCTGAGTTACTTGCAATGCAGGTGATGAAGGCTACAATTGAAGACTAGCTTTGGCCCAATTCTATTTGGTTATGAATTAAATAGGGAGGATGAAACCTGTAGCTAGATTAGTTAGTATGTATATGTTAAGTATTTGTTACCTGAAACCATTTGGCACATGTTTTTATGATACCGAAGTGGAAAAATTCGAATACAATTTAAAATCTATTTTTTTCACTCATTAGTTTTTTTTATTAGTGTCATTTTTGGATGAACATTTTGTTGTTTTTGAATACAACATCTACTTCAAACATTCAAACTTATAATGTTAGTGTACTTCGTCTTGGTGGTGGTTAAAACAGGGATTCAAAAAAAGGAAACATCATGATCCTAATGATCCTTTTTTTTAATGCATGTAAACTAGTCTAAAACGAAGTCAGTGTTGCAAGCTTAATCTCATCACAGTTTTTCATTAGAAAAACTTGGAGAGTAAATCAGAAAAAGAAACTTTGGAGAATAAATTGGATTTTCTTGGGGATTAGATTGGGTTGAGAAATTTGATACAATAGCTTAAGCCCGTGCAAAGCACGGGCAAAAAACTAGTCATTGTTTGAGAGAAGACTGATAGGTCCATATTTAGTGGGCTGGTTTACTCTCAGGTCCGTCCATTAAGACCCAATTAACAGGAGGTCATTTTAAAAGAATTCGGACTTAATTTTTTATTTCAGGGTCCATACACGTGAGAAATTAGGAAATCATTTTTCATAAATACGCCATTTTCATTTTCTTTTCCTATGGCTCGAGCTCTGCGATGAAGATTGAAGAAAATCCATCTAAAAGCATCACCGTATTATTGAGAGATTCATCAGCAAAATCCAACAAGCAAGATAAGTTTCATCTCTTCTGATTCTTTTAAATCAATCATAATCCTTAATTTGTCAGTTTCGAAAAGAATTTACATAAAAAAATTAAGTTTTCAAAAATCTAATAATTCTAAATTTCACTTTGAATTCCTGACTCGATTAGCAATCAGTTTTTAGATATGTAATCCTTTTCTCATTCTCAATGATTTGAGCTAAAAATTTCGGAAAAAAATTGTAAAATTTTTCTAGGGTTCGTGACCGAATATCGAGATTAATGGCGAATTATTTTAGGGTTTCCACATCAATCATCCTCTTCATTTGGATCTGATGTTAAACGAACTTCTTACGTTAAAAATTTGATTGAAAATCAAATGCTTAATTATTTTATTTCTTTTCTGAATGATTTAGACGAATCCCATAAAAAATACAAAGAAAATAAGTTTAACTGCCTTTGATCTTTATATAATATGTATCCTACAATTCCTGTTTATGATTGAAAATATATGAATCTTTTGTGTTGAAATGTTGTTGGTTGTTATCTGAATGGCCTATGCACAATAGTATAATACTATGGTTGAGGTTGTGTACTAGTTACCACTAAATGGGTCAGTGGTTATGGATGATTAGGATATTTCATAGGTGGGATTTCTAGAAAACTATTTAGGAGTCTTCACTTAGGTGTGTTTTGCTTACTTGTTTTCTCCTTGTGTATTTTGGATCTGACGTAGATATTAATTATTTCGATCTATTGTTCTGTTAATAGATGGTCTGGTTGTTTCGTTGATGTTGGTGTACTGGAGATCGCCATATTGCTTAAAAAAAGCATAAAACATTTCTTTTGTGGTTTAGGTACTGGTTTAGTAAAGTTGCATAAACCTTCTTAGCATTATGCATAGGTTTTAGTTGGAATTAGTTGCCTTTTCGACTTTATTCTCTGTTATGGTGCTTAAAATCCACTCGAAATATGAGTGTAGCCAATATGTACTGAGTTTTTTTAGCAATGTAGAGTAACTACACTAAATTTTTTAACAGTGCAGAGTAACTGCACTGAGTTCTTTACTACAATTGCTGTCAGCTAATAGTAATATTTCATCCATAAACAACGATGTTGGATCACTGATGAGCAGCACAACGCAACTACTCTTTTTTTAAGCAGTGTAGCACAAATGCATTTAGTTAATTGGTGCATTTTCAATGTACTGATCAATTATTTTGGCAACAAAGCGTTTGGAGCTTTGTTATTAATATCCTTTTTTTTTAGTGTAGTTTTTATGTACCGTCAGTTTCCAGAGTGCATTTTGTATATACTCATTTAGGTGTGTACTCATTTAATGAGTAATGACAAACCGTCACATTTTATTTTAAGCCATAATTAACAAGTTGATTAGTACAATTAACTTAACTAGCTGTAGTGTTTAGATTTTATCCGACTTTGCTGTTTCTAGAAGCAAAGTAGTGTTTTTGTTTGTGTTTCTAAATAGAAAGTGCTTAGTTCTGAGCCTGACCTTGGCTTAGGACATCTCTTGATTCTGTGAAGTGTTTGAGTTAATGAGATGGGTTTTGGTACATTATGGGTGTATGCAAGATGATACGCCTGATTGATGGAGAAACATTAGATTAGGTGGTGTCCACAATTATACTGTGAAAAGTCATTGTACATAAAAAATACGACAGTGCATTTTAACTATATTCGTTTATTTTAGCAGTGCATTTCAGCTATACTCGAATATTTAAACAGTCCTTTTTGAATGTATTCAAGTTTTATTACAAAAAACACTAAGGTTAGATGTTAATATTGTTTTGAAGATTCAAACTTCAAAGCAACTGAATTTTTTATCGGGTGTTGGACGTTGTGAATTTCTAATCACACTATTGATCTTTCATACACACAAGATGAATTCCGAAGTTTTACTTTGCAGTGAGTTTTAGCTTCAATAACTTGTGTGGTTACCAGTAAGACTGATTTAACTTGTGTTTCAAATCCAGACTGTTTAATTCTACCATTTCATTACGGAAAGCTTAGGCAGAAGTTGTTACTGCTAGTAAAGTTGCATAAAGGTTCCTCTCAAATGTACAAAAATTTCGAATGCAGATTTTATATACTCACATTTTCAGATTACATTTTTATGCACCAAAATTGGGCAACATAAAGTATTTTGTCTAGTTGCTTGTACTACTTAGCATTAAGTAAAGAGTGTATCCTGGCAATAAGGGAATGAAGACAAAAAGTAAGTAGATCTCCTTGAACTTTTGTATATTTTGTTTAATGTTGTAGTGTTGATCTGCATTTGTGAAAATTAACATAACCATCCACGTCTAATTTGAACTTAGATTGTATTTGTTGCTGCTAACTTGAAACTTAATTCGGTATCTTTAAATAAGCATCATTCTCTAATAACTAGACATCTACTGCTAGACATCCATGTTTTGTTGCTTAGTTGTATGGGCCATGTATTGATGGTTCTGTATACATTTCTATGTGATTCCTTACATTTTCATCAAATGTAGCTGATAAGAAATGTAAAAAAAGTGCAGTACATTGTATTTTTTATTTATACTTATGTGATATCTTTGGAGTGCAGATTGACTTTACTATAGTGATTTCTACACATTAGAGATGTTTATCACTATTCGTACGTGTGAAGTAGTTGAAGAAATTAGAGTGTAGCAAATATGTACTCCAATTTTTACTCAGTGTAGGGGAACTGTACTCAATTTCTATGTAGTGAAGTATATTGTTTTTGTGTTTTGGACTAAATTCAAACAGTGCATTTTAACTATACTCTCAAGTATTGGAGCAATACATTTTAACTACCATTTAATTTATATTTTAGTATTCAAAAGCCAAGGCAGCCGTTGTTACTGCTAGTAAAATTGCGCAAAAATTCCTTTCGAATGTTACTTTAATATTTCTGTAATCTATGTAAGTAGATGGTGGTTTGGGGTCGTCGAGTATTGATGCAGCAACCACAACTGGGGAAAACTGTATAGGGGCAGGAAGTTCTGTGTTTGTACCCTCAAAGATATCACTAGTTGTAAGCAGTGCAGCAAACCTGTACTCAATTTTCTAAACAGTACAATAAATGGGCACTCAATATTTTTGTCCAAACTAAATTCTTATTAGAAAAAGAAATGTCGACATATTTGAAGAGTTTCAATTTATCATTATGGTTTTTGTTCCATCTAAATAACGTTTTAGAACCTCGGATCAACAAGTGCAATATATATAAAAACAAACACATATCCACAGTCTGAGATCAGTATAGCTTATCTATACTTTTAAAATGGTTCATCATTCCAAATTTTAGGCTTAGATGTATGTCACATAGACAGACAGAGTTAGTATTAGTATAGCCTATATATATTATCAAATGGTTCTAATCCCAAAGGGTTCATCATTCCAGATCTAGGACTTAGATGTATGCTAATTAGTAATATTTTTTATAGGTAAGCTACACTAAAAACTCAGCATTCAGAACATTGAGTGGCTTGGGTTTAAAATCTGCACGGTTGCGGCAGGGTCTTTTCCAGGAATAAGTATGCATACACAAAGAGCACAACCATATTTGTAAACTTGACAACACCTGTTCCCAAGATGAAAAAACCGATAAGTCAGTGCTTGTTATGTCCCTGTAAGAGGACTTGGCTTCCTCTGTTGCCATGTGCCTGTCTTGTACATGCCTATGGAAGCCAGACCTGCTGAAGCCTCTACTACCAACCCCGTCTGTACACCCATCACTCCCTTTAAATGGACAGTGGAAGAAAGATTCACTAAGGGAACCAAATTCTTCACTGCCTGTTAAGCCACAAGCTGATCTAGTGGTTGGCATTGTAACAAGGAGTGACCACAAGCTAAACCAGGAATGAAGATGCACTGAAATGACCCTACAATGTAACTCTGAAAAGGGAACAAGAACCTCACAGCAGGAGCCTATAACTGGTGAGCCAACAGACAACCACGGGAGAAACCTGTAGCTAAGTGCCTACTTCACCATTTTAGATACATGCCACATAAGCAGACATCGTTAGTATAAGTATATCCTATATATATTATCAAATAGTTCTAACTCCAAAGGGTTCACCATTCCAGATCTAAGGATTGGATGCATGTCATATAGGTAGACAGAGTCAGTACCAGTATAGTCTATATTACTATAAATGGTTATAAACTAAAGGGTTTCTTTTTGTATCCTATACGGATGATCCGATCCGCAAGGACCATCACCATTCCAGATCTAGGGTTTATATGCATGCCAAATAATAACTTTTATTTAGAGTATATGCAATTTGCGTTGTAAAAATTTCACCAAAAAGTAAATTGTGAGTGTCCTAGTTTAGTCTATATATACTATCAAAAGGTTCACCATTCAAAAATTAGACAGAGTTAGTATGAGTATAGCCTATATATACTCTCAAATGGTTTTTACTCAAAAGGGTTCAACGTTCCAGATCTAAGGCTTAGATGCATCCCACATATGCAGACAGAGTCGACACCAGTATAGCCTATATATACTATCAAATGGTTCTAACCCCAAAGGGTTCACCATTCCATATCTAGGGCTTAGATGCATGTCAAATAATAACATATATTTATTTATTCAGAGTATAGGCATCTGCACTCTAAAAATTCCACAAAAAAATAAATTGTGTATTCTAGTATAGTCTATATATACTATCAAAGGGTTCACCATTGAAAAAACAGACAGAGTTAGTATCAGTGTAGCCTATCTATACTCTCAAATGGATTTTACCCAAAAGGATTCACCATTCCAGGTCTAAAACTTAGATGCATGCCACATAAAAATGAATAAACACTGAATCATTATTGGCATAATCGATGTTAATGTTTACAAACCAATAATATCTAAATTTTAATCAAAAATAAATAAATAAAATAAATCAAAGTACAAGTGCAACATAAAGTATTTTGTCTAGTTAAACTAGAACCATCTATATCACCACCGTATTTCTATTATTTTTTCCGAGTATAGCAAATATATACTGATAGTTGATAACGTCGGAATCAACCTATTTGTTTCGGTGTAGGCAATATATACTGACACTTAATAATGTCAAACTCGACCAATTTGTTTCGGTACAACGAATATATATTGTAGGATCATCGTCAAAAATCAATACAACATCAATGCATGTTAATGGCAGTTTCCATTCTTTTGATTTTGGTGCTTCAAGATTAGCAAATTCATAATCAAAAGCAACTCAATATTCTTTTTCAAAAGAATCGGTGTCAAATTAGGTACACATGTTTTTTTTACTCACTACATAATATACATTGAAACTTTATCATTTATATATATATATATATATATTAATTGAAATTACATCAATTATGGATGCACTGGATATATTGAACTCGAATAAGGAACTACTTTTAAAACTTCTTGAAGATTCTAATTCATTGCTGGTGAAACACATCGAAGATCTTCCGGGTTCTCAATCAGAAAAAGGTGATCCAAAAAAACCAGTGACGAGGAAAAAAGCGTTAGAAGAGCATATTGATAATTCAACTCAATGTCAGGAGGTTGTTGTTCATAAAGAAACTCCAAAAAAACATTTCAATGTTGTATTAAACTATTGAATAAACAAATTAAATATAAAACAAGATCTTCCACCTCCAACGCCACCAACATCAAGACCATCACCGCCACTACACGACCATATCTTTTGCATCACTACCTACCACAATTGGAATCTAAAAATTGAAAGAAAGAAAAAAAATGAAGAAGAGATATTAATTTCTATAACTGAAATTGAACAACCTTCTTTAATCAATCTAAGTAGAGAAAGAAAAGAAACAGAGTTATAACCTTTCCGCCGGCGCCACCACCATTGATGTCTTCGCTAATTAAATCTCAAGAGAGATGGGAGAGAAAATAGTGAGGAAAGATGTTCTTTAAATTGGTACATTTTTCTATCTCCTCTTTTGAGATCTGTTCTGAATCTCGTCCTCGTCGCACGTATTACATTTAGGGTTCTTTTTATCCTTTTATTGTTTTTAAAGTATTACGGACCTCCCGGTAAACTTATAATATGGATGGACCCTACTATAAAGAACTATATGTATAATTGACCTATCAATAAATTTCCCTGAGAGAATTTCAAACTTGTTCTTCTCGGGTGATAACAAAAAAGTACAATTCACCACATATGAATGTGATTTCCCCTCTCTTCCCAAGTAAGACCGACAAAAGTAGAAAGTCACTAGTCGATGTCTGCAGTGCATTGGTAAAGTCATTGGATGATGATACCAGTGATCTGAGTTCGAAACTAGTCAACACCAAATTCTTTATCGATCGAAAAAAGAAGAAGTAGAAAATCACTAGAACCAATCACATCCTTGTGTCCTATATCGAAGTCCTTAAACTCTCTTTTGTGTTGTTATTTTTGGCAACCTATTTTCTTCAAAGACTATTTATCTATTTTCCATATGTAGTTTAACAAATTCTTGAGGATTTCAAGTGCATACTTGCCGCCGAAAGTACAATTGATCAAATCAAAGACAATAATACAAATCTTGATTTATAAATACCTAATTGCATAATCGTGAACTTCATAACAATCACACAATAATCATGTAAAAGTAGTTCATGACAAATACCTAGTATATCTAATTCATTGTCCACCATCTATCATGATGCAGATGAGCAATGCCACACGCGATAGATTATTTGGAATGACCCGAATGTCGTAATTTAGCTCAAGGGGAGTCTATTTTGATGGAAAACAACCCAAAGATCAAGACATGTGAATGGTAGATCCATATGGTTGCCATAATTTAGCCAAATTCCATCGTTTAAGGCTTCAAACAGCCGTTTGTTTGATATTTTAGGAAATCTTTTGTTTTAAATAGTATTTTCATTATTTTAAGTAAATTCGAATTTGCCAAAAATAGCAAATTAGGGTTTGGGTCGATTTTTGGTTGTTTTCATCCTTTTTTGTTGCACAAGTCAGGGTTTTTTCCCCAAGGTCTATTTAAAAGACTTCAAGTTATTGTACTAGACAGTTGATTTTGATTAATAAAATTTATTTATTGAACTTGTTCAAGTTTAATTCTGCTTTTTATTTATAGTCGGGAAACCGGGGTCTAAATAATTATCCATATTCATAGTCGTTAAACCTAAGAATAATTCAAGGTCTGGACACTATATTTTTTTCTTTACTTTCAATAATATACGTTGCATCCGATCGACTTGTACTAGCCGTAATACTTTGTGAAGGTCCTGGTTTTTCTCTCTTGACCCTAGCCATAATAAGTTGTTAATTTCTTGATCACAATATTTATGATTACTGTGTTCTGTCAATTTTTTGAACACAACATTTACGAGTACTTTGTTTTTTTGATAGGTAGAGAGAGGACCAAGTTCCTAAGTTTTAATATTAATCTTCATATCTCGACCATACATCAAGGAAAAAATAATTAGGAAATAACCCCTTAGTGAAACTAATTTTTTTAGCAACATCTAGATTAGCCCAGCGATATCACATGGACTCAATGATAATTCCACCGTGTAGAAATTATCTTACAGTCTCTCACTGGTCCATGTGATAATCTATTTAACTGTAAATTATACAAAACATAAGGCCCATGTAATTACTAAACAAAAATTAATGGTTAAAATAATAACTTAATCAAATAAACTAGGCATGTGAATCATAACGATCTCACATTGTTTTGTTATCAACGTGTTCCCTTCCATGTACCGAAACACGAATAATTTACTTAACTAGGCCTTAGATATATAAGAATATCATAATGGTCCGATGATGTCTTTAAAAAAGACAATTTGTGTTAACATTCATCCATTCACATAAATGTATATTAAACATAAATATACATAAATAAATTCAGAATAACATTAGTAAGTGCTCAATAAGTCTTCAAAAATAACCACATAAACTAGTTACTTCCACAGGCTTAAGATGGCAATTTTTTCTTCAGAGGTCTTAAAGGGTCCTGAAAGTGCGTATTCATATACAATTGTGCTTAATGGTAAATAAATGAACAATTGTTGTTTCTGAATTGCTTAATCCATGCATGGATACTCAAGGTTCATGCATTTTTTTCTTTTTGTATCATATCCTATTTCAATGTAGTGAAGCTAAGATAATGTACATACAACTTGAATCTCTGAGCATCGTAGTCATAAATATCTAAACTCAATTGTGGAAGTAGTATGAATGGATTCTTCCTTTAGAGAGTCCGGACATCCAACAAAAATTGAAGTCTAAAATCCAATCAACTCTAACTAGGTGAATTACCAATTGAGCATTCCATTACTAGTATCTCAAATTTTCTTTATAACTTTCTCACAATTTATCCTTTTGACTCATTATCCATTTAACTAACATATCAAAAATTCGTTATATGTTCCATTTCAGAATTAAAAGAATGTAATGGAGATTAAATGTATATATATAGTTTTTCCAATATGAAACAAAATTTGCAAAATATGTTGTTATCTCAAAAAATTTCAAATATTCAATATCAGCTTTATATGAGTCTTCAATAATCCACATGATATGTGATTATCAAGTAGTAAGCTTCATTGATATCATTTATTGGATATAATCTAAGATTCAATCAAGGAATAGATTAAAGGATCAATCCATGATGTTCTTAAAGTACAAGTGTAATTACTTTAATTATAGTATGGCAACTATAATACGAAAAGTAAAGTAATGGCATGACATACAAAACTTGTTAACGAGGAAAACCGTTTGGCTGAAAGATCCCGAGACCTAGTACAGTTTTGAATACTCTCAGAATTAAGATGTTATACAAATGTCTATTGCTCATGTAGTTGAGACCGAATAAACCACCCCTGGATACTCAGTTTTCTCACTATTCTTGTGCCTGCAACCAATCTGGCATACGCACGTCAATCGCCTACAGAATCCACTGCCAAGTGTTGCTTCACCTCCGTGAAGACTTCTTCTACCCAATTCCTTTATGACGTCTTACAAAAAATAATAAACCAAACTGTTTGCTAACCATTCAAATCCAATCATAAATACTAAAGATAACAAATGAATAATTCAGAGTGTAAGATCTTCCATTCAGTTTTGTAGTCCAAAAAGTCACCAAAATCTAAAACTCTTTGGTTAAAAATCAATCAAGTTTTAGGATTACCGAAGTAACCTACTCGGTTACAAGACTTACTTTTATGATAAATCACAGACAACTTGTTGATCTCACAAGTCTCATGTTTATCAAAGATAAATTGCTTTTCGTCCCAGAAAATCAAGTCAACCAGATAATGACGTCAAGATCAAAAGTAAAACAGAACTTTAAGTCTTCAATGTCTTCAATCTTCTTACTCTTCAAAAGTAACAACCTGCACTTGATTCCACTATTTGATTTGTCTCACTAAACGGAGTCTGTTAACTTTAGAAAATCAACAATTCTATTAACAGATTCAGAACCACTGATATTTGTATAATTAAATCTTCAAAGTCTTGAGTGGCCTTATATCATAAGATAAGGACCATAGAATAAACAAGGACTTATCTAGAAGATAACTATGAGTTAGTTAAACTACAAGAAATAAAAAACGAAAACTAAAGTGTGATTCTTAGTTTTCCATCAACGGTACTACTAGAGCTTCTTGATCCCAGATAAGCCTTTAAACTAGTTAATCACATATTTTTTTGAAACGAACCAGACTTACTAGTCACTGTTAAAACAACTACCATATAACTCAGGTTTGCTCATGGATGAGTTTGTAATAATACAAGCTCCCTATTTATAGTGTTATGACCAAGGCTTGTTTGGAGATAAGATCTACCCAAACCGAAAATCAATATATATCTAATAACTTTCATTTCTGATTTTAGCAAAGATCTTGATATTATATAATTATATTAACATGTATAACCTATTTTTATAATAAAGACAAAATATTGTTTCCAAAATATATGATCAATAATATTTTCTAAACTCTGATACTTAAAATTACTTATTGGTATGACAACCAATATTAGCTAGTTGCAAACACGTACTTTGATAAATTAGTCAACTAGTTATGTGCAATCTTCTGGAAAAAGAAAACACATTAATATTGATTCCAATGGTGGTATTGAAAACGTATATCAAAGTTATTAATAGGATCTACCATTGAGTATCAAAGGAATAAATATGCACAATAATATATTTGATTTAAATACGTGTTCGATATTTTCTCACATAGAAATTTCCATTCAGCTTGTACGTATTTCGAAATCTAAAAAGCTTAAAAGTGAAAAACTGAGATTTTGAAATTCTATAAGTTAGGATTGGTCCTGAGATCAACCCTGAATCCTATTTTCGATCCTAAACAAACTATAAACCATATCCAAGATAAAACTTTTCTTACATGCGTTCAAAGTCCTGATTCACCAGTAGATACTAGTTTTTAGTTTCCAGAAAGTCCAGCACTAATCCATGACAAGAGTCATATTAGTGTTATGTTGAAATTACAAAGGAGGTCATATTGACACTCAAAATATAAAAATATGCACTTATCACCAGACTTGTGGCAAAAGGTTTCGATCAAAAAGAAGAGATTAACTACACTGACATATTCAGTCATGTTGTGAAACCAACAACAATCAAACTTGTTGTCTCTCTTGCAGTTCAGTTTCATTGGTCATTATCTCAAATAGATATTAGCAATTCCTTTTTGCATGGTGATCTTGAAGATGAGGTATATACGTCTCATCCACCTGGATTTTAAGATTTTACAAGACCTAATGTTGTTTACAAGTTGCATAAGTCTCTCTATGGACTTAAGCAAGCTCTTAGGGTTTGGCATGCTGAGTCGGTGGATGTTCTATCTTATCTTAACTTTGTTACTCCTAAAGTTGATCCCTTTTTATTTGTGTATAAACTTGGTACCAGAATATTTGTACTTCTTGTTTATGTAGATGACATAGTAGATACAAGATCTAGCTCCTCTTACTGTGATTCTCTTATTGCTACTTTGGGAATTCTTTTCTAATTAAGCACTTGAGTGAACTGATGGTGGGTATGGTTGCAGAACTCACAATTTCGATGAATTTATAATCCCATGGGTTACAAATCTCTCATGTGTTTGGAAACTCACTTAAAATACCTAGGATTCACAGAATCCCCTTATTTTAAAGTTCATGTACTGTTTGACATTACCCTCGGAATCTTAAAATTGTATACATATGGAATTTTATGATTAAAAAAAGTGGGTCCATAAATCCCTTAATAAGTTTCCTAGCAAATCTTAGTGGGGAGGGGTCAGACTCCATATGGAGGATTTGCTTGAAAAGTGATTCCCGTGGGAAACGTGATTCCAGGGGATTTGAGCAACCAAACATACCGAGGGAAACGTAATTCCACCAAATCCACTGGACTCATAAATCCCACCTTTAAAATTATGCATCCAAACCCACCATGAAATATTTTTTGGGTCTTGAAGTAAAAAGGAGTTATAGCGGTCTTTTTCTATGTCAGACTAATATCGTATTGGCTTGCTTACTAAGCTAGATATGGTTGGAGTTAAACCTTGTTCAACTTTTTTACATGATAACTTCGTTTTACAGATGATGTACTTTTGGATGATAATGCTTATAGGTCACTTGATGGGGCTCTTCAGTACCTTACTTGAACAAGACCTAAAATTTCATTATCTGTTAATCAAGTATGTCAGCATATGAGTGCTCCCGCTGAAAATCTCATCACCTCTGCAAAAAGGATGCTCAGATATCTCAAAGGAACTATTGATCATGGGTTATTTTTTTCAAAAGGGATTAAAGGTTCTCAATGGGTTTAGTAATGCTTTCTGGGCAGGTTCACCTGATGGTAGGAAGCCTACTGGTGGATTTTGTGTCTTTTTTGGTCCAAACCCAATCTCATGGTATGCCAAGAACTAACCAACAATGGCTAGAACTACATTGTGGATGAGTACAGATCCTTTGCTCATACTACAATAAAAATTATTTGGGTCTGTCAGCTTCTTAAAGACTTGCACATCTTTCTTGCTTTACCTCCTCAACTTGCCCTTGATAGTCAAAGTGCTATAAGCCTTTCCTCAAATCATCTTTTTCTTAGACGCATGCAACATATTTTTGTTGATTTTCCTTATGTTAGGGAGCTAGTGCAGAATAAAGCTTTGCGAGTTTACTTTGTTTCCTCTATTGATCAGCTAGCGGATGTTTTTACGAAAGGTCTTGCCAGTACAAGATTTGAGTTTTGAAGGACAAATTGAAAATGTTTTCTCTATGACATTTCAGTTTGAAGGAGGGTATGAGTAAAGAAAAGGAAGTGTATCTTTCTTTTATTTTTTGTTATTTGGCTAAACACCTTTGTTGTTAGATAGAGGCACCTTGGTTGTTAGCCATGTTTAACTGTTAGTTACTTCTGTTAGTCTCCCCAGTTGTAATAACATTATGTATAATTTATATTCTTGGTATAAAACAACAAATTATTTTCTGTATTATGTAATCTTTCGTTTAACGAAATCATTTCTATTTTTATTTATTTTATCTTATCTAATCAATATAACTAGAAATAAGGAGAAACATAGCCATGATTGACTTAATGAAGTTGCAAACAAAATATGCTGGTGTAGCATCAATTAACTTATTTGGTCCACCACCACCATCAAATGATCTATGATTGTTTGACAGAAGCAAAATAAAAATCAAGAAATTTTGAAAATCTAGATTCAAAATTTCTTGAGTAAGATTATCCCCATCCAGCAATATTGTATCATTTAAAAGTCTCATCTGCACCTAAAACTAGGGATACAATTCACCTTAGAAAGTAGGTTGAGGAATATTAATGATCAACTCTAGTTGTACGTACAATAATTGTTGGTGTTTAGATCATGCTTATAATGGTAGTAGATAAATGTGATATGAATTTGGAGATCGAACAGAAGAAAGAAAAATGTATGAAGTTTAATTTAAATGTAAAAAAAATAAAAAAATATGTTAAAATATAAGTGTGAACACACGATATGATACATATGTTTGTATTGAATTATTCTAACACCATAAACTAAAAAGAACGAAATCTTTATATTAATAACGAATATTTAGTATTTATATTTGTACTCATTGTGTAGATAATTAAAAGAGATTTTTAAACGTACAAATTTTACAAACATCGGATGTATATTTTGAAAGATAGGAAGGTTCTAAATTTTTTAATCTATTTTAAAAATAATGTTATTTTTGTGAATACATAAATATTAATTTAATGTACATTTTTATCCACTAGTATATATAGTGTTTGTTAATATTAAAGTTTATATTAGTTTTATAAGGGTTACACCAAATATTAATGACCAATCAAATATATCAGGATTACATCAAATATTAGTGACCAACTAAAATTTTTTTTTTTTATATTAATAAGGTAATTGGGTTTTATTAATTTTTAATTTATGTTTCTCCAGTTTTCCGTGTGACTTTTTGTAAAATGCAAAACAATAAATGAACAAAGGTTAATAACTAAAGTTAGATATAAACTAATAATATGAAAAGAATGTACATCTTTGGTTTAGTGGTGATGCACAAAGTTGCACCCATTACTCGTGGTTACATGTTTGTTTGCATCCTTACTTCTTTTTTTACTCGATAGTCTCACTATTAGAATGATACTTGTTGAGAGAAATTATTTTGATGATGAATGCAACACTTTAGGATGTTTCCTCACTTAAATTTCGTAATAAATATTAAGAAAGAATAGCTTTGTCTGTAAAACAGACCATGAAGGCCTTTTCTTCTCTTTTATTTCCTTATCTCTTACACTTATCTGCCATAGTTTCACCACTTATATTTATTTTCTGAAAACTTTTAATTTATTATTCATTTACTGGGTCACCTTAACTTAAGATATTTCATAAAAGGGTTATAAGTTTACTGTTTAATTAGGATCTAGATCATAAAATATATAATTGATGCGTTTGGGTTGTAGACTAACCGAAGACCATCAAGTCAATAGTTAATAAGTTTTAAATTTGGTCAAATACCGTCTGACCCTTTTACAAAAGTTAAACATAAATAAATGACATTTATACAAAACTTATACTCTCCAATCCATTGCTTCTTAAAAACGATGTTAGAATAAAATATCATTTATCATTTATCATTTTTATAAGGGTATTTTAGTAAAAAATAAACGGTCAGTAATTAGTCTCCGACCGTTTTATGTTAAAAACATATTCTACAACCGAGACCCTAATTAGGTTATAATTTTACGACCCTTTTATAAAATAACTCCCTTAACTTTGTTGGTAGGATTTACTCTCTCCTTCCCATAAGAAATGAATAATTTGGTATTTGCGCATTTTTAAAAAAACATGAGAAAAAATATTTTTTAGTATTTTTTGCTTTATCTACCCTTTTATGTTAAAATTTTAAAAGAACATATTTCACAAACTAAAACACGGATAACTGTAGATGTTATGTTGTTAAAAATATTTTGAAAAGACCTACGCAACGAGTACAAATATAACTACCAAATTCCCTATATTTTTAGAGAAAATTTTAACAACATTAGTTATTATTAAGGATATGTTTGAAAAATAATATATGAAAACAATTTTTTTTTATTTTATGATAAAAATAAAAAGAAAAAGACTCATTTTTAATAGGATTTAGGAAGTATCTACAAAGAAAAAGGAGGTTTCCTAAATATCTAAGTTAGTTTCTATTGCTTTCTCTTTCGATTCCAAAATAAGAAAATAAATTATAAAAGGTAAAAGGCAAAAACGAAAAAAAAAAAAAAAGATTTACTTACTAATTCCAATTTGATAAAATTTAAACAAACTTTAGCCATCTGATTCTAAAATGAGTTTTTCCAGTAACATTTCCATTTTAAAACTATTAAGGGAATTTTTTAGGTGCCCTCCTAAGAATATAATTCTAATTCAAGTCGGTCCCCAACATATAATTAACTTATTTTTCATCCCTAAAGTGATCTATCCCGTGACCCGTCCAAAAATGAGTTAAATGAGAGTTAACTCAAGCATGTGTGAGACACATGTCATTTCCTACTCCTTCTAAGATTTAATTGCCCTTTAATTACTAATTAAGAATTGAATCCACGAACATATAAAGTTAAGTATCATCAAAAATAGTTAATTTTGGATTTTAGTCTTGTTTCGAAGATCGAAACACTGAGATAACTTTATTTCAGAAAGATTTTCGATGAAATCTCAGAGTTTTTATTTTTAAAATTTATATCCGTAATATAGATGTCAAGTATTTTGCACATTTTATATATATTAATCTTATATAAAATATAAAAAAATAATATTAATTTTTAAGAAATGTAAAAAAAATCGTTTTATAGGGTTGGATTTGATTTTAATTTTAATTTTTATATATTAAGTTTGTCTCGACAAATCTCGGATGCATCTCAGTGGAATCTTAGTTAAAATTGACTACATTGGTGTTTGTCCAATTTCTTTCTTTGACGCCATCATTCATCTTCCTAACCAGCTCATTGGTGTTGTTCAATTTGCAGTTAACAAAAAAATGTTGTGAACACAAAAACTAGGAATTACTAGTTAATCCTAGATACAAAACCCGTTTAACCCCTAATCCATCCATCAAACCCGGTTTAACCCCAAGTTTTTGGACTGATTTTGTGAGTCGCGCGTCCAAATCACGTGAAGACAATGAAAATTAGATTTTCCATATCCCATAAATACCCCTCTCTTGCACGAACTATAAATCTAGAGGAAATCAAATCTTCCAAAAAAAAATCTGCAGCTCACAGATCCTGTTTCCTCTCTTTCTTCTTCAGTTGGTGTTTTTCGGTTTTAGGGTTTCGATTTCAAATCTCCAGGTGTTTTTCTTTAATCTTCTTCTCTGCTCTTATATTTGTTGTTTATGCTTTGTTTTGTTTTTGTTTTTTCCAACTGAAATCATGATAATCAACTTGATTTCATGTTTTTGTTTGTTTTCTTACGCTGTAATCCTGATGATTACGATTTCTATGATGTACATTTTGTTGAATTCCATGATCGATCTCGTTTTTGTTTTTGTTTTAGTTTTTCTTTTGATATTTGAAACTGATTTTTGTAATCGTTCTATTTTTTTCATTAGATCGTTGTATTCAGTTTTTTTACATGTTGTTTGATAATAAGTTTTATTTGGTTTTCTTTTATTTTTTCAGGGAATCATGATTTTTGTTCTTTCTTCTGGATGTTTTGAATGATTCTTTAGTACATATTAATACGTACTGTTTTTCTAAACTTTTCAATATATATTGTTTTTATAGTATACCATTTTTGAATCAATACATATTTTTTGCACTTTTTGTCTGTTATTTGTGAATCTATAATATGTGTGGTACTTCTAAAATAGTACATATTATGTTGTACTATAGATTTAGTATTCCTATCATCTTAAAATATATGTTTTGATTTTTGTGTTTGTGTTATTTTATTTGGATCACATTTCTTCAGGTTCAACATGTCAGGTGTTGGTTCTAATCCAAATAGCTTTTGCTACTCTCATGTATACCATAAGCAACACCACATTGCATATTTGGTTACGTTATCTTCGACTTTGGAAGATTTGAAGTTTACTATTTGTAATGCGTGGAGCTGGTTGACTCCATCAACTATTGATGTTAATTATGTTGAAAATGGAGTGAAAGTCCCTGTCCTTGCTGATGTATCTCTTCAAGGTCTTGCTGCATTACATTTTACAGATTTCTTTGAGTTGCATGTTGATGTTGTGTTATCTTGTGCATCTAGTTCTTTGAGAAGTGCTGATCTTGACAACAGTATTGAGTTGGTTTTGAGTTCTAGGAACAATTATTTGAAAGATTCTAAAGAGGTTGCAAGTGTTTTTTTTGTGATGGTTGGGAGAATCTTTTTGAAGATAAAAACCATCTCTTCCATGGTGGTGTTGAAGTTGTTCGGTTAGCATGTGAGAAATATTATTTGAGGACTGGATATAAGGTTAAAAAATTAAAGAATGACTTTGAGAGGTTCACAGTGAGATGCAGCAATGATTGTTGCTCTTGGATGCTTCACGCGGTTGCCATGAATGGGTCTTTGGATGTGTTTAAGATAAGGTATTACGTGGGTAGGCACACTTGTGGTGCTGGTTATAGGTTGAGGAGTCCAACTGTTTCGAGGAAGCTTGTAAATCATTTAGTTCATGAGCGTGTCAAGCACAACCCTCTCATAAAGCTGCAAGAGATTGTGGATTATATTAAAGTTGGTGGAGGGATCAATATCAAGTATCACCACGCATATCATGCATTAGAGTTATCGCATGAAATGATTTTTGGTGACGATGTAAAGTCATACACTGATCTTGCTTGGTGGGTCACTGCTGTTCGAGAAACCAACCCAGGGTCTTATATTGATTTTGATTTCAACGACGCAACAAAGAGATTCCACAGACTTTTTATTTGCTTTGGAGCTTGTAGAGAGGGTTATAAACTTTGTTGTCCAATGATCTTTTGTGATGCGACATTTCTTACGGGGAGGTTTAAAGGAGGTCTAATGGCTGCGACATGTCTTAACGACAATCAAGGTAACTTTTTTATATGGTACATATTTTGATATGTAAATGTTTTTTATGTACCAGTACAAAGAGAAATGTAGTGTATTTTCTGGTACATATCAATATCTACTTTAGGATCATACACATCATACATAAAGTACATATTGATATACATTGTAGGTATAACATAATTTGAAGGTGCCGACATGAAGTACATATTGATATGGTGTTTTATATTTGTTTTCCAGGTTTTTATCCTTTTGCATATGCATTAGTTCTTGGCGGAGATAATGATAATTGGCATTGGTTTATGGACATACTTAGAAAAGTTGTGGTCCATCGTCCCATCACCTTTTTGACTGATCGAGGTGAAGGTTTGTTGAATGCAATTCCTGAAGTTTTCCCTGATTCTTATCATAGTTATTTTTTTTTCCACTTGAAAAAGAGCTTACCCATCAGCAAGGCTGATGAAAAATATAAAAAAGTGATGGACTGTTTCCAAAAAACAACATATGCGCTTTCTCCAGCAAGATATAAAGAAGGTCTTCAATAAATGGTTTAACTAGGAAGGCCTTGGGTTGATCAATACTGCCGTAACATTCCTAGGGAAAAGTGGTCTAGTGCATACTTTCTAGGCTGTAGCTATGGCCAGACTTATTCAAGCATTGTCGAGTCTTTTAATAACTGGATTCACCGCGAGAAGAAGTTACCTGCTAATGTTTTCTCTGATACAATCAGGTTTTTATAAGTTTCTTATAACACTACAAGTATATATGTACTATATGTATAATATGTTTGTTGTTTTTTAATTTTATTTGTCGTGTAGGCTACGGGTAATGGAGTTGATGTCTGAACGTCGTGAAGAAAGTCTTTTGATGGATCCGGAACTCTTAACCCCTGTATATCAAGCCTTGCTTGAACTACACATTCAAATTGGTCGTCCTTGGAAAGTTAGTCAGTCATATGTTCACGTCTTTGAAGTTCATTCCCCAAGGTTAGTTTTTTTAGGTAACATGCTCTTTTGAACTGTGATATCCACTAAACTAGTTTTTAGTGAAAATATCAAATATGTATTTTGCATATTATATTCTTTTTTGTTTGTGTAGTGCAAATATCAATATATATTGCGTAAATAATATGCTTGGTTTCTTGTTTGCAGGTCTCATATGGTAGATCTACAACAAAAGAGTTGTACTTGTCAAAGATGGTGCGTGTATGGTTTTCCATGCTCGCATGCTACTGCAACTATTGCTGCATCTTGGAGAAAGTTCCTTGATTATATCGACGAATACTTCAAAGTTAGATGTTATCGCCATCTATGTTCAATCACTATCAGACCTGTTCCTAATCACGACAGGTAAGTTTTTTAAGCAGTACATATTGATTATTTTTATGGTAGTATCATACATGAGAATGTTTTTAAGCAGTACATATAAACCATAAAATAGAACTATCATAGTACATATTGATATTTAATGTAACACACATCAACATAAACTCCACAAATATAGTAGTTTTTTCTTATTTATGTTTTTCAATATACCCACAGGCCTGATGAGTATACCGCAAAAGATATTATTCTGCCACCAATAGTAGTTAGGGCTCCTCCAGGAAGAAGAAAAAAGAACCGCATCAAGAGTGCATGGGAGAGGAGCAAAAATCCTGTTACATGTTCAAATTGTAAATTGAAAGCTCATCACAACAAGGCTACATGCAATGTTATCCGTCAGTACCAATATACGGATGAGAATTAATTTCATTACAGATTTTTTAGTATATTTTGGATTTAAATTCTTGTAGAAGATACTTGTCGCATTTATTTAGGTTTATTTTTTCAGAACTTGTTTGTGTGACAACTGAATTATGTTCTTAATGACAGAATGTGAATTTGATGATATAAATCTTATATTTTGCTCCATCTTAAAAGATATATAAACAATTGGTTGAATGTCATTCACTCTATACGGGGGTCGAGGGGGCAGCGCCCCCTCGTTTTAATAATACATTTTTATTTAATTTTAAAGTTATTAGTGATTTTTATTCCCAATACATTTTTCTTTTATTTTAGTAATCTTGTAGTTGTTATAAAAACACAAAAAAATATACATAAACAAAGTAATTTTTTAAATTCATTTCAATATGTACTTCATAGTACATGTCAATATGTACTTGTTTTTAGATTATGAATCTACTGGTTCAGAGTTTCAGAACAAAGTACATATCAATATGTACTTCCTAGCATATATCAATATGTTCTGCCTTTCTATATAACTCTAAAATTAAATAGAAACCTAACAATGCTAATAAAGATCATCACATATATATACATATATATATATATATATATAAACATAATAACTAAAAACCAAGTTGAATAGGTAGAAATCAAGTTCAATAAGTAAACACAATAAGAAAGTTACTGAAGTACATACTGCGTAGAAGGACTATCCACAAAACCCTGCCCAGCAAAAACCAAAATGCACCAACTTATCTCCTCAGGCCAAGAGCTAAAAACATATCTGAATTAATCTGCAGTTAAACATGTATTTTCATCGGGAGGGTTCCTAACTGATTTCAGGATGAGTGGCTGTCAACAACCTGCATTTTAACTTGATTCTTTTCATCTGAATCTTCTTCATCAGTTGTTCGTCATCTCCCAAACTTTTCCCATCAATTTTTGATATCCTCTTTATAAAATATATCACATACAGAAGGCAGTTTGGCCAGATTCTTTGTTTTGGACATCCATAGTCAGTCAACCGTACGGTGCTCACCATCTTTCTTTTATGCTCATCCAAGAACTGATTGATAGTGTTGAACAGGTACTCAGATTTCTTGGCATTTTCATAGCAATGGTCCCTGAATGCCATAGATGAGTTCTAATGTATGAATTTCTCTGTTTCAAACTCAAATTCCAGCAGGGTCCAATGCTTTTTGCCATGGCACATTAGTACAAGGATCTTTTCTATGTCATTGCTCATTTTCAAGATAGGCATGATGACAACAGTCACTTCTGCCCCCTTTAATTAGTCTGGATTTTCGACATGATACTGAAAATTGGAAACGTTTAATAGGTTATTTCACAAAAGTATATATATCAATATATACTTTTTTCATAACCAATGTTCAAAAGTATAAAAGAAGAAAACAACACATACCCAAGCAGCTGGATCCAGGTGCAACACATTAAAGTATTTTCTTTCTTCCTCAGCATTTGCTTGGTCGTCTTCAGACGCTAGTTGAAGCTTATATTGAGCATAGTTGAGAAGATCTTGCTCTAATGCTCTGTTGAAGATCAAATCTTCCATTGTAGCCCCGCTGACGCAAATACCACCTCCATTCTCTACTCTTCAAGCAACCGAGCTGCACGTTTGTAACAAAAACACATATTGAAGTAAGTTTTTTTGATATGTACTGCAAAATTTACTTGATTTAAAAGTAAAATGAAGGGTAGAAATTAATTACATTCTCTTTCCTTTCTCAAAGTATGGAAGTAGAATCTCTATTTATTTTTATGTCATATTCTCGTAGAGTGGTGACTTGCGAAGATCCATGATCTTCATTCTTGGTTTCTGAGCTTTCCGAGATTTGTTGGCTTTTCTTGTCTTTCTTGTCTTTTTTCTCTTTTCAGTTTTTTGGCTTCTTCTTTCAGAAAACATACTTCCACTATCAAATAATGGATCTGTCTTCTTTCCAGGATTTGCACGAGTTACCCGCTTGCTAACTTCTTCTCTAGGTTTTACTGTCTTCTTTGCAAGAACCTATTGTTTTGCTTTTGCTTTGGCAGCAGTCATCTTGGCAATTTTGGTTGCTAGGGGAACATCGCTTGACGTTTGGGTTGTTATAACTTCATGTTCCTGCATTTTTGAATCCAGATTTTCAGTACTATATTTGAATCATATTTTTTCAAACAATGACAAGAAAGGTAAATTACCACAAGTAGAAGATATATCTCCTGGTCACTTTCCTGCTCAGGTGTTACTTGAATCGCATTCTTCTCTGGTGTAATTTGGTTTGGCTCAGCTGTAGCTTGTCGATCTTCTACACGTCACAAATCATTTACAAATAAATTATCAAAATGTTTTCGAATGTCAATCCCAAACAGAGTATGGCTTGAAACACTACCATTGTCTTGGCTGAGAGATGCATATTCTTCATCATAAACATCTCTGCTGGAAATGGCTAAGTCCAAAAATTCTTCGAATGTGAACTTTTCGATGTCTTCCATCTTAGCCATCTCAGTAAACAAAGGGATTTTCATGTCGACGAAGTTGTCGACCAGGGTTTCAACGTCTTGTTAATCTGGGTTCTGCGACATCCCTTTAATCGTTTCAAGACTCCGGTCTATAGCTTCAACCACCTTCCTCATTGCTTTGAAATCCAGCTAAATCATCCTGCAACCATAGAGTTTTATTCATGATAGTTAAATACATACTGATCTATACAGTTATATGACAATAATAAACACATCTGTAATCAAGTACATTTTGATATTTACAATTATATGACAATAATAAAACACATTTGTAATCAAGTACATATTGATATTTACAGTTATATTGATAAACACATTTGTAATAAAGAGTGAAACTAGCCAGCATTACTTACCTGTGAGTTACTTTTCTCCTGCATCTGTTTGACCTCTTTCTCCAGGTCAGATTTAGCCCATGTTTTAATAACATCAACATCAACACCACAGAACTTGTGCACTGAAGGAGGTCTTGAAAATGCAACATTAAATGGTACCCTTTTGAAGGTTGTGTCACTCACATCATTTTGTTCATCTTCTGTTGGAATCTGAACAGTTGACACTTCTTCTCCCAAAACTACTTCACATTTTCTTATGTTTTCACAAAGAGGATCTGTTGGAGTAGTAGGAGATGGGAATTATCTTGTTGGGTCAGTGCCTAAATGAGTGGGACTCCCATCAATTGATTCTCGAAACTCTTCTTCAGTTTCAGGTTGCATGGGACAAGCTTTCATGTATATGTCATTCAATATTTGCAGAAGCTTTGACGCATCAAGCGGTCCATCCTCATGCTGCATGGTGTTTGCTTCACCCCATTTCTCAAAGATTGTCTTTCTCAATTCTTCATATCTTCCTTTCCAGCTATCTTCCTCCACTTTATTCCCTGCAGTTTCTTCTTTATCTTCTTCCTTTTCATCTTCACTTTTCTCTTCTGCAACTCTTCTTGTGATTCTATTCAGAATTTGCTTTTCTTTATTGGTGTATTGAACCTTGAAATTTTCATTGAACTGTACCAAAACAATAAAATATGTACTATAAAACAAATTTTTTCATGAGGTACATATTAATATATACTGTAGGATAAAAAACATCATACATTCAATACATATTATTATATGCTGTAGGATAACACAACATCATAAATGTAGTAAATAAGTACATATTTTTCTTACCTCATATTCAGTTGTGTCAATGTCTTTTTGGAGTTCAACACATAACTTTGACAGATTCCATTTGATAGCTCTTGGAACAAACATTTTTTCTGGAATCGTCTTTATTTCCTCCGGTTCCAACAAATATGTATGCTCTGCATACCAAATCTGTTTTGGAAAAAAAATCACCAAAATAAAGTTAAAAGTAAATCATGATTTTCATTGAGTAAAATATTAAAAATATTTTTAGTACGTATTCTTACCAAAAAATAGTTTAGACACCCTGTAGTATTCTCGACTGCGTTTACATTGTCATTTAATGACTTTTCTAGGTAAGAATATATCAAATATGTCCATGACACATTCTTTGCAGCCTCGAGATCCTCCACAAGACCAATGTACTTTTCAGTCAAGGCATGTGCATCTTTTGTTGTGAAAAACAAAGTGATACACATGAACAGGCATATAATCCTTACAAGGTGTTCAGCATCTCTCACTTCTTGACTTTTTTCCTCAATCCCTTCTTCACTTTCTTCTTCTTCTTCATTCTTATCCTGTATGCAAGATCTAGATGTTATAGTATAGAACAATATACATCTATATATATGCTTTATATTTATAACATGAACAAAGTATATGTTGATATGTACTGATTCAATTCAATATCTAGAACAAAGTACATATCAATATATACTTATCCTGCAATCAATATCTAGATGCTATAACATGAAAATAAGCATATACTGATATGTACTGATCAGTATATACTAAAAACCAAGTACATATCAATATTTACCTTATGTTGCATGCTAGATCTATGTGCTAAAACATGAAATATATATATTGATATGTACCCATGCTGCATGCTATATCTAACTCCTATAACATGAACAAAGTATGTTATATATTGATATGCACCGATGATATGTACTTTTTAATGCCAGAAACAACAACACCCTTCTTCTTCTTCTGTGATGTAGATGGAGAACGAACAACAAGAGCTTTCTTCTTCTTCTTTGTAGATGGAGAATCTACAACAACTGTTTCATTTTTTCCCGATGTTGTTGGAGAATCAAAAACTTCATTGTGCTTCTTCTTTTTTGATTTTGCTGGAGAATCAACAGCAGTTTGTTTCATTCTTTTGGATCTTGTTTGAGAATCAATAACTTCTTTGTTTTTCTTCTGTTTTGATTTTGCTGGAGAATCAACAACAATTTGTTTCGTTTTTTTTATGTTGTTGGATAATCAACAACTTCATTGTTCTTCTTCTTTCTTGATTTTGTTGGTATAGAATCTACTGTAGAAGCTTTCTTGTTCTTCTTCGGTGGCGGAGATTGAGGAGTGTCGTGTTTTTCAATCACTGTTTCTTTTAATACTTTTGTTGATTTTTCTCTTTGTACCCATTTTAGATGGAAAATTTGCAGTAATATAATGCTGACAGTATCTTAGCTAGGTTTGAGTTGTATAATGCTGAAAGAAATCAAAGCCTGCTATTACAGATTTCGATTTTTGTTTTTTGGTCTCTGTTTTTGGTGTTTGTTTCAGGTGTTTCCTGATTTTGATTTTGTCCAAGATTTTAAGGTTTTAGTGAAGTAATGAAGTCGAGTAATGTTGGTGGAGTAGATGAAACTAAAATTCCGTTTAAAATGCGAGTAGTATAGGAGGTGAGGACGTGGACTGCTTAAACGTGATGGGTAGAATAGTAATTTGAAGTTTTTAAATGATTTTTAGACTTATGGTTAAACGGGTTTTTCCGACTGGACTTACGGTTAACACGGTCCCGATTTTTTAGACTAACCAGCAAAACACCGACACAAAAAGGGGAAGTTTGTAGATATGGGGACCCATAACCCAATCTTTAATCTATCTCCTCACCTGCTTAATTGATTTTAATACTCCCACAACCCAATCCTTTCTACTAAAGGTAGTTGAAGTTGAAGTTGAAGTTGAAGTTGAAGTTGAAGACTGGAATATGTGGATACGGAGAGTATTGATTTTGCATAGGTCTTTGATTAATTGATTGGTGGAGAAGTTCGATGTTATTAAAAATATTGGATCTGGAAATATTGGTTTGTCCTTCTGTATCTTAACTAAATTCGGCTTTTTTCTTTTCACGGTATTTTATTCAACAAATTTAAGATGTTTTGGATGTCAGATGGATGAAAATGTAGCAAGAGATATTATTGACAATAGATGTTTCAACCTTCAAACTTTCATTCCGAAATTCATCGTTTTGGTATTTCAGTCTTTAAGAAAGGTAGAAAATGGTATGTGTCTCGCACATGCTTCAGGTAACTCTCATTCAACCCCTTTTTGAACGGAATGGATATTTTAGGACCGGAAAGCAATTTATTTACATGTTGCTGACGGACTTGTGATAGAAATATATTTTAGGGTGCAGTCAGGGAAGCCCAACTGTTAAACCAGGAGGGAGAGAGAGAGAGAGATGTACAGAGTAGTACTGATTCTAATGAAATGAACGTACTCCATCCAGTACCAGCAGTACTACTTGAGTTGTACTAAGTGTGGGGAGATTTGTATTTCATTGAAGTTGTACTACATTTCACTAATTAATCCACCTTTCTACTTTTTTGCTTGCTTGATTACTTAACTAACCACTGCATACTGCTATTGTTCAATTATAAATTCATCATTCCTTAATCATTCATTCCTCTTATATACACACACGTACGCAAGGTATAGTAAAGCACTCGAGTCAATTCTCGCACTCTCTCAACCTCTGAAAATAAATCGTTTGACGAATGAGTTTCTTCAATGATCTTTACAAAGATATGAGTGTATAAAGGAAAGTGTTTCGTATCGGTGTCGGATACAAAACCTTTTGATCTTTACTTAATCAATCATTTTGATGATTATTAATTAAGATGAGAAAGTCTTGTAATCGAACACCGACCCGAAAAACTATCCCTTTCTGTGGTCGAAGGGCATTTGAAACAGTAACGTCTAAGATGAGCTAATTTTCATTTATTTTTCATCAGCAATATGGTAGGAGGTATTATAAATCGAGCTACGTTCAGATGGAGTATCATGTTTCTTATATATCATACTGTAATTCCCTCTTGATACATTGGTAGAGAAAAACAAATTAGTTAATCAAATGCTATTTTATGATGATTAAAATCTACAATTAACACCTCAAACACACGAATAACACATCATTTAACCCTTAGTGTAGCAAAGAAATAGCTAGGTTTGAAGTTCCCACGACCCCTCTTTCTGTGAGGAGAAGATCTACATGTTCTTTTAGCTTGTTTTTCAAGATGATCCTGTTGTTAGAAACTAAGCAAACACTTAGTGCAGCAGCAAAAGAAAAGCAATCATGTAAAAAACTAAAAATAAAGAAAAGAACTTAGTGATAATGGTAAACTATAAAATTAGGGCGATCAAGGAAGAGGAAGAGAAATAGAAAGAGAGAGAGAGGAGCAAGGGAAGAGGCAGTGCATGGGAGGAGCTACCAACAAAATTTGTATGCTGAGTGGTCCATCTCATGCTCAACCTCACCCCTGTCTTCATCCATATATATAGATCTTTTTACTGGTTACCTTTAGCGCACCAATCCAATCCACTACTACAATATGCTGCTGATGACAAGTTAGATACCTAAATCCAAATCTGAATGTACCGAGAAGTGTAGTACTCATACCCGCCAAAAGCAAAAGAAAGGCGTTTTGCTAGAAGAGGGAAGTACACACAGTGGTAGTGCAAAGTACTAATTACCAAAAAGATCCGATTTTGTCCTTGTACGTTTTTGTACTACTACTAGCTGTACTGCGGCCTAATCTCACCCACCCCAGTCGGTACAATACATGTCTTTCCAAATCATCCCTGTCCGAGCTCAGTCATGCATCACCAATTTGCAAAATCCATCCCACCCCAAAAGATACTGGTATCACTTTTCAAATAGGCTAATAAAAAAAAATAATAATAATAATCGTATATCTTTTATTAGATGGATAGAGTATATGTGAGGAGTTTACTAATGCGTTGTTTTTTGTTTTATTTTTGTGAATCGGTAGAATATATAAAAAACTAACGTGAGAAGTTTGGAAATCTATTTAAAATTGAAGTAAAATCATCTAATGTGGAAGAAAAAGTTTTTCTTAACATCTGATTTATCTATTTATAAGTTATACAAAATACAAAGAGGGGTGGAAAGCACCCATTCAAAATTACAATTATAGTATTTTGCTTCTTTTGCAAGAGTGTCTGCTACCTTGTTAGCTGATCTAGGGACAAGATGAAATCCATGAAAGAACTGACAAGAAACTAAGATTCTATTGGTTTCTTCCAAAATTGTCGGACTCTGCCAAGAGATTAGGACTTTGCTTCCATTCAAAAAATCGATGATCTTCTTACAATCTCTTTACATGCTGAAGTTGGTGAGATTTTTTTCATGTGCCCACTGAGCTACTTCCCAGAAATCTATTGCTTCTGCTTTTTCTGCCGACTCTGATGAGCATGGTCCTTCTTTTCCTCACTTGAAGTTACCTGCATCATCTCTTAGAATTAAGGCAAAACCAGAAGGTCTATCATTAGAAATCCAGGCTGCATCTATGTTGATCTTTAGCTGGTTTTGTCCTGGGCTATCCCATTCTTTTTCTCTTTGCTTCCCCAGAAGGGTTAAAGGGTTAGATAAATTCTTAGTCGGGTTTCCTTTTTCCCAAAATAAAATATGCCTTTGTATAACTAAAGAGGTTTTAGTTGTCTCACTATGTTTGTTTTGGAATGCTCTATTGCATCTTTCTTTGCAAATAAACCAAATTTTTGTTATTGCAGTTTCTATTGGAATTAAGGTACTAGGTTTTTCTATCCATTTTCTACAGATTTCTAAGGATGAAACTGAATTTTCAAAATTCAAATGCACAAGATTAGGATTTGAAACCCAAACGGCTGTAGCAAAATTGCAATAAAAAAACAAATGTTCTAAGGTTCCATCATTCTCATAACCAAAGGAACATCTAGGAGATACATCTCTAATTGTTTTGAAAAGTTTATAATTTGTAGACACTGCATTTTGAAGGCATTTCCAAATGAAGATTTTAATTCTTTCAGAAACATTCAGTCCCCATAAAGTGTTCCAAAGAGCCTCAAGCATATTAAGATTGTTGGAGTTAATTCCATTTTCATTAAGTTTTTTGTACTTTGATTTAACAGAAAATTCCCTGGAAGTTGTCAAAAGCCATCTTAATCCATCTGATTTAAGGTTACTGGAAGAATTTAATAAAAGATTAATTTTAAAAATTCTTATGGCAATATTAGCAAGGAACAAAGAGAGAATCAAAGAAGTTTTCCACTTTTTTGTGTCAGGATCAATTAGATCTGATACAAGTGTTAAAAAAAAGTTATTACAAGTACATAATTGTTTTAGGCTATACTCTAGGCCTGGATTCCATATTTCATCGCATAAGATGATATTTTTGCCATCCCCTACCTCACATATACTATTTTGTTCAATTAATCTTATTCCTTTGCTTATGCATTTCCAGATCCAAGAGATAGAAGAGGATAGTTTGACTCTAAGAGATGAAGATTTTCTAAAGTATTTCTGCTTGAATTGAGTAACCCATAAGGACTTTGGTTATGTTATTAGTCTCCAAGCTACCTTAGTTATCATTGCCAAAAAAAATTTGTGAGCCTCTCTGAAACCTAATCCCCCTTTATATAAGGGTTTACACAGACAAGTCTAGGCTTTGAGGGAAAATCCTTTAGAGTTTGTCTCTTTACCCCACCAAAAATCTCTTTGAATTGTATTTTTTTATGCGTAATTTTCTTAGGAATAATAAAGCATCCCATATGGAAGATTGGCATACTGGCTAGTACACATTTATTGAGAACTAGTTTACTGGATTGGGGAGAATTTTACCTTTCCAGCCTTAAGATTTTATTTCCATTTTCTCTACTATTCAATCAAACGTTTCAGTTTTATCTTTTTTATTTTGAGCATTTTTGAAATCATCCTTTGATGTTTTGGTTGGACTTTTTTACTAAAGAAAATACCAGATTTATCAAATTAATAAGCTGACCTGAGGCTTTGCTAAAATGTCTATTATTTTAAGGAGCTATTTACATTCTACCAAATCAGCTTTGACAAAAAGAAGACAGTTATCTGCAAAAAACAGATGAGAAATGGGATCATTTTTTGTGGTTATCTTAACCCCATGAAGAAGCTTATTTTTTTCCTGATTCAGAAGCATATAATAAAAAGATAAGGATAAAGTGGATCTCCTTGTCTCAAATCTCTAGAATGTTGAAAAATATTACTAGGAGATCTATTTAGCACCACAGCTAAAGAAGAAGTAGTAATACATTGTTTTGTTAAGTGACAAAATTGTTGATTGAAGCCAAATGAGGTTAGAGCAGTAATAAGGAAGTCCCAATTGACCCTGTCAAAAGCCTTAGACATGTCAATTTTTTGACCAATGCCTCCACTTTTAGTTTTTTTTTTCTTGAAGGAATGAATAATTTCATGAGCAATGATTATATTATCTGAGATTTGTCTTTTAGAGAGAAAAACAGCTGGTGAGATAATATTATCTAAGTGTAGTTTGATTCTGTTGGCCAAATTTTTTGCTATTATTTTGTAGGTTGTATTACAAAGGCCCATGGGTATGAATTGATTTGGATATTTAGGATGTCTTGCTTTTGAAATAAGAAACATGAAAGCTTTATTAATATCAGGATGCATAAAACCTGTTTGGAAAAACTGTTGGATTGTTAAGATGACTTGACACCTACAATTTCCCAATTTTGTTTAAAAAACTTGTTGGGAAACCATCAGGTTCTGGGGATTTATTTGGGTTTCATACTTTTCAGAACTCCAAGAATTTCATCCATGGAAGGAATCATCAGAAGATTAACATTATCTTCATCTAATAACACTGATTGAATATTATTAAAAAATAAAGTCATGATGGGAATTATCTACGGGGTAAGCCTTGAAGAGGTTTTGATAGTAATCACTTAAACATTGATGAATTTCTTTCCTATCAAAAGAGACATCATCATTGGCATTCATTATGCATTTTATATGATTCCATTTTCTTTTTTTAAGGATGACTGTTTAGAAGTATTTAGTGTTTTTTTCCCCTAAATTAATTAAGTTGTCTCTAGATTGTTGTTTGGCAATGGATTCTTAAGTATTATAAAGGTTTTCAAGAGAAGCCAGTTTAGTTTGTATTTGTTTTTCTTTCCTATATATATTATCAGAGTTGTTTAGAAGATCTATTTGTCTCAAAAGTTTCTTAATCTGTTTATTAGGTACAACAACAAAAAAAAAATCTAATCTAGTAAGAGATTACCTAAATCATAGAGGTTCTTAACCAAGGAATCAACATGGTTATTATTAGGGAAGCTTTTCCAAGATTCATTAATAGCTTTAACACAAGAGATTTATTTTTTCCAAGTACCATATAATTTGAAATTCCAGTTCAGATTTTTAAATTCTTTATCTAAAGTTAAGGAAATTGGGCAATGGTCAGATCCTACAACAACCAGGTGTTTAAGTTGAGCTCTAGAGAATTATAAGTTCCAACTAACATTTGCAATTGCTCTATCCAACATTTTTTGTACATTGGCTGAGTCCTTCCTATTGTTATTCCATGTAAAATCATTCCCTAGGTATCCTAGATCAATGAGACCATCTATTTGAAGAATATTGTTGTAGTATTCACAATCCTTGAAATTGAAAGGAAGTCCTCCTAATTTTTCAGATTGATCAAAAATCATGTTCATATCTCCTATTAGAATCCAAGGCATCTGAGTTTTGTTTACCTGGTTAGCTATTTGGTCCAAAAAATCCCATGCTACATTCCTATTAGTTGGATAAGGACTACCATGGAAACATGTTAAGACCCATTTTTGAGATTCAAAGTTGGTTTGAACTAGTATTTTAATCATATCAATATTCCATTGAACAATATTAAAGTGAAAACCATCTATCCAGGCTATTGCAAGACCACTAGCTAAGCGAATAGGGTCTACAATGTGAGAATTGGGGTAGTAGGAAAGTAATAATTTAACAAGGGTTTTTCAATCTAAGAGGAACAAAATTTTAGGTCTTTCATTCTGAATTAAGAAATTTGATGGTTTTGGGTAAAAAGGTTCCCACATCCTTGAACATTCCAACATATTAATTCCATTTTAGTCTACTAAATAGAAATTCCAGAATTAAGGGAAATATGGCATGAATTCAGCAATTTTAAGAATAAACAGGTGTAGATGGTGGATTTTTAACGAATGATAAAATAGTAAAATCATCTCTACCCAGTAGTAGAATCAAAGAAACATTTTGTATATCAAAAGCATAAATTTCATATTTTATATTCCGAAAGAGAATTGAAATACAAATGCTTACTACAGGCATCTCACCTTGATCCCGCACTCTCTCTAAAAAAATATACATATGATATGAGAGCCTCACCTAGATGAGCTCTCAATATTTTACATACATCATTGGTATCGTATAACTCAATGCTTACTCCTCTACAATGATAGGGCACTCCTAGATGTATTGCACACTAGCATAGAACAACATTGTCCTTATAATATCACTGGTGCTGATAGTAGTTCGTTCCCGGATGATTTCTGACTATTGAGAATAAACATCCAGAACACCTTTTTTGTTCCCGGGTGCATGTCAATGCTCCTAGATAGATTGCCTACTAGCATAGAGCAACTTAATTCCTCTTTATATTCCCTGGTTGAATATTTAGAGTGATATTACATCAATATTCAAACTATATTTGAATAATATTGATTTATCATAATGCATAACAAGCTGCGCACAGATGCATTAAGTCGAAACATCGCATCTTCGTGTAAGCACTACGTCTCCATCGAGCCAAACACGAAGCTAAAGTCCCAATAATGATTGGTTGATCTTGAATAACACATTCCCAATGTTGGTTGCATTAAAAATCTCAACATTGGTCGAAGTACAACAAATTCCTAATTTTGGTTAATACCCAATTGCTGACACATCCTCATAATCACCTTATAAAAACGTGACAATGGGTGTGGAATGGAGGAAAATGTTCTAAACAACATATATTCCCCTACATGTCTACTATGACATACTAAAAGGGTATCTCATTCCGAATAACGGTCTAGGAGATATGATTCAAACCCTAAACGAACTACAATTTGAAAACTGTCAGAATTTTCGCTAAAAGTTCTTGGAAGGTTACTGTTTGCTCTGTTTGACGACCTAAAAAAGATCAAAACCTAAATCATATTGCGTGAAAACGTAGCCTGCGAATGTGGATGATCATCAAAAACGGACATCGTATGAAGAATCTACAACATTTTTATTAAAGGACGTCATATCTGAAATTTTCAGGCATAAGGGCTAGCACCCATGGATGTAAATAACAATAATGTTCTTCGGAGAGCAATAGCTTTAAAGAGAAAATAAGAGAAGGAAATAAAAATAATAAGAAAATAGGGAGATTGTGGGACCGGTGGCAACTGGCCGTCCGGCCGTCCTCCCTTGGCCGGTCCCTACTCCCATGTTTTCTCCAAACTTTATTTTATTTTTTTATTTTAGGGTTTCCTTTTTCCATTCAAACTTTTTTGCTCTTTCTACCAAAGCCTGGACTCTCTTGCTTCAAAGACCATAACTCTGCAGAGTTATATAGAATGGTCCCGCTACCATTTAATTAAAATGTTATAATTTTAATATTTCCTAAATTTCGGTCTTCACACCAATTGGCTTTTAGTCCATAGTTGGACCTACCCTTGACCGGTCCCACCTTGGTCAGTCCTCCTTCTATGAGATTTTCCCTCTTATCTAGTTGGTCTCTCCACTAGTCCCTCATCTACCATTGGTTTGTTTACCATTGGTTCATATGCCATATTAGGGTTTACTATTTCGATTGATCCCGCTACCAATATTTAAAATAACTTTAATTTGTCTTACTCTGATGAAGCTAATATTATTACAATCGCTAGCACTCGCACGAGTAGGTGCTCACACGACTTGGTGCTCGCACGACCTAGCGCTCACGCGATTTGAAGCTAGCACGACTTGAGGATCGAACGATTCAGTGCTCATACGAATTCGCTCATGTCAATACACACGCCTTTGATCGATCCAGTAATCTCACTAGACCTATGCTTACTAATTCAACAAGATCATTCGAGTATCATTGTTCCTCAGCTGACACAATAATACACCACAACTACCAATGCCATTATCGATCCTCTCTACGTTTACGATCTATTAAGCATCACTGCTTGTTTCAACACACAACTGGTGCTTTATCCATCAATGAGTCAACATTCTAGACTAATCTATATGCTAAGACTGACAGTCTAGCTAGGTCAACAACTGACCAATTAATACATGTCTATAAAATAGAATTAACCATGCTCGAGATATCAATTATGCCATATGAGGGGATATTCACTAGGGTTTTGGTCTGGCGGCCTACAACATGTATGATGTAACAACACATCTACAATGATAAAGTATAAAAAGGGGTGATTCAAATGAGTTTCTAGCATTTTCATATGAAGAGAAGGATAATCTTCTTCCTTGAAATGGGGAGAAAACAGGTCTATCCTGAACTGGGTTAGTTATATCCTGTAATAAACCGGTTAACGGATTCAGTTCTAACTCAGGTAACTGATCTGGTGAGTTGACTTGAGAGAGTACCAGGTTGTGCCTTGAAACTGGATCCAAAGATTGAGACTCATTCAGGCTAAATTTTTTAGGGATATTGAAAGGAAATGTTCTTTTGCCTAAGATAGAGTCACTAGCAAAAGGCATATCCGAGTCTGAAGAATTTAAAGAAAGATTAGCCCTACTCGCAGAGTTATCCAAAGGCACAAAAGCTTCATGAGAAAAGTTAGATTTAAATAAATCTTGGTAAGTTTCCTTAACTCCTTCAATTTTAATGAAGTCAGAGACCAATTCCTGTTTGCCAGAGTAGTTAAAATTGTCTTTTGGATTCCAAATTTTTATTTTCATATCATTAATAAAATGCAAGTCATCTCCAGGGTATGGAGAGTCCATATAGATGTCATAAATATCTTCTAATGTTCTGTTTTGTCTTATAACACAATTATCCTCTTTATATCAAAATCTTAGACAATGATAACATAGCTGAGAAGGAAGATTGAGGTAGTTGAAGTAAATCTCTGTAATTGGATAAGGCCCCACATTTATCAGAAGTTTGTCTATAAGAGGTTTCTCAATGTTTACCGAGATCATAACTTCGGATTGAAAGCTTGTATTGGGTTCAGAACTTCCTACAAAGACTCTGTTAACAAACCCTAACTTGCTAGCAATAACACCTATAATTTGATGATTTCTATGTTCATGTTTGGTATTTAAGATATTAGCCCAAATAGGAATTTATTTAACTGGTTCAGTTGAAATATGCATACCAGGATAAGCTTTTGTAGCTGTCAGAACATTACCAAAAAGGTACCAAGGACTATTTGAAGAAAACCAGATAAAGTCAGCATCAGAAGTGAAGAAAATAATAAACATGTTTGGATCAACTTCTCTTAATTGGAAAGGAATATTAGGACCCCCCAAAATAAGACAATGCTCCCCTTATCTCCCACGGTTTGTAAACACTGGTTGAAAAAATTATAACTAGGATGCTATACTATTTGATTCCAAAATCTCTTATGAAACCAGAAGGAATTGGAAGTAAGTCTACATGCATATGATTTGCGAATCTTTGAGCTAATGAAAGACCACTAAGATATTTATAAAGATTATTTTCAGAATCCATAGAGAGAAAGAGAAGAAGAGAGATTTAGGAAATTCCAGGAGCAAAATAGAAGGAAGTAAAAGAGAAGAATAATGAAGCACTAAAATGCATTTGAATTACTAAGAAAGAAGCACATATATAAATACTAGAGAGGAAAGCAATCACCAAAGGAGACTCGTGAATGATATATAATAGTTTTTACAGCATAAAATAAACTTAAAACATACTCCCTCCGTTTTAGGAAAAAAGTTACTATCACTTTTTTATTTTAATCTAAAAATAGGTTAAAATGAAAAAGTGATAGTAATTCTTTTTTAAAACGGAGGTAATATTAAACACCAATAAAATCGAGACACGAATCTATTATGAATTAAACCAGCTATCCTCAAAGAAACAAACAAAAAATAGTACAAGGTCAAAAAAAAGGTGTACCAGTATTTTCAGATTCATTGATGACCAAACAAGGTTTTGGGAATAGTATAATAAAAAAGAATATAACAAGGGCAAACAATATTCAGAGAAATAGGCATAAGACTGCAAGTTGACTAAGGGGTCAAGCACTATATTTTCTATCTACTTTTTTAAACCAAAATTAGGCTACTCTATAACCTTGAAGGAAAACAGCGGCTAAAATTCAATTCACTGGATTAGGTAAATGAAAAGACAAAGGGAAGAAGCACATTAATTCAAGAGATGCAACCGAGGCAAGAAAAGAGGGTTAGGAATGAAGTTAATGCCCATTAAGAGAAAGAAAGAGAGATGTGAACCGATTCCAATTAGTAAAAAAATCTAAGAGAAGAGAAAATAAAACTTCAAACTCATTTACATGTTCCGGTGGATGCTAGGGTTTCATAAACAACTGTTGTTCGGTGCAGAGAGGATCAATTACATAGAATTCATTTTTATAGATGTCAAGCATGTGAGAGTGAGTTCTTTTTGCATCCAAAGCAGAGAAAGATGCTAGCCTTTTGTAATCTATCACCAAAACAGAAAACCAAACTTGGTCGTCCAACCATGGAGAGAATTCGAGTGAATTTGGAGAGTCCAGGTCCTGATAAGATCCCCATTCTGAGAGAGGAGTGTCCCCTGGATTTAATTTTGCCATGTTAAAGCCATGTAGTATCCTCCCAATCAGAGGAGGGGTATTTCTAAAGACTACAAAGGTAAGTAAAGAATTTAAAAGGTCAAATTTTCAGGTTCAATTGACTTTTAATTTGAAACTATTACGGTCATTGCTTTAACTTTTGAAGTATTTTGTTAATATTTTGGGTCTGTAGTGAACAACAAACTTGGTTTTTATGTTTACTCTGTTTTAGAATGAATGATGGTAGTTGTTTGAAATCATGTTAATTGAATTTTTTTTTTTTTTTTTTCCTTTTTTCCTTAAAAAAAACTAAAGATTCAGATCAAAAACCTTTGAAATAGCGTGAAATAATAAATTAGGATCAAAGAAAGAAAGGAAGAAAAAATATAGCATAATCAAAAGAAAACCGGCACAAAAAAACAGGGAGGGGAGAGAAAGAGAAATATCATAAGAACATAGGAAAAAGGTAGCAGAGATGTAATAGAATCAACACTTAAAGATCATAGAGAGAACAGGAAACAAAAGATGAGAAAGAATATTATAAACAAGCAATCAGACCTAGAAATTCCATTCACAAAAACTAAGAGACCAAAAATAGAACAGAGAGCAAATCCTTAAATGTTCCTTAAACAGAACAGAAGAACCAGCAAGAACACAAAAAGAAAGGTAAAGAATCAAAATGGGTGATGAATGAATGTTGAATCTATGATGATTATATTCCTATTAAGATATTGAATGTTAATAGAAGAAAGGTTGAAATGGATTTGTTAAGCGAATGTAAGAGAAAGCCGTAGTGAAAAAGGGATGAATGAATGTTGAATGTATGATGATTAGATTCCTACTAAATGATTGTATGCTAATAGATGAATGCTTGAAATGATATTGTTAAGAGGATGCAAGAGATGGCCGTTGAAAAAGGGTAATCAAAATAAGCTCAAATCAGTTTTTTTATAAAATTTTGGTTTGAAAAAGGTTTCCAAGAATCAATTGGAAACTAAAACCTAAATTTTCGAATCACACTCCCCCTCATTGTCACCCTCTCCCTTCCTAGCTAAGGGAGAGCTTCAGAGAGACTTACTCTCTCTCTATCCATGGAGATCAAAAACAGAAAAAGAGGAAGAAGAGCCGTTGATTATTCTCTCACGTACTAATGCGTTGACATTGTATATCTTTATGAAATTTTGGAATGCTTGTTGGCCATTCTCTTCGATAAAACAAGCACGTTAATATTTTAATCGGATTTGTAACTAATAATAACTCAGTGATTGATTCTGTGTTTGTTAATGTCAATTTGTAATAATCTTTTCTCAGAAGATTATGTTATCATAACTAGTTCAAAATTGATGAACATTCCAACAATCATTACACTCGAAAAATATTGTCCTTCCCATACTATGCCGATATGAAACCAAAGGGATGAGCAACAAAAAGAAAGAAAGAAAAAAAGGAGAGAAAATACACACGTAAAGATATAATGCGTGGAGATAACATAAATGATTATGTACTATTGACGTTCTTGTTTTTTCTTAGCAAGGAGAGGTTCCGAAATGCTTCCTTGTTTTGCAGAAGTTGGATCGTCCTCACTAGATTTCGTTGGACTTTGCCCTGGCTTGTTTTCACCACCACCCTGAAGATTAAGGAAAAGAGAAGATGTTATTCTCAATTCCTGATTTTATAATTTTCTTGTGAAATTGGAGTAAGAAGTACAACTGGGGCAAACTTACTGCTGCTCCTTTGCTTGTGATCATCCGCCGGATGGATGGAATTCGTGCAACTGATGTAGCAGCAGCCACTACTGCAGCAACTCGTATTCTGAGAAATGAGATCAAACAAAACGTTTTAATATTTACAGGTAAACTTCAATAGCTCAACTCGAGGATCACACCTTAATGCTGTACCTTTTGTGCACATCAATATATTCGTTTGTCTCATCTACCATCTCCTCCTGCCATTTGGTGATACAAGAAAAAATACATATTAGTTCAATTGGCACTTGGAAACCAGTAAAAGTAAACTAATGGCACCATACAATGTACATGTGCTTATGATGGGAATGGCACTGAGCCGTAAATGCTTAATTAAACGACATAGTGGAGCGACAAATGAGGGGATGCGGTAATATAAAAAAGGACCAAACAGCAAGTGTCAGTAGAGTTGGAGTAAAAAAGTCCAATGGCGCTATGGATGTACCTGAAGAAGTTCTTCAAATACATCCTCCAAAGTAATGATACCAATGACATCCCCATCTTCATTATCCTCAATTGAACTAGGCAGTCTGTAGGTAGTGACATCATTTTGTTGAAAAGAGATATGTGACTGGGTGCCGCTCGAGCTTGGAATCTTCGCGATGTCAATAATAGTGTTTTCTGATTCTTCATCCTGTCTGGGAAGTGGAGGAGTTGTTAATTTTAACGCTGCAACAGAATTCTTAGCTGCTCCTTTAGACTTCACTACAGCTGCCATATGACTACCTCCCTTCTGAAATTCATTAAGTATATCATAAAGAGGCATGTCTGAAGGAACCCTGGGAAAAAAATCAAGTACAAGTATACATATGTGTGAGAAAGCAAGAAAAAAGAAACTGACTGTGAAGGATAGAATGTTTGCCAACTATATTAAGCGAACCTAGGAATTCTCCTAATAGCAATGGCACTAACTGGGAGCTCTGTTTCAGCTCGTACGGTGAGAAGACTTTTAACCTAATCATACAAAAACAAGTCAAGAGTAATCAAGAACAGTAATTACAATTCTGCAATCAGCTTATAGTTCATATTGCCAGATGCATTTACAATCAGCAGTGAGAGCATAGACTTATGCACGAACCAGTAGAAGTCCAATAACGTTTCGTGGATTTCCAGAATAGACAGGAACTCGACTATGCCCCCGAGCAAGAATTCTCGCAATTGTTTCCCTGCATAAGCAGCAAATAGATACTTTATGCATCACTGATGTATAGATAGATTGAAAAAATATCCGTCGAAAGAAATATGCAAAGAGAGGAAATTTAGTCTAAACACACCAATCCAGTTTTGAATCCAAATCCAGTGAAAATGTTGAGTCGATAGGTGTCATAGCCTCCTCAGCAGTCTATTCACAACTATGAGAAATTTTTGTGTTCAGAATCCAACCGTGTCACATATTTAAGATCAAATTATTCTATTAATCAACAAGTTTTCTCAAAGATTAGCTACAAGAATACATGGTTAGCACCAAATAACCAGATAATTTATCTACTGACATTTAGATGTCTCAAACAATAATTTTTAAGGATCAACCAAAGAAAGATCAGGCAGCAAGATGCAGCCTTCATAATCCCATGAATTATTACAGCGCGTACCTTTTCAGTTAAATCCAATGCCCCAGCAATGATTGTTGTCTCATCGTGGGTTAGCTCACCCCCTTTACCAGCCTAAAAGAGAAAACAGAAAATACAATAAACATGCGGTCTTTTACATGTCACATGTGCTTCAAAACTTAGGAAGGGTTACCGCTTGGCCGTGCATAGAGACAAGAGCTTTTAACTGTGCTCGTGGAAATAATGCATCATTTTGTCCAAGTACACAATCTAAAACCTGAAGGTACATCCAAATGTAAGAATTTACTCCAATCTACAGAAACAAATTCTTGAGAGCTGAAACGTTACATTAGCCAAATTACAAGCAAAATAAACAAACTAAAACACCATTAGAAATATCGTAAACGGTATGGTTAATGTAATCTGGACTACATAGATGGTAATTACCTTTGCAATCGGGTAAGCTATTGGAGTGCAGATTATCATAAGAATACGTACAAGCCACACAAGATTTGCACCCACGGCTAGTCCATATCTTGTGCATATTGCTTGCGGAATGACCTGCCACAAAAGGGATCAGTAAATAAAGGTAATATTTACCGTTTTTATTTTTCAACAAAAGAGGAAAATAAATCGCTTCCATCCTAAAGGCTCACTTTAAAGCTGAAGCAGAATGACCTAAAAAAACAAAAAACACTAAAAAACTTACCTCTCCAAAGAATAGAACAAAAGTAACAGACAGCACAATAGCAACAATTGGGTTGAACATCTTATCAAGAAATATAGGAAGAGCCTGCACATAGCAAGTAATGAGAACAATAACCATTGTGATGCAGCGAATTTCCAAAGCCAAATGCAGTGTGCGGACAAATTACTTAAAAATTTGGTAATTCTCTTCTTCTAATTTGATAATTTTTACCTTACCAATAGAAGTTCTGTTACTCATAAAAAAAAAGAAGAAGAAGAAGGAACTCGAGTTACTTACTTCCATCGCACAGGCATTATATAAGAGCAAAGTCACGAGAAGCCGGTGCTGGTTTTGAACGACGGGTAAAATAGCAGCTGCATTAACATATAATAGTTAACCAAATTAACGTCATGGACAGTATTAATAGCTAGATATAGTGGTCCTCGAAGTTTAAGTACCAAATTCAACAAATTTAGAACTCTCCAAGTAAATTGCTCAAATTCAATCTGGAAGATAATATTGAAACAGCCCCATAACAAAAAAATCTAATCTTTTGAAACCTCAAGAAATCAAAAGTCAAAATCTCAATCAAGAAGTTAAATTGAGAAGAAAAAAGAGTAAGTTGAAAGAATTTGTAACCTGCTTGTTTCTTCTCGGTAGGAGTACCACTTCTATGAAGAATTTCAAGCTCAACTAGACCAAGAGACATTAACCCCAAAGTTAAACCAGACATAATTCCAGCAAAAATAACAAGAAAACATGAGATCACAAGATAGGTAAACCACCAAAAACCTCCGAATTCAACCTCACTTCCTCTAAAACCAAAATCTCTTGTTATCCCTCTAGCTATTTCCAATGCATTAATCATCATCATCTTTTCTTTTTTCTTCCTCTCTGACTACACTGGAGAAAGTAGGAGAAATAAAAGAGATTATTTATGGAATTGTTCTACAAAAGTTAAACTTGGAATCGTAACCAGAAGAAGACAATATCAGCTTAACATTTTTATTTGATCATTAATCTTTTTAACTTTTATAAGGGCCCGCCAAAATGATGCTAATAATGGTTCCCCACTTAGGTGAAACGTAGAGCACATGTCGACTACGGTTTAGGGGTTTCGATGCATACGTGGGATACGGTTGATCAACTGAGCATGACAATTATTGTGTTATTTTTGGGTGGTACGTGCGGTTACATCTTAGAGACTACAGGTTTTATCATATTTCACGTGTATATATGTATATTATATTTTTTTTGTTTTTATAAAAATGTTAGATTAAATTAAAAAGTGATAATAATATTTTTCTAATACTAGAGTGAATGTAATTTTAAAATGATTGTTTTTTAATATTAAGAAATGGAGGATCTGTCGATATAACTATTCTAAAGTTATTTCATAGTTTCGATGTCAATCAATTTTTTATAAAATCCAAACTATAACGAATTTAGAACTAACGTTTTGATAATATGTTCTTTTTACAATTCTATATTCATATTAAAAATGTGATAATCTGACGTATCGTCTACACTTTAAATAAATCCTTTAAAAATTAAAATTGACAGATGGTGATATTTGTGTATCTTTGAAATTTCACTAATTTTTGGTATGAATGTAAAATTTTATAAGGAGAATATATCACCAAAAAAAACTAATTTAAAATTCATTGTCATGTGGGTTTTATAAAAAAAATAGCGGTGAAATTATAAAAGAGAAAATGGGTCTATTGTCTAAATATTTCTAAAATATGATTTAAGTGGACAAGTAAACTTTAGACATGGGTAAAATAGACATCAAATATCTTAGATAATTATGTCCCTCATCTTTATATATATATATATATATATTTTCCTTTTATCCCTTTAATTTAAAAACAAACTATAAAAAAATTCATAACTTCTAAAATAGATATCCGATTTTAATAAAATTTATATTTTCATAAAGGATTTTAAATGATCTACAAAACAAGATCCACTGTTGATAGTAAATTCGAAATTTTTTTCGTAAAAAAAATAGCTAGGATGAAACTAGTTGCATCCTGGTTTAACCAATTATATAAAAAATTATTCGATAAATAGCTAAGATAAAACTGGTTGCATCCTGACTTAAACTTAAAAAAAAAAATAATTTAAGAAATAGTTAGGATGAAACTGGTTGCATACTAACTTAAAATAAGATATAAAAAATTATACTACCACCCGTTCCATATAAAAAAAAAATCTAGCACTACCACTACCAACATTTTCAACCGTAACAAACACCACATTGATGTCATCATCACCTTTAATACTAACAAAATACAACAAACTCCACTATCACCTTTAACATAAACAAATATCTAAATATATAGGATGAAACCAAATACATTGAGAAAAACAAGTTTATTTATTAGAATACGTAGGATGAAACCAGTTACATTCTAATAAAAATATTTTTTGTGTCAGAATGCAGGATAAACAGGTTTCATTTAGGTTTAGTCTGTTACATACATGGTTTCCTCCAGGTTTCTACTACTAATGATGTACTCTACCTGAAAAAATGTTGGAAAAATGTGCACGATAAAAAGGGTTGCATACGTGTAATATATATATATATATATACTAGATATCATTGGGAAAATGGGATCCCATCCATTTGTAATCATTCTTCATGAACTACCAACCACCAGCAGTGTATTTAAGGATGAGAAGAGTCAAGATGCTTAGCTACTGACTAAATTTAGCTATTGTTTACATTTGCATAAAAGATCCACTCAAAATTTATCCATTGTTTTTAAAGTTATTTACGTGGTTACGTTGGCGTTTCCCATGGTGAGTCCAACCAATACTGATGCACAGGTTGATATAGTAGAGATGTAGATAAACCCAACACAATTATCATCAGTTGATGAAAGATTGGGTGTAATAGGTGACCCGTAATATAGCCGTATAGGTACCAAAGGGTAGTTCGATCAGCTGTATAAAAAATAGTTTAATTAAAAAATAAAAGATTAGGTAGAATATCCAAATTTAGATATTAGAAAAGTATTTATAACATCCTTAGATTTTAGAAAAATATCTTATTTTACTCGTCTTTTACACCCATAAAATTTATTTTAAGGGTTATAGGAATAGACTCCGGGCTATGAAGCACACAAGTCAACCTATCTCGAGATTCCATATTCATCTGAGGCCACCAAGCTCTGCTAGTCACTAGACACGGGATGTCCCACACCTTGCCTCGTCTTTCACTAGCACTGGAGTCAGATCTGGATCAAAGAAAGGTGAAAGGAGAGGCCCATTCCATTCATAGACTGAGGGCGTGTTACAATAAGAGTAACTATGAGTCCTGGGAGGAAGATGCTTTCAAATGCATTTAGGTGTGCAAGTTCATATGAATGGGATCAGCAAGGGAAAGAAGATTAGAAAAGTCCAGTGATAATAGTTACTTGACTGTTTCCGGTTGTTTCGATAAGTATTACTGGATGCCTAAGGCTGTAATGGCATGATCGATTCTTTTTCCTTATTTAGGATCATAGGAAGTGAACCGAAGGATAGAGCAAGAACCTAAAAAACGATAACAAACTAAAAGGCACATCTCTCTAAGCCAAAATCGTCTACTCCTCAACAATTGATCCAAGAAGTATCACAACTCCTTCCTTCTTAGGCCAGTGAAGTGACCCCCGTTGGACGTTGGAAGAAAGAAGCTAATAGAGAATAAAAGAAAGAAAGAGGTGAACTCGATCGGGTTAATTATCAAATCTGATATTTGTATCATCTGATCTCGATCGGGTTAACTCAAAAATGAAGAGAGTTCGCATCGAATAAGCCAATTGAGACTATCGTCTGTTTACAACAAATCAAGATTAGATGGAGAAAAAGACCTTCAATCAACACAGTCCTATAAGCTAAGCTCCATTCATGCCCACTTCTATTCCTAAGAGCCAATCGACAACTGCTAGAATAATGAAGTGGCAACCACCTTCCCAGCAAAGCAGAAAACAAAGGCGCGTAATTAGTAAGACTATCTCGGGCGACCTGCGGGCATAGACCTCTAGTTGCCTAGTAGAGTCATTTCATCCCGGATTTTGATCAATAAATAATTCCTCAACCTCCTAAAAAAAACTCTAGTCCCATTAGTTGATCCGCGACTAAGGAGTCGAGATATGATAGGAGGATTACACATGCAAAGAATAGAATAAAGTTTAACACCAAGAAATGGTACCTTAAAATCTAAGAATAACTCGCTTCATTATGACTCATTTCCCCGTTCTTAATCACTTGAATTGTTCGACCAAGATCTATAGGCATGGGCTCTTAGGTTGGTTGTAGTTTTGCAAGAAAATGGTGGGACTGGATTGCATGCATCTTTGGCTTAGTGCCCAAGTCTTTTTTGCCCATCTCCTATGATGTGGCGAAGAAAAGGAACATAATGGTAGTCTGTTAAAAGACCACACCCAAGCTCATAAGCTTTTACGAAAACTACCCCCTTCATCTCTTATTGTCAAAACTTGCAAAGCAATAAGGATCTAAAGCGCCTCAACTTAGCTAGTGTAAAATAATTTTAATTATACGAGTGACCAAACATGTCCGATACATTGAGAGTACTCATCAAAGGAATAAACCAGTCGACTATCCAGGGCTCATGCAGACGGGCATCATAAATAACCCATTTTTCCATTTCTTAGGTATTACCATGACCTTGAGGTACCCAAACTCAGGTTTTCGACAAATAAGTTTTTGGGGTTTCATCAGCCAAGCGCAAAAAAATAATCCAAGTGAGAGTAGAACCCACGAGCATCAGGTATTCAGTGGGCTCCCATCCAATGTCCAAGGGTCGGGCATAGGCAGCAAGTGAAAGCTTGAGATGATATTGCTCACCAAGCCTAGTATTAGTCATACAGAAGCATCCAAAGACCAAGAGGAGCGTTCCTTAATACATTAAGACTTTTAGGTTAGTAATCCCGGGAATATGAGTCTATTCTCTGATTCCAATGATGGAAAACCATCTAATATTGTTTATATCTATGACGCTCTTCCTAATATCTAGTCAATAAAGTGAACTATTACCTATCCCACAAGCATCAGGTATTCAGTGGGCTCCCATCCAATGTCCAAGGTTCGGGTATAAGCAACAAGTGAAAGCTTGAGATGATATTGCTCACCAAGCCTAGTATTAGTCTTAGTATTTAATTGGAAATCCCATAGGCAAAGAAGTCTTGTGGTTTATAATTACATCTTATTCCTAAAGTATGAAGTCGGGTAGGCTAAAGGCAAAGCTAACATATACATAACCCTCCCCTTTAGCAGGGGATTTCAAGCTGGTTACAAACGAAAGGAATAAACTTCCCAGTAAACGAGGGCGCCCCTGTACAATTACCCATTGATCTACTTGTCCAAACCTTTCTAGGGCTTATTAACCGATTGTAGGGAAAGGGATTCCTACTTTGCCTAGTCAAATAAAAGGGTCTGGCATCCCCCTATCCTATCGAGAGCGTTTAATCCACATTAACGGACGGAAAAATCATATCTGATAAGTTTACAAACGAATATGAAACTACCTTTTTATTATGATTAAGTCAAGGACTCAAAACCAGGCTATTTCACCATATGCTTTCTTCACAAGGCAAAGTTCCAACTCACTTGATGCAATATCGAGAAAAGACTGTATTCCACCTAGTGATCCTGTTTGACCAACCTTTCTAAGGGAGTCAAAACCCACAAAAGGAAATTTAACTTTTGCTACTTAAAACCAGGGGGAACAGTACTATCCTAAGGGGGGTGTGGGTGGTGGAACTGGACCAGCATCCATAGAAGTGCTGGACGAGAGACTGGACTAATAAGTCTACATCGCACACAACTTTTTCTGCTTCATTGTTAAAGATTGGATACCTAACTCCGTAACATGATGTCAAGCATAACATATAAAAAAGAAAGAATATGGTAGGGATCACTCCGTTCCTGTGGGATTCTGAGGAGCGGGAGAAATTGTTGGAATTCCATGAAAGAGTCCCGGGGGCGAGGATGCATGCCAGTTTCATACGACCAGATAGAGTGGCACAAGATCTTCCTTTTGGCTTATGTACAACAATTTTTAACTATCCATTATTTTGAATCCTAGTACATATAATATTTTATTTAAATATCTTGCATGATTTCTTTAGTTTCCCTAGATTCTATTTATTTTTATTTTCTTAGGCCCTTTTTGTCTAACCCAAGTTTCACTGAAATTGAATCCACTTTTGTTTTATCGTTTTATGTCCTTTTATATTTTGAAAATAGGAAAAAAAAACAAAGAGAGGAAGAATGATTAGTCACGATAATTTATTATCTCACTAATTGGGTCTGGGCCCCCCTACGAATCCGTAAATATGAGGAGCATGCCCAAAAAAAGATGGTCCCAAAAGAAGTACACCCCATAATGGTGAACCTCTCCTTGTGATCGGATGATGTAGATTTCTTTCTTCTTCCGACTGGGGTGACTCAAAAACCTAGAATAAAGAGAGTGACATTCACAGGCTCTGGAAAACTTTACACCATTGGCTGGCTATTGATCTTTTCCCTCCGTCCTTATCAAAACACTACAATTAGAGAGAACTGGAAATGTTACTATTTTCTCCTTTAGGCCTCATTGAATTCCATTCACGTGCCGAGCCTTTAAGGTGACTCTTTCCTAGGCTTTGAGTTAGAAAGGCCCTCCTTTTATGGCATCATTAGTTAAAACTCACTATGCTCATGAGATCATAGCAAGAAAGGCATAACAAGAGTAGATAAATAACAGGAAATGAAAAGAAGCACCACTACTTGAAGAGCTACAACTGCAACTAACAAGAAACAAGAGCTACAACAAGAGGAAGTTACTTGCATTCCCTCACTCAAGGTTCGGGGTGATACCTGATTGTAATCTACGTTTGTCAACGAAGTAAGTCAACTAAACAACTTAGGAAGGAAATCAAGACAACTATATACAAAAATAAGCAAAAAGTAAGCCATCTAAGGAACTGATCAACATGCTTGCCTCAATCTTCAAGTTATGGGAAATGATAGCTAATTCTCTTTCAAAGGAGCAGGCGGAGTAGACTAAGTGACTCGAATTCCCGAAATAATTCACCGAAGAATGACTCTATCAAGTTGAGCATCCACTAAGGCCAAAATGAAGGTCTTTCAATCTTTGACTTTTTGGAAGAGTTCCTTGTACCTGTGTTCTTGAATCGATCTTAATTACTTTTATGGTTTACACGACTTCGTTTAGACATTACCTTATTCCGTTCTGGTCCGGCATGGAATAAACTTATAATCATGGAATCAACTCCATCATCAGATTATAAGTTCATAACCCCAGCCCATTCCCATTTTGGTCTAAAAAAATACTATGATAGTTCTGTTGCTTTATATATTTATCTCGTCTGTAATTCAGCAATCCCAAAATTTCTTTTTGATCCGATCAAATAGGGAAAGGATAATCTTGTGTATGTTTTTTCATTTTAATACTCTTTCATAACAGAAATTTTGGAAAGCGCCCTCTGATGTGTGATGTGAAAACAAAAAAAGTTTGTGATGCTGAAATCAAACCCCGATTCTTGAATAATCAACATCACTTCTGGTTCGATTGTAACAAAAGATTCTCTTTTTATGTGGAAAAGGCCCGTATCAATAATTTTGGTCTTACATATGGACAATTCCTCAATATCTTGTTCATTTGTAACAATATTTTTTCTTTGTGTGTCGGTCCAGAAAAATATGTTTTTTTGGAGAGAGATACTATTTCATCAATCGAGTCACAAGTATCTAACATATTCATACCTAACGATTTTCTATAAAGTGGTGAGATTCGTGGAACTAATCATGCCTTTATGCCTATTGTTTTAGAAGCAGTTCCTAGGAAAGATTATGGTTTTTGGTTATCCAATCAGTTAATAGCGGCACCCGAGGCTCAATCCACGGTGCCTATTTTTTTAGAAGCACTTCATAGTAAAGATTATAGTTCTTCTTGCATATCAATAATAGGGGAAGCGCACCAACCATGGATGATAACGGTCCCATCACCCTTGGAGCCCATACAAAAGCTTTGGAATATTATTTCCGGGCACTAGAACGAAATCCATTCTTACCACAAGCTTTTAATAATATGATCATGATATGTCATTGGCTTAGCTAAGGCTAGATCCGGGATCCCCTAATCAATTTTAGTTGAAAAACCCCATAATGAAGTTAGTTCTTCCTTGGTCCCACCTTCTCCTAAAAGGAAAGTCACGCATTTCTTCGATCTTGAAATATGTATCAGTAGAAGCTTTCTTCCCGTCGCTTGGGGCGGACCATAACTTCAGTGGTCGGTTTAAGTAAAAAAAACGTTTCTCGCGAAAGGATAACTTCATGGGCTCCTCTTCTGTGTGTAAATCAGAGAAAATAGAAGTTTAAATAGATATAACTAGTAGGGATTCCCTGTCCCACCTTTTTTCTATTTTAAACTAGAAGGTTATGAGAGATAGATTAAAGAGTTATTATTGATACGGACACTTATACGATAACTAGGTCAGGATCAATTTCGGGTTCTTCTAGCTTGTGAGGTCCTAACCTAACCACCTTTCTAAATTTTTGATGCTTATATTAATGATGTCCTCTCGGGGTTGGTATGGGGCAACTTCTCATCTTCTTTAGATTACTTAATAGTTTAGAATATTTGCATCAAGCTGCATTGATTTACCTAAGCCCAAACAAGGGATATTCTATTAAAGATAAGTTAGAGGCGTAGTATGTTTTTATGTAGATATTGGTCAAAAACCATCTTCTATAGCTCATGTAGTGACTACTTTCCAAGAACGGGGGGCAATGGATTATACTATTGTGGTAGCCGAAATGGCAGACTCACCTGCTACATCGCGAGATCAGGAACGAGCCAGTTAGCTTGATGAAAGAGAATAGCAGGCCTGGGATTGATTATTTTGTTGAGACCCAAATCTACCCTTGTAGATTTCTTGAGATACCTTCTTACGAAGTTTTTTTATAGCATCATTAACTGCCTCCGGTTTAGGCGAGCAAAAAGGGAGAAACGCTATTTTTATGAGAAAAAAATGCATTCATCTCAGTTATTTCACAAGAATAACAAGGGGTTCGTTGAATTCCAAGTATTCAGTTTCACCAATAAAATGCGGAGACTTACTTTCCATTTGGAATTGCACCTTTTTTTTTATCTCAGAGACGTCTAGCTTTTCCCATTCAAACGGACACGGGGTCTCATTCTGCGCTAATGCAGTAAACTGATCACATCTACAATCGAAAAGGAGTTACACCTGCAGATCTGGTCTCGTTTAGTTCTTCTGCAGGAGTGTCAGGCTTTAATTTCCCAATTTGGAACTTTAAATATAATTATACAAACGAGTAGGGTCAAAGAGGGATAGGAAAATATTCGAAGATCTGGGAGTTCAAAGAAGAAAGCACTAAGTCTGGTGTAAGGTATTTCATTTGTACTCCAAAAAGGTCTTTTACTTTTATTAGGGGTTAAATTAATAAAATTCCTTTGATCAGAATCCAGTTCAAGGGATTTTCCTGTTGACTCATTTTGGCTAAGGAAAAAAGGCTCTTTAGAGGAGTAGAGTTCTAGCTTATATTCTTTCTATCTAGGGACAAGATCTCAAGAGCGCCTCCAGCTGCAACTGTTGTTCTTACTGACACCAGCTTGGGCAGAAAGAGGAATTCTCAATAATACAACTGATTGGTTATTAAGTCCCTTATTTAGTGGAGGGAAAATGCCTTGTAAGAAGATAAATGAGTTCTAGCAAATGGATTAGTCAAAGTGACGGGCTTTAGATACGTGTAGAGAGTACGTGCCAATGACTGATAATGGAGGGGGTCTTACGAAACTAACGAATCGAAGGTAAAAGAGCTAAAGGCAGGCGAGACGTCTGCTATAAAATGAGAGTAGGTAGAAGTGCCAAAGCTTAGAGACATGCATTCCCTGGTCAAGACAAAAAAAATTAGCTTATGTATGAAGTTTCGACCCTTCTCCTTTCAGGTTAACGGTGCCTTAATCCAATAACTGAATAAACACATTCTCTCGTTTAAACGCTAAGCGTTGCATCAAGATCAACGACGAAGTCATTAATAAATATTTTATATGAATGCACTATCAGTAGAGAAACAAAAAAGCTTACTCCTTCTTGGCGACTATATACTACTGTGTACTGTCCACCTCATTTACTATGATTGTTTGCATGATCTAGAAAAAGGGGAAGGCTAAAGTGTAAGAGACAAGTTTACTCAATAAGACAGGTCCCTAAAGTATGTTCACTCAACTAAAATACTAAAGTTTAGTTCTCATAAAGAAGATCTAGTGTCCATAAGAAAAGATAAGGTCTGCGGTGGATGACCCATTTGGTGTTCTTACTAGTACCACCTTGGGAAGAAAGAGGAATTCTCAATAATCTAACTGATTGGTTATTAAGTCCCTTATTTAGTGGAGAGAACATGCCTTCTAAGAAGATAAATGAGTTCTAGCAAATGGATTAGTCAAAGTGACGATCTTTAGATACGTGTAGAGAGTACAAGCCAATGACTGATAATGAAGGGGGTAGAACCTTGGTCTTCGCTTGCTAGTTTTTCCATCATCCAATCTTGAATGAAAGCTAACATTCTTTTCGAGATCTAACCCGCTTTCGCTGACTACTGGCTAGCTACTGAAACCTATCCGTCTAGTACATGCCCCTTCTTTCTTCCGCCGTCTTCAGAGTATACAATGACAACTTCTGGATCGTTACACTCATGCCCGATCGTGAGACTGCGTCTGATGGCACCTTGCTCCGATCTGAGCTACGTAAAAAGGTGACTCTCCGACTCCAGTCGTTGCTTTTCTTTATGTTACTTCGAAAGTAAATGCTTCAGCTTCAGCCACTCGAATTTTTGATATTCCTTTTTATTTCTCATCAAACTAATAACATCTTCTTCTGGAAACCCTAGCTATTCTTAGCATGATATTGGGGAATCTCATTGCTATTACTCAAACAAGCATGAAACGTATGCTTGCATATTCATCCATAGGTCAAATCAGATATGTAATTATTGGAATAATTTTTGGAGACTCAAATGATGGATATGCAAGCATGATAACTTATATGTTGTTCTATATCTCCATGAATCTAGGAAATTTTGCTTGCATTGTATCATTTGGTCTACATACCGGAACTGATAATAAATCAAAGTATCTTGGCCCTCTCTCATGACCAAATATATAAGTCAATTTCTTAGAAATATTTTTTGGTTAATTATTGATTCGTCTGGTGTATAATATATGATTCTTTTTTTTACTAGATTAAAAATTTATGATGTTAAAAAAGTGGATAAATCCAATGTCACATTCAGTGAAGATTTACGATACATGCATAGGGTGCCTCATACATTTTCTTCTTCAAAAGGAGATGCTAAAAATAAAGTTCTACAACGTACTCTCGGGTGGTTGGAGGAGGAATAAACTTCTCAGTTGTCGAGTGGGTGGGGGAGGATAAACTTCTGAGTTAACCAAGGTTTACTATCTTACTGTATGAAAGTGAAGAAAATAAAAATACGTTTAGACATCCTCTGATCGAGCCACTTCAGTATAATACACCGTCTAGACTGGATGAAAAACGTGTTGGAAATATATAAAACTATATGGGTACTTCCCCAAGATACGATAAAGGATCCTGGAACAAGAAAACACCATTTTCTATTGTCTCAACAATAGGTTCGGTCAGGGTGAGGATTAAAAAATGGACTCTAAAATATTATAGAAGGAATAGAATAGTGCCAACAGGGCTATAGTGATTATATCTGACGTTCGTAGATATTTCATAACCAAGCTCACTAATACAAGGAAAATGAATGCCTCCATCAACTCAAGCCTTTCGTTGATATACACCTTATTGCTTATTGTCTTGAATAAACTAACTAAGGAAACTGACTTGGCTCCTCGAACTGAATGTTTCGGGTGATACTTATCTTCACTAAAGAAACAAACGAATCTAGATAATAAGGGATACAATTGGAACCTCAGGTGTCTTCCCTCAAAGGGCTATTCCCCACCTCTTCAAATGATTCATCTGACTGCATTTTACTAGTTTAACTACTTAGCACAACAAAAGGGAGAATACTCAACCTATTCACCTTTTAGAGGGTTTGGTTCCGCAAAATTAGAATAGATTAAAAGTGAAAAGGGATGGTTGCAGCACCCAGTGCCCATATCCCAATTGGTAGAGGCTGGCTTAGTTAAGGCTAGATCCTGGATCCCCTATTCAACTAGCAGCCTATTCTCTAGCAGCTGATTCAAGACCATTCGATTCAATTGCAGCTACTTCGAAAAAACTTATTATTATGGTGGACCGGCTTCCAAGAAAGGTTAATGCCCTATCCTAGGCTTTGAATCAAGTTTCATCATATGAGAAGAACGAATTGTTTCATACAGCTGAAATGGTCTCTTATAAAGTCTCTATATGGGTCTGATCTCTATTATGTTATTCTGAATCCATTGTATTAATTCCACTTCCCACTTGTAGTATGCTCTTTATGATCCCGGCTCATGATTCAATTGCCATATATTTATCTATTGAGCCTCAAAGTCTCTGTTTTTATATGATCGCATCATCAAAAAGAAAGTCTGAATTTTCCACGGAAGCCGGCTCGAAATATTTGATCTTAGATGCATTTCCCTCTGGAATCTTATTGTTCGGGTACGACCAGACAACTACCGATATCTATGAATCAGACAATTATTTCTTATAATTTTGATTCTATCTTCTATAGGCAGCGGTCTAATTCCACGACGGAGAGTCGGCGTGGCGTAAAGTGAAGATTGCAGGAGTAGAGCAAAAGCCCTTCGGGGGTATTCCGAAGGTCTAACCTAGGAAACGAAAAAGGGGCCCGAGACATCATCAACGTTAGAGGAGCGAGCAGTTGGTTCACCAAACCCCGACCCAGCATCACACCTTCTCCAGGTCCAAAGGGATCCAGTGCCCTTAGATCGACTCCTTCCGGAATTGCGTTATCGGAGTCGAACCAGGAATGGATGTTACACCGACCACTTTTCACCAGTTAGAGGCTCGTTGTCGTGCTTTTTCCTCACTCTTTCGGTCATATGGGTCACTAAGGCTATCTTTCTTTGCAAGGTGCACATCAGACCAGCCTGCATGAAATGACCGGTCGAGCCTTATTCTTGATTTCTATGCCGAAGCTGACTAGTTAAAACGAAGAAGTAGCCTTTGAATCCGATGGCTTTATCTAAGAATCATCTGTAATAATTCCATTGATTAATGTCGGTCCCTTTATATCGGAAGAATTCACACTCTTTGGCTCTACCCATGAATTATCCAATAATAGGTCTTTTCATAACTAGATCTACCCATACAGTAACGATATTTCATTATGAAGGTTGGTTAGGTAGCTGACCCTATTAGTCCGTTTTTGCAAGAATTGGAGCATAATCTTTCTGCTTCTAAAATACCATTCCATTCCCCCGAATAATCGATAACCATTTGCTATCAATGGGGAGTTGCTTCTTATCTCCAGTTTTTATCGACTTTGGCTCGCCTTTCTTTGAACTACGAATAGAAAAGGCCTCTGAGGTCGTAGGATTGTAGAGATGATCACATCATCCAGAGAGAAGTCAATAATAAACCCTCAGAAAAAGAAGCAAGAGAATCGGGAAATTCGTAACTGATAGTTACATAGGCTTTGGTTCTTCTGTCGATATGGAGAGTCAAAGGAAGTGCGAGCGGAGGCGCCGATGAAGAGCTAACGAAAGTGCATAACCGAGCCATTGAAGAAGCCGTGGAAACGACATTACAAATCTTGTACCAACCCGTGGATCGCACAAACTATATGTATTTTCAATCCCCCTACTGCTTCCTTTACGGAAAAAGGTATCGATACAGCCTACTCTATCAGCTCTTTCAAACAGTGGGATATGAGACCCAACGAATACAGGTATCTAAGGTCTTAAATTTAAAAGACTCACACATCACATGTGGATCGGTGGATTTCTCATAGTTGGTGCTGCTGGACATGCAACCATTTTTATGGTAAGAGATTATGATCCAACTACTCGATACAACGATATATTAAATCGTGTCCTTAGGTTTCTGAGTGGTGCACCAGGTGATGATTTACGATCCCTGCCAGCCTATAAGATGAAAACCTTTTTCAGTGAAGACCACTCAGTGATCTCTGAGATCTTTGAAGAAAGGCCAGAGAAGATGCTCTATACATTTTATACGATTTTAAATTTGCGGTTTTATGGTTATCCTATCAAGGATGCCCTAAATCAATCTTTTATGAATAAAATATAACTTTTAAAGACGCTTTGCTAATGGAATTACGGTGATTTTCTAGACATTCCTGATGAAGAGGCCTAAGCCTTCAACCAATAACACACGATCAATGAAACAAATATCTATAAATCCTGAAAGAGAATAGATCACAATCAACTATTTAAGCTTCTTCCCTTCCTACTTCTTTTCGAAGGATAGCCCTTCTTTAACAGACATTCCACGGATCCTCCTTTTTCAAGTACTATTTAGTAATTTTTCAAAAAGGATATCACTCTTAAGTCCTTTAACCTATGGATGCTTTCTCAGGAGCAGGCTTTATGGATTGATAATTGATAAAGACTCGATGGATGGGAACTAAAAACGAGAAATCAAAGTAGTTCTGACGATTCAATAATATAATTACTTTAATTGGATATATGTTAGTAATGGAATCATACGACATTATTTATTGGTTGATTTTATCATTAACCATTTATTTATTTTGGTGCGAGGAGCATACCATGAATCTAATGATTTCTGCCGCTTCCGTTATTGCTACTGGATTGGCCGTAGGGCTTGCTACTATTGGACCTAGAGTTGATCAAGGTACTGCTGAGGGACAAGCTGTAGAAGGTATTGCGATACAACCAGAGGCGGAGGTCAAAATATGAGGTACTTTATTGTTGAGTCTGGCTTTTATGGAAGCTTTAACAATTTATGGGTTGGTTGTGGCATTAGCACTTTTATTTGCGAATCCTTTTGTTTAATCCTAAGACTTTGAAAGTTTTTTTCTAAATTTTATTGCCATGGATTTCCCACCAGTCCTCTTTGATCAAGATTTTAATCTTGACTATGATATAGGTCGGTCGAAGCCACTTTATGTATAAAAACAAGGATATGAACGAATCTCTAAAGAAGGTTAGGGATTGCCCTGCCCCTATATCTGTTCTAATGGCAGAATTTCAAAAAAAAAGAAGCTATGTGGAGAATCGAGGACAAAAGAAATGTGTTACATAAGACGAAGAGCTAACTGGATCTTACGGAGCCTGGTGATGCACGACATGATTCGTCTCTGATCATAGAAAAAATTATCCTCAAGCGAACCAACCTATCTTCTGTATGAGGATTACGCAGTGACTAGAAAGAAATTATTTAACCAGAAAGATTTCAGTTCAGATATAGGATATTATCCAGAAGTTTTTACAACTCAATCATGTATGATGGAATCATCAAATATTTGATTTTTTTGAACACTGTCTGTAACTCACTAGAGGCCCGGGAAACAAAGAGAAGATACTTCCTTGGTCTCTTTTTACCTTTGCATGTACCCATATCCCCGAGGAGAGTCTAACCAGCCTTACAGGGACTGAAATATCAATGAAGCATGGTTTTGAGATACGGGAGATTCACTTCATTATCGAGATTGGAATGGCTTTCTTTCTCACCGACAGATTCCCTTCCTGATAGGAATGCCACAACCTCTGTTATCGACTTTGGCTCGCCTTTCTTTGAACTATGAATAGAAAAGGCCTCTGAGGTCGTCATATTGTAGAGATGATCACATTAGCCAGAGAGAAGACAATAATAAACCCTCAAAAGAAGAAGCAAGAGAATCGGGAAATTTGGATCCTCAGTAGTTGGTGACCTTATCACTCTTCCATGGAACCTCACTGATACAAGTACCGAATGCTCGTATGGGAAATCGGACCTTTCTTTCTAGTCTACTCAGGGGGGTGCAGACACACCTGCGAGATGCCAGCGGAATGATCCGTCGGACAGAGGCTAGGGATGCTTCCTTCTTCTCCGCTTACGTCGAGTCCCTCACCCTAATGGGTAAGTGCCTTCATCCCTCTCCTCATACCTGCGTACGAGTATCTAAAGGTCCTTAAATATCTTCGGGTTGGGTGTGGACAAACTAGCGGTCGAGTGATGAGGTCTCACCCCCTACGGGTCCCTCTCCCTATGGTCGAGTCACTAAAGTTCCTCATAAAGAGGGGTATTCTATTCAGTGTATTAAATGCTAAGCGTTACTGTATATTGGATTCATCTTCGTTATAAATTTGAAGGGGCTTCATTTATTGAGATAGGTTGAAAGAGAGGGTATGATCCAAAAGCTTAAAGAATAAGTAATACAACAATATCTAACTATCAATTATTTTGAATCCTAGTACATACAATATTTCATTTAAATATCTTGTATGATTTCTTTAGTTTCACTAGATCCCATTTATTTCTATCTTCTTAGGCCCTTTGAGTCTAACCCAAGTTTCACTGAGATTGAATCCATTTTGGTCGGTTGGTAGCCTCGGTTTATTCAATCTGAGATAGAGACACGAGGAACATAGTTCACTTTGTTTGAGAATCTGCAACGAGTCAACTAAGCAAGAGACTCTCATTTTTTCTATTAATAATGAATTGTTCGGATCACCCCTATAGCAACTGCTTCTATTAAAAAATATTTATAAGAATCTTCAACGACCTGTGCACCTTGTTTTATTTTTCAATTGAAGCACGAAGAAACCTTGCATCTATTTTATTTGTTTGATTGAAAGGTTATTTTTCATATAGTCCATTACTGTAATCCAACTTAATTTGGAAATGGATATTTAATATTTAAAATCCCTTTACGATATATGAAAAAAATGGTACAGTTTGATTACTCAACTCAATTAGTAGTGCTTTTAGAGTCCACTTCTTCCCCGTACTACAAGTGAAAGGGAAAATGTAAAGACTACCATTAAAGCGGCCCAAGAAAGACTTACTATATCCATATGAATTATGTCCCCTATCTCTATGAATATGAAGGAATTAGTCTATTATTGATCACTAATAATAGTGGAATCTATGGTGCAGAGTCAAAAAGGGATTATGACCAAACTCTATTGATCAAATAATCCAAAAAATCCACCCACAACAAGTTCCTATATGATTTCTAGTAGAAAAGGGAGTGATAAGATCGACAATTAAAGTTCGATCATTGAATATGCAGTTGTTTGGTTATGAAGTTAGAATTCTAAAGTCACCTAACTGCACTTGTATTTTTGAAAAATAGTAAATATTTTACTCAGTTTGTTTATTTAAACTAATCATGGAAGTTACATTAGTTTCTTTCTATTTTTATGGTTATATATCTCCTTCTCTTTTGCATATGCCTTTTAGAGTTGCATTTTATTTTACTGTTAGATCGTTTTTGGGCGAAAACTGCGCCGGTAGAGGCACAAAGAAAGTTCTCTGCTAGGCGTGGTACTATGATAGAGCAGAGTAACTAGCACTGGTCAACTTGATTATAAGTTCTCTCGATCTGAATGACGGCTCACAATTGATTTAATTGAAGCAGTTGATCTAGTAGAGGCGTATCTCATAGTTGGTTTAATGGAATTTTTCTCTCAAAGAGATGGGTAAAGTGTTAAAGAAGACTCAAAGTGGGGCATGGTCTTCTGTTAGATTAGGTGGGCTAGGTCCATATGCTTCAAGTACTTTCAGTACCTCTACGGCCAAGAAAGCTATACTCTACCGAGATCCAAAAGTGGACGGTAGAGCTTGTGTTCTATTTGTTTATATAGTGACTCTAACTAACTGAAAGCTACCGGATGATCCAAATATCTAGCTTCGGTCAGGTTGTTTACTTACTTGTTTGTCACGAAGAATGGAATATGGAAAATCATGTTATAGAAGAGTAAACAGAAAGAAGCTAGGATCACTCTCTTTTCGTACGTTGTGACTTCTGGAGAGAGATAAATAGAGCTCGAATTTCCCGTTGTTCCTCAGTAGCTCAGTGGTAGATGATAAGTGCATTATTTACATATTTTAAGCATCATTTCCTTATACTTATTTGCTAGATTTTGTGTGAATTATTGTGTGTTATTATTACTTTTGTAGTTATTGTGTTTTATTAGGTTACATCTCTAAAAGAAGTGAAATTGAGCTCTACAAGGAAGAATTGCTAAAGACACAGTGTATATCATTCAAAATCCAGGATTTCTACCCTCCATCCTCTATACAATTTAAAGGCGAAGCCAACTCAAAAAGAATGAGGTCATTCCGAGTTCGTATGAAGAAGTTATAAGCAAAACCGTGAAACCAACTTGGATTTGGTATTTGATGGGCTTATTGGGCCTGCCGCGGGAAGAGAAATAAGGGAAGCGTTTAGGGCTCGCCTTTGACGTGAAAATTAGGGTTTTTGTTAGTTTTTGAGGAGGTTAAGTCTCCTAATTGGATAAAGAATCAAAAGGAAGTGGAAAAGTTTAATGAGACTAGGTTTCCTAGTTGAATAAGGATCAAGAGGAGGTTACCAAAGCTTATATAAAGGGGAGCCTAGATACAATTTTGAGAGAACTTCTCACAGATAGAAATTATTATTTTCTCAATCAATTTTTAACGGCTTTTAAGAAAGCCATGTCTAGCTAAACCTCACCACTGGGACAATGGAGGAAGCCATATTTCATGAATGAATGGTAACTATTTCTAATTCTTAATGACTTTTGCATTGATTTTTAATTGATTTATGATTTTTTTTAATTAGTTGTGATTTTGTTTGATGGTGTATGTTGAGACTTAAGAGCTTTTGATGCGCCATGCTTGTGATTTACAATTAATGTTTTAGAAATCTACTTTTGGCAAAGAAACAGAGTCAATAAAGAGCTATAATTGTTAAAGAATCATTGTAGAATCATTCAGAAGTGATTTTGGTGGAATTTTTTTTACCTTTTTTCTAGTTTAAATCAAAATTAGGTCTAAAACGAATCTCTACATGTCTCAGCGAACGAACTATTTTTACCATTTTTCTAAAACGATCAAGTTTTTGGCGCCGCTGCCGGGGACTTGTTTTTAGATTTGTTTATATTTTTTTTTTAGGTTAGTTAGTTAGTTTAATTAGATTTTTATTTTAATTTTTATTTGTTCTATTTTATGTTTTTGGGTATTTTTCTTTGTATTACAGATTTTGGATCAAAAAAAATTGGAGCCAAAGATTATATTGACTGATTAAAGACTTGGAGTCAAAGATAAATCGAAAAGAACGGAAAAAGAAGACAAATTTATTTTATTAGTTAATTTTAATTTTTAGAGTTTTATCTGTTTCCGTTTTTAAAAAATTGTATTAGGAAATCTTTTATTATTTTTGTAGCTTTTCTTTTATTTTTGGAATTTGGACTTTATTTTGGGACTTTGGACATTATTATTATTTTTAAAACCCCATGGAAGGGTAATTTAAATATAAACTGCAACAGGGAAGGACGACAATTATTATATTGTCTCGGCCCCTCGGGTTCGTACACTGACACAGGAGTCGGTGGCCCGAGTCGACTACAACCTATTCATCCCCCGTCTGGTACGGGAGGTAAGAATCGATCAACCCACGAATTCCCTGCAAGTGGGTTTACTGTATTCCTTCGTATGCATATATGTTGAGGAACTGAATACATAATTATTTTCTAGTAAAGGGCAAGAACTGGCCATACAAGATAAAGACTCGGATTTCATCATTGTTTCCTTCTTGCCCGCTTTAGGAACACGTTACCAAACGCGAACCTAAGCTTAAAATTTGACTAGAAAGAGACCGATAGGGTAACGAACTTATAGGGAAGTCATTCAAAAGGACTGTATTGGTTACTCTGTTAGCCTAACTCAAAGTTCAGAAAGATTATTTTAAGTTGATTAGAGCCGCCTTGTAACCCAAGAAAAAGTTTCCAAAGAGACAGGGTTATCAAAGCTCCTTAGAGCTTATCATGTTTCTGTTCGAATTAATCTAATTCGGATCGTTCTAAGAGGTTTTCTAAAACTGTAACTAGTTGCCTTTTGAAGGAATAAAAGCTGGTCTAGAAACAATCTAAGTGGAGCCATCATGCTTTTTGTTTGCTAGATTCAATAGATTTGATTTGGTTGAGTCAGCCTTGCTTGTTTATGTTTAGAACCCCCTTACTGTTAGGATTTATTTTCTTAGAATTTTTGTAAATATATTAGGAAGTTTTTGTTAGAAAATGTCGAACTGGTATTATGAGGACCAATACAATGAATATCCGACTAAATTTCAAAATAGACATTATCGGTACTATCAACATGGTGTGGATAGTAGTCGGGACCACCACCAACCTTTCAGAGGTTATTGCTCATACCAGGGTGATCTCAATTACTATTCATATACACACCCTTTATGAACATGAAAATGAGCAAAATTGGAGTTTTTTATCTTGGAGGGATGCCCTAAAACAGATGCAATCTAGTAGTCCCTATGATGACCCAAATCTTTCTCTAGAAGAATCACACGAGCAGTTGCGATCTAGTATTCCTTATGATCCAATTGTTTATCTAGAAAATTCCCTCAAGGAGTTAAATGAGAATACAAAAAGGTTCGGATTAAGTTTGGGGGGAACAATTAGTAGTCCAACTCCTTCTCTAGAAGAATCACATGAGCAGTTGCAATCTAGTACTCCTTATGATCCATTTGTTTATTTAGAAGAATCCCTCAAGGGGTTGACTGAGAATACAAAAAGGTTCGGATTAAGTTGGGGAGGAACTATTAGTAGTCCAACTCTTTTTCTAGACAAAACCCTCGAGCAGTTGACTGAGAATACAAATAGATTTGCATTAAGTGTGAATGGAAGTCTTACAAAGAATAATATTGCTCAAAACGATCTTAATTGCCAACATAGTGCTACCCTTGATAATTATTCACCTATTCAAGAGGACGAGGATAGAATTGGTAACACTACTTATTTAGACGAGGTTCAAACATCTTCATATTATTATGATGATAAGGGTAGTATTGATGAAGAACTTGAAATATACAAGCAGAGTGATCAGGAAATCGTCACTCCAATTGTGCTTCATGATGATAGTGTTATTTCTTGTTCAAATCCAAATAATTTTATGATTATTCACATATTCAAAAGGAAGAGGATTTGACTAGAGATACCACTGTTTTAGACAATGTAGAATTTTCTTGTTTTGAAGCCGATAATGGTTTAGAGGAACGTGTTTTTCCTGAGAATACTGATTTAGAGTCCAACGATTTAGAAACAATAGTCTTAGATAACAAAGATAGACCCATAGAGATTTTAAATATGAGTGAGGATGCACCACCTGATTATAACTCAGAAGAAGCAATTGACCATTTTCAGGAATCTGACGATCTAGAAATTAGGAAAATTGTGACTAGTCTATATAAAGACACTAAAAACTCTAAGTTTAGGGGTGATTATCATTCTCCATGTGCTTTATCTTTGAATCTTAGAAAGGTCCTTAACTTGGGACTTGACATATGCACCTCTACCATTTTACAAGATCATCTTCAAACTATATTCCCTAAGCCTGTTGATGTCCAGAAAGAAGTTCAGTTGTTAGAAACCCATCCTCTGGTCGATGTGGTTTACCTAGGCGATAATACCAAGATTGACTTAGTTTTCCCACCAAAATATTTTCTTCCGTATGTGGGAACGTATGATTTTCAAATGTGTCAATTATTAAGTTTTGAGACTAAGCCTAATTACTTTAGGAAATTAGAATCGACACATTTGTTTAAGAATGACCACCTTCATAGTAGTCAACTGTTTGAGTCAAATATGATTGACTTTGAGGGTTCATAATTATTCAGGTTATTATTATGTGCTTCTAAGTTCTTAGTTGAGTTACTCCAGACTTTACAACCTGATCATGTTAATCCTGCCTACGAGGAAATCCAGCCCATGAAAATATTTTATTTGGACCCTTTTATAGAGCATGAACCTGAACCACAACTAGATGTAGTTGTCTTAAACAGAAAACTAGATAAGGGTGTGCTCGGTTTGTTCATTTTCTTGTCCTGTTGGAGTTTCCTTTTATTTGTGATAGCACTATTTGATTCAAATGACCCACAGTTGTTCCGACTATTGTTATATGATTTTATGAGGTGACTTATTCTTTCTTAGTCTGGCTGAAGACTTTAAACTTAGCACCTCTTGGGAGGTAACCCATGCTCATGCGACACGTAACATCTTTCCTTAACTCCTTTCCTTCGATTGGTAACAATTTCTCCTTGTTCATGCTTTTAATCATTCATCTTTAGAACATTGAGGACAATGTTAGATTTAAGTTTGGGGGTAAGGGAGAAACTTCTTAGTGAAATATGAAACTCCAAAGTCTGGAAACTTGTGAACAATTCAGGATGACACTAACCATTCTAGGTAGATAGAAACTTGCGGTCGAATGTTAACTGATTGGTTGTAGGTTCGAATCCTACTTGGGGAGATTTGATTCATTATGAATTCTTTCATTAAGAATGAAATGAAAGGGCCCACATTGACCGTTAGGAGTAGGTAACCCGTTCCCTGTCTTTCTTTCTATTGCATTCTATCCCATCGTATCACATTCTGTTCTGCGATATTTGAGAATCGCCGTCAATACCTCGGTGTAGATCCAAGAGAATCCTTTTTTCCATATCCTTGGGGATATTTACAACTAGCCAATTAATCATTCTCAGATGTACTAGTCCTAGCAGTGCATCAAAGATGCAGTCATCAGTTCTCCCGAGAGGCTACAATTACCGCGAGTCGGTTGGGTATATGGAGTTGTACGCATTGACACTACCGCTTTTGGAACTAGACGAAATTATACAGGACATGTTTAGCTCGGAATTACCGAGGAAGAAGAGCCAGTCCCAAGATGCTCAACAATAGCTCATCTCCTAACCTAGTTTCCTTCCGTTGTTGAGCTAACGTTGTTTTTATTTCTTTTGTAGCTATCTTTCCTAAGCGAAGATTGATTGACGAAGACGAATATTTTTTATTGGGGATTGGAGTGACCTTGCTTGACAGCAAACAGAGTAATCAAACTTTTTTTCCTATATATGGATATATGGATGTGCAAAAAAATGGGTCCTCATTAAGATTCCCAAATTTGGAAGATATTCTATTAATTTTGGGCTAGAGATTTATTGTAAAAACACTAGTCAGTCAGTTCATAATGAGAATATTTCAATATTCTTTTGGTTACATGGATTATTATCATTCATTATGCACAGTAGGGGGGAGTTGTATGAGATGAAAATCTCACGTACGATTCTGAAACGAGGATTTTTTGAATAGAATGAACGACCGTAATGGATGTCCGGGAAAACTAAGCCCACTAAAGGCACAAAAATAGAGGGTAAATCAAAAGTTATCATAGAATGGATGCCTCGATTTAAAATTTATACCTGTTATAAAGATATCTTATGATAAGTATATCTATTTATTATAAGTATAGAATAATAAGTGCAAGGAATGTAGAACTAAATATGAGTTCTCACGGGAGATATTGAAATATTCACGATTTCAATTTTATTATTTTATATATTTAAATTTTTCTATATCTATAATACGTAAGAGGATAAGATGCAATTATTTTTTTTCATAAAATAAAATTTTGCCAATTCTTTTTGAATATAACACCAATTATAGGTATAAAATATAGATCTAGAGGAAAAAAAATTAAAGTAAGTATCTGAAACTTTTGATTCTTCTTACAATATAAATGGATCTTATGCCCGTAATGAAAAAGAACTCTTCTTTTATCGAACTGCCGTTGAATCCATTGGCAGGCAAGAGACAACCTGGTGAACTGAAACATCTTAGTAGCCAGAGGAAAAGAAAGCAAAAGTTATTCCCGTAGCAGCGACGGGCGAAATGGGAGCATCCTAAACCGTGAAAACGGGGTTGTAGGAGAGAAATACAAGCGTCGTGCTGCTAGGCGAAGCGATGGAGTGCTGCACCCTAGATGGCGAGAGTCCAGTAGCCTAAAGCATCACTAGCTTATGCTCTGACCCGAGTAGCATGGGGCACGTGGAATCCCGTGTGAATTAGCAAGGACCACCTTGTAAGGCTAAATACTCTACTCCTTTTCCCTGCTTGATCATCAATGATTGAATCCCTTAATAACTATAAATATCCAAACTTTATCAGGTTTTTCCTCTCATTTTTGATTTCACCATTATCTCAATATTTTTCAAAATTTCCCTCCATTATTCCTGGGCTGTAGGTATCCCTTCACAATAATTGATCTAACAAATGAGGCTCTTTCGGACATTAACCGAAAAGATGCAATTGTTTCTAATTTGACTAATTGAAAGACTCAGAAAAAATTTTTCTTCATTCGAAGCGAAGCAAACCCTGACTCTTATTCCTATGTTCTTTCTTGATCCAAGGACTAACTAATGAAAAAAAGGAGGCGTAGATCCATAGATTCGATACCTTGTTATCGAACTCATTCTTGGGAGAGTTAAATATGCTCACATTAAACCAGTGGTAGAGAAGCTACTTGAGCAACTAGCTGGTTGGAAGGGGAGGAGGGTCTCTTAACGCCTTCTTTTTTCTTCTTGTTTGAGTTATTTCACAAAGACTTACCATGGGAAGGAAAAATGCGGGGTGGGGGGTGGGTGGGGTGGGGGGGGAGGGGGGGGGGGGATGGGGGAACAAGCACACTTGGAGCGCGCAGTACAATAGAGAGTTGTATGCTGCATTCGGGATGGATGAATCGCTCCCGAAAGAGAATCAATAATAACTTGAAGTTGAGGTTGAACCAAGTTATTCCTATACCTAGTAGCTGGCCTTGGTTAACTCCACCATTCCTAGAAGTTTATATTAGATAAGTACACTAGACTGGTTAAACCTTTCTCATTGAGTTGCTTCACCGAACTATGGTATATAGCAGGGTGAGGCCTTTGCGAGCATGAATCATCCCCTCGTATCGGTTCCTACTAGGTAGGGAAGGTGCGGGCGCTTCTGCATTAAGAGAGGTGAAGGAAGACATGGATAAAGTAGAGAAACTTCAGAGGATAGCTCGTAGATTGTTCGACAGAGCTGGTGGAAGTGCAGATACTAGGTTTCCTGCTTCATGACCAACTGTTGGTGATCTTGGGTCAGCTAGTGCGGGATTACTGGTCCCATAACTGGGTTTAGTCGTCTTGATAAGGAATCTACCCTTGTATAGCTTAGAGCAGGCCCTGTTGGTTACTAATTGTTTGGGCCTCTTAGTCTTCTTAGTTACTTGGACTTCCTAGACTTGGTGCATCTGCTAGGTCTATACTTGTTGGTTGAACATGAGCTGATGATAATAACGAAGAAAGTACTCATCCAGGTTCTCTTTTGATCGACCCTTAGGAATAGGAAGAAAGCATCCATTCATTTATGGTGCATCTAGTACCATAAATAGAAGGATCTTTCACTTATGATAAAAAAGTGTTTCCTTTTTTCTTTCCAATTCAAGCCTCAAAAACTTCCAGAAGGGACAGGACCACTATAATTTATGGGTCTGATGGATTAACATAGTTGGCTTCCCCTATTGGATGAACTAATATTGTAAATAGTAAGAATCTAAATTAGTTCCTTAGAACCAAGAACATAAATGGGGGTGTAATGAATCTTCCGCGTAGGAAATTAAATTAAAATAGAGTAATTAACATGAGACATAAGCGCTTACTTGGCTTTTATAATAGCATAGGCTCATATTTAGCCGTTTCAGTCATCTTCTCTTGTATGCAAGCAAGCTCCACTCTAACAGGTTCAAGATGTGTAGAAAACTTCATTCTCACTAGAAAAAGCCCTCAATAGAGGTTAGGATGGAAATCTAGGACGTTCTCTATGTTCTTTGAGCAACGCCCGTCCGATGCCGAACCAGAAAACGTTCTTTTTTTCTTAAAGGACGAAGGAGAAACAATGGTTGGTGTTGGAGATGGGCCCACTCCCTTCTTAGGTGGAAGGTAAGGATGACACTTAACTCTCTTTCGTTATGATCAATTAATGGGACCTGGTCGGAAAGTGTTCTTACCTTTATCATTAGCTCAGGTAGTCTTTTTTCAGTCACCTTTCAATGGTTTCCTTAGCCAGTCAGTGTCATAAGAAGCAGGCTGGGATATTCCATGTGGCTGAGAGCCCTCACAGCCCAGGCACAACGACGTAATTATCAGGGGTGCACTCTATGAGTTAATAGCCAGCTATGCTAAAAGCGAGAGAAATCCCATCACTCTCTTTCCTTTTTGCGCCCCTATGTCGCCATACGGGAGGGGCATGGGGATATAAAAGAGGGGATCCTATCAAAAAAGGACCCATTCAGATGACAAATATCCTCAAAAAGCGTTATTGTTCGCTTTGACTAAGAGCAGGCATTTAGTAGCGACCTATTTATAGACTCACATTTTAATACGCCGTAGACAATCAAATGGCCATCTAGGGGCTTGTATTCTGTCTTTTTTCAGTTCGATAGGGTCGCTCCCGAGATACAAAAGAGTGGTCTATAAGAGTCGGCCAGTAATATAGGACTATCCCCTGTCCCCCTTGACCAACCGAGGATGTGTAAGCGGTGTAACAACTCCGCACCAATTATGGGTGTCCAGGACCATGCCAAAATGTAATATCTTTTCTCGGATAAAGGAGGATGGCTCGATCCATTTTTGTATCGATCATGCTATATGTAGTAACTTGGCCATCTACTTCATATGCATATCCCATTTTTGCGCAACAAGGTTATGAATATCCACGAGAGGCGATTGGGCGTATTGTCTGTGCCAATTGGAGTTGGTATTATAAGTTTATTTGTAGGATAGGGGATTAAAAATGTTGAGGGCGGAAGAATATCTTCTTATCTATTCTTATATTCATTTTTTTAATTTATTTTTTTTATTAGTATTAATAACAATTTATGATAGAGGAGCTCTTTATCTTCTTTAAGTTTAAGTATTTCTAACTTCGAATTTTCTTCCGAACAAATGGAAGGGGAAGGGTCTGAGGTATCAGACCATGAGTCCCTACATATTTAAGAGTAAAATTCTGAGAATAGAACCATGAATCTTTTGAATCCCAATCTAAAGCTGCTGTGTATTGAAGTCAGAGAAGTAAAAAAGCCCCTGTATAACAGGATTATTAGTTACTCGTTGGATTTATTCGGAACATTTCCCTTTAAGTGATTTATATGAATCATTAATATTCCTTTCATGGAGATTTTCCATTATTCATATGGTTTCTAAAAGATTCCATTCATATACAATAATCAATCGTAGCGGATATAGTTTAGCGGTAAAAGTGTGATTTGTTCTATTAATCCCTTAAATAGTTAAGGGGTCTTTCAGTTAATTTGTAGTCCGATCAAAAACTTTCTTTCTTAAAAGGATTTTATCCTTCACCTCTCAATGACAAATTTGAGGAAGAATATACATTCTCGTGATTTGTATCCAAGGGTCAATTTAAAATGGAATATTGGATTATGGAATTGTGAAACATAATATTTTTTAGTTGGATCAAGACTTCCAATTGAATGAGTATGAATAAAGGGTCCATGGATGAAGAAAAAGTGTATTTCAATTGTAACTAGATCTTCATTTTTTTCTTTATAGAAGGGAAATTGAAGCGAAATAACTATTAGATGATGACTTTATTTTACTAGGGCCATCAACATATTGTTTCATCTCGGTGGAAACACAAATCTTTTCCTCAGGATTCGCAAAATAGAAATAGAGAACGAGGGAATCCCTTATAGGAAAAGGCTACCGGCAGCATCCTTCTAGACTTTTGCCAAGCCTTGGGACATTACCTATCCGTCTCGCCCTTTTTTAAGCTACGTAGGGCACTCTCACTCCAACTTACCCAAGGAAAAGCACAAAGACTTCTCATAAAGTTCAACTCATCCCATAAAGCAGGTCTTGTAATAGGATAATTAGGGCCATACACAGCAGTGAACCACCATGAAAATCTATCACACTTGTTAGTGAAAAACAACTAAATACTTTCCTCTCTCCACGACCTCAAAATATGTTTTTTTCCAAAGACACAAGATACCCTTTTTTTATATATTTTTATAGGTTCTATTACACCCTAGATTTACTTGTGCGCTTCATAGATAAAATGTGAAAAGGAAGCCCGCTTTGAAGCACTAGAGAAGAGGGAAGATAAGAGTCTAGTTCCTTTGCAACCTATCTCTCCTCGAAATAATATAGAGAGTTTATAGGTCCATTAATACACCAGCATCTGTTGCATGACTTTATGTCGGTCACCCTTCAAGAAAATTTGAAGAGATAAAAGAGCAGTGGCTCGGAAACCCACGAAGATATCTATAGGAGATGTGTCTTAGCCCAGCCATCAAATCTGTTCCTATCTAATGGAACGCTATTGGATCAAATGATAAAGAAATTGTTGAGAAATGGGTGGCTTTTCCCGGATGAAATGAAACATTTGATTCATGTATGAGAAGAAGAGAAAGATTTCCAATTCCTTAGCCGGAAAGATAGTCAAAGGGTCTACAGTTGGCGACATTCTCCTAGCCTTTTTACTTCATAAGGTTCACTTTAGACCTTGCACACGAGGGTATGCTAACTTATACCTTAAAAGTAGGCTCATCCTAGTCTCGATTAAAAGCACTCTAACTTATATCAACAACGGGTACTTCTATCCTAATCTTCAGTTATTCCGTACAAGACAGATCCAGTCAGTCAACTTAGTCTAAATAGGATTTTAATGCCCTTACTTACGCGGGACCTATTTTCTCTGGGTACTCTTTTATTATTTTTTCCAAAAAGAAAAGTTCTTCTAATTATATGAATTTTTCTAAAAGATTCTTTTCTTTAATATCATTAAAAAACAGTTGTATCTACTTCGAAAAAACTTATTATTATGGCGGACCGGCTTCCCAGAAAGGTTAATGTCCTATCCTAGGATTGGATTCATCCCCATATGGAACTGAAACCAGAGCAAGAACCTAAAAATCCGACTCGTGCAGATTCTTTCCCCAACTAACGAAGATATCTTGGCGGAATTTCCATATATGAAATTAAGCACAATTTTGTAAAGAAATACCCCACTTGTTTCTCGAAAAGAGATGGGAAACATGTTCAATCTCATTTGATTGAATAGTTATTTCCTTAGTATGAGATACCAATGTATGTAAACGCGAAATCATGAATTCTGATCCCCACTCCCTTCCAATGACCTGGTCAGATGGATCCTGCCGCATTTGATTACCGGGTACCTTTTGAATGTGAATGGGGACACTTTCGTTTACTTTAAAGACTGGAAAAGAGGGTTCCTGATCGATCAGTGGATTATCCATGGGACGACGGACTAACACTAACCAATATAGGCTTTGGGGAATATAAACTGAAGGTCATCCGCAGAGTGTTTTTGGCATCATCGGGGAGCATTATCCGCATTTGTATCCATCTGGATATGCCTTTCCAAACAAGAGGTCAGCTTTCTTCTTTCAATATCTATCAGTAAGCGTCAATTCTGAACTTGAGATCTGAAAAAGAAGAGGAACTAAGGTAAACTCGAATACAAGAAGTGATCCTTCCAATCTCAGATAGTCATCCCCCATTGTCGTGAATTGGTGGAAGGGCTTTCGCCAATAAGAAATTAGTTGAGCGGAAGGGAATCTTTCAGGTGAAGCATGAACGTATTCTCAAGTTCGTCCTATTCGATATAATAGTAGTTATTTGAAGAATCAATGAAAAAGAAATGCGAAAAACGACGGGGTTTTCTATGAATTTTACTATCTTTCGATCGTTACCGAGGCTTTTGCCTCGGTTCAATACATAGTGACTGAAGCTAACTTTGGTTGGTTAATCCGATCAGTTCGTCGATGGTCAACAAGTATGATGATCTTAATGATGATCCTGCATGTATTTCGTGTGTATCTTACCGGTGGATTTAAGAAAACCCGCGAATTGACTTGGGTTACGGGTGTGGTTCTGGGTGTATTGAACGCATCTTTTGGTGTAACTGGTCATTGTTACCTCGGGACCAAATTGGTTATTGGGCAGTAGAAATCGTGACAGGCATAACTGATGTTATTCCTTTAATAGGATTATTGAACATATTCCGCCTGTCTATACAAGGGGATGGATTATTTATTATGTATCAAACCATAGTTATTTCACTGGTCCATAAGAGTAATCACCAAACTAATATAAAAAACCAACAAAAAGAAAACGGTTATAAGAATTCTTTTGATGAATCCATTCAAATACATAGACATGAAAGGGTGCTTGAAAAGAGAGATGAAAAAAATTATGCTTTTGTTGTTCCTGAAAATATTTTATCTCCTAGATCTCGTAGAGAATTGAGAATTCAAATTTGTTTAAAATCGGAAAAAATAAATGTTTTGGATAGAAAGAAAACATTTTACAATAGGAACAACATCAGGAACTGCGGCACTTTTTTAGAGGAGAGCAAACATCTTGATAAAGATCCAAAGAATTTCGATAGAGATGGATGTTTGTTGTCCCAACCATTCTTGTTAGTTCTTATCCCGATAAGGAAAAGGATAATTTATAACAAAGTTTTTTTTGTTGATTCCTAGGTGTAGTGCTTTTTCCTCTATGCCGCCTATTGGTACTGATGGAGTAGGATGGACCTCTAATACAAAAGAACCTATAGGTGTAACCTTTGGATTCACGTCAAATAACGCGTTCTTCATAATAAAATACTAGTCTATTACTAGCAGTAAAAGTCAAAGCTAAGTGCTTCCCAATATCTTGTATAAAAACAAACAGTAGCAACAAAGCAAGTAAACTAAATTCTATTTTTAACCATACATAATTACATCGATCAACAAGAATTTAGTTTTTATGAACTTTATGTTAATAAATTCGTGGACCTAAAAATTCATTTCAGACAATTGAACCTTCTCGAATTGTTTCTTTTTCAATCAAAAATATTTGTGCCAGAATAACAGATGCCAAGAAGAACAAAAGGCCTTGGACATGTGATGGATCTTGAAGTACTGTTTCATACTTCCAGTATCGATTCCCATTAATTTAATATGTAATGATTTTAGGCATTTAGTTACTAAGAATAGGAAAAATGTTAATGAATCACTGAATAACTCCTCCTTTCATTCAGTTCATTTGTTGGAAGGGAAATGGACGATCTGCAAGATCTGTTAGTCTATTTGATCTCTCTCCCTTCCTAATGCGAAAGCCGCCTTTTTTTTATCCTTAATATAAAATGATCGATTTAAAATATTCTAATTCTATAGGGTTAAATAAAAGTTAGATTGACCCTTTGGTATAATTGTTATGCTTAGTGTATGACTTATCGGTTTTTTTAGTTTAGATTAGATTAAAAAAGGAAACGACGACCCCAAAGTCTGAACTAAGAATTATATAACTAATAACCAGCTCATTGCTTCGTATTATCGGGATCCAAAGAAACAATCACTATATGATGTATTGATCATATTGTTGTAGCAACTAAAATCTTTTTTATATTACATATACATAAAATGATGTGAAACAAAAAAAAATGATGTGGATAAATGGAAGGGGGAGAGAAAGAGAGAATGAGAATATCAATGATATATGGTCTCAATATGTATGGTCTATGAATAATCTCGTATAAAGGCAGTGTAATAAAGCATCAATATGGATTTGTCCATAATCAAATTAATCATTAAATGAATCCGGTTCATAGGAAAAATAAATACAAATAAAATAGAGCTTCGAGTCAATAAAGACTGAGTAGATTGACTAAGGAACAACAAATTTAACAAAACTTGCAGTTTCATTGTGGTCAAACAGAGCGACAATTACTTAAATATGTTCGTATCGTCGGAAAAGCCAAAGGGTCAACTGGTCAGGTTTTACTACAATTACTTGAAATGCGTTTGGATAACACACTTTTTCGATTGGGTATGGCTTCGACCATTCCTGGAGCTCGGCAATTAGTTAACCATAGACATATTTTAGTTAATGGGCATATAGTAGATATACCAAGTTATCGTTGCAAACCCCGAACATTGAAGCCCTTCTAACAATGGCACTAAGAGATATTGAGAAACAACGCTTAGTTAGTTTATTCAAGACTAGAAGCAATGAGGTGTATATCAGCGAAAGGCTTGAGTTGATGGAGGCATTTATTTACTTTGTATTAGTGAGCTTGGTTATGAACTATCTACGAGTCATTCGTAGAAGTGGTATACTATTAAGTTAGACCTCCTAAAAAAATACGTGTGTAGAAATAAGAATGGAACTGATTTCAAGAGAAATGAATGATTCAATAATTTGATCAAAAAAATTATTATGCTTCGAGAGGAAGTAGCAGTATTGGTTGGTTGTCATCCAAGCAAAATTAATTCAAGTTCTTACTTCACTAATATAGATTAGAGTATAGTAATAAGAACAAGTTCGTTCCCACATAGAGGCAGGTGATTGTTAATTACTTTCGATTACTTATATAAACTGGGGTGTTTTGGTTGTGATTATAACTAAATTATGCTAAAACAAATTGATTAAAACGAATATCAGAGATAAAGAACATTGGTTAGAGAGTTCATCTTTCATCTTCAAACATGTTATCAACCAAATCATACTCAACATTCATGCACTCTCAATATCAATAACCCTAAAGCATCATATCACAGGCTTACTCCGGCAAAACTCCTATTATCATCAAAGGCGCAAGAGCCACTCTTTGAATCCTTTTCAACGAATAACTTGGCGCAAGAGCTACTCAAGTTTAACCCAATGAAAACAATGGTCTTTGTGAGTTGAGGTTATTCTAAGCAATCCGGCGCAAGAGCCACTCGGATTTAACCTAGGTCACGCTTCTATACATAATTGCATGGTAACATCCCGTTATTAACAACTATGTTATGCTACTTGTAACAAGGATCTTTCGACAATTCCGGATCTCAAACCCTAGTTTAGCTATAGATGTCAATGCATGCTCATCTAATTCGCGACTTAAACAAACAAGAAATCCATCATACAAGGCGTTTTAAACGGTAGAACATAAGCGATATTGAAGAGATTATGAACATATAAGAATGAATACTTCAATTAATAAACATGTTTTCCAACTTAGGACTACATATCGAACCAATAAGAAAGGTTTAGTTCATCATGGATTTCTCCAAATCCATGGAAAATAATCAAGAAAACAAGTAAAGCAATCCCTAGAAATCGCGATGATCAATCGCAACTCCAAGCCCTAGATTCTTGTTCTCCTTGTGTTTTCAAGTCTCCAAAAGTGTCCAAGCTCTCTTTCTAGGGTTATGGAACTCCAAGCCCTAGCTTCTTGTTCTCCGAATATAGTTCTCTAATACTTCTAAGTTTAGTTGTTTCGGTTAGAACTTTGTATGTAAACGTAGCTAGAAGTATACTAAGTGACTCTAAAATCTCTAAAAGTTGAAGGTTTTCATGCAAATATGTACAAAAGTTTTAAAATTCTACCTACAAAAGCAAATACTAAAAACTCTATATGCTTAATTACTCCCCCACACTTAAACTTTACATTGTCCTCAATGTAAAATCAAGATGGGAATCCTAACATGATATGGAAAAAAAAATCAAAAGAGAAAGATAAAAATAAAAAAAACCAATGGGTTGTCTCCCATTTAGCACTTAGTTTAACGTCTTCAGCCCGACTTGGCATTCCTTGCTACTCCTCCAGAGGGAGTGCATCTACTAAATTGATCTCAACCCTCTCAGGTTCAAACGGTTCATAATAAGGCTTCAAACGATGCTCATTCACTTTAAGCTCCTTCCCTGTTAACAAGCTACGAATCTCCACTGCATCATAAGTAAAAACGTTAGACACAACAGAGAGTCCTATCCAACGAGACTTCAGTTTTCCAGGAAATAAATGAAGGCGA